>JAOXJP010000008.1:5318221-5337931 GCA_025762735.1 Platanus orientalis | reverse complement strand
GTTCTCACCCCAGCAGAAAGAATAAAATAAAGACCCATATTTAATCGCTCTTCCAGAAATGCAGCCGTGCAGCCATTGGAATCTATCTTCCCTCTTAGACGACACTGCAACAACCACAAGTTTTAATCACCATAGAACTGTGAAGGTTCCAGATTTTTGCGTTTCTAACAGATAGATAAGCTTCCAAGGTTCACATATTAAATGTAAATATGATTTAATTGTCATCTGGCAAAGAAGCACAGGAAAAGTCATGGCTTTCATGACTATGAAAACAGGTGTCTTGGAAGTGTTTGGCCATGAAAGCAGTTTTTTTTCGGGTAATTTCTAAGATTAAGACAGATGATAGAACATATCTACTACAAGAAATGGAAATAGCTGACTATGCTTTTGGTGACCTAGAACAGAATTTAACAAAACTGATGTGACATCACAAGTACAAAAACTTCCCTAGAACTAAGATAAATCAAGAGAAAAAAGAAATACAAATCCTGGAAACGGCATAACTCATAGAAATAAAAGCATCTTTAATCAGCAACTATATCCAACTCTCTCTCTCTCTCGATATATATATATGGAGGGAAAAAGAGAAGCAAAACAAAACAAGAGAAACAAAAGGAGGCAAACCAAAAATGCCCTTAACACAGACAAGAAAACTATACTCATGTATGCATACTATCATACCCCCTTGCATAGTATTAAATTTGCATACAAATTAACTGATGTAGAATGGCACATTTTGTGCACAGGTTGCATATGCATCATGCTAACTTGTATATTAATATCCCAAAAATATAATATAAAGTGACAGCATTATCATACACACATTTATTATCACTGTAATATGTACATACTAGACAAAGTCAAGAACTGTAGATAATTCATAAGGCAGAAAGAACAAACTAAGCTTAAAGAATGATGACATATAATAAAAGATACCTGTCGAAGGATGTAATCATAACCAAAACTTGCTGTTACATCTCTTGACATGTAGTTGTACATGAAATCTGATGCTAGAGAAACCTGCATGGAAGATAGCAAGACAATATAACAGCATACGATATACAACAAGAACACAGGTCAAAGAAATTCTTCAAAGGTTGACTTCCTCACCTTCTCAGATACCTTCTGGACATAGCTAAGAGCAACCATTCCAGTGCTGGCAACTTGCCCTGTTGCAACCTGCAAGGAGCAAATCAAACCCCCTCAGGTAAAACACTATCCTTTCCTTAATACTGAAGTATAGATTTACCACATATGTTGCAGTCAAAAACATAACATTAATATCATCAGTTTTTGTCCTTTATGTTTTGTCCGCATTCCAAATAATAACCAAAGTTCCACTTGGCTCCCACAAACAAATGAAGTAATGAATACAAACTGCAATGATATCTCCCACTCAAGCAATACAGTTTCAATTTCATGAATAAAGTTGTCATGAACATCAATAAATAGATCCATTAAAAATAGAGAGAGAGAGAGAGAGAGAGAGAGAGAGAGAGAGAGAAGTTAACTGGGCATGATTTTGCCACTTCTGCATGAGGGAAGAGACTTCCATATTGACAAAAAGGAGAAATTCCAACACGTATAGGAATCACAATAAAGGACTCCGATAACAGCTCAATGAGGCAGACTAGGAGAAACTCACAGTGAAATATATATTTTTTTTGTTTAACAATCTCACTCCCAAGATTTTTAGATAAAGAATATACCAGTCCTTTTATGGCAAGGAAGTAATTTATTGAAAAGAGAAAGGGTGATTGGGTAAGAGCATTCCCCAAATGCAAGAATGACCTAAAAGCGTTGTTGTTAGCTAATGAAATCACTTTCAAGTTAGTGATACCAAGTATGCCTATACAAGATCATCCACGCATATGATTTGGTCAGAAAAATTTGCTATTCTACACATAGCTGCACCTTGCCAAAGCCAAGACATGTAGAAGATGGTCCTTAAACTTCAAGCTACCTAGTGAAGAACTTTCAATTCTCCAATCCAAGTACCCCCCCCCCTCCCAAAAAAATAAATAAACTATCATAAAAGCACATGCATATAATCCATTTGACTCAATAATTCTGACCACACCAAAACAGCCTTGAGAGAAGAACCCTTCTCACTAATAGGACCCTCCAATTATGGTCAGACCAGATCAACAGAAAGAGCAGCTGTCAAAGTTAGAGTTCCAAACTCGTATTGGGAAAAGCAATTCTTTAAAAAACAAGCCTCTTGCCACTGTTTTTCTTCTTTTTGGGCGGGGGCGGGATAAATAGCCTCTTGCCTGATGCAGCACAAGTTCCAAACCCACTTAGGCAATTAATCAAACACTTAGAAGGCCCAAAACTTGACAGAAATTTAGGTGTCTTAAAACAAGGGTTTTCTTCAAACTTTAAACTTACAAGTTACAAATATGTCCCAAGCCTTAAAGAAATTATAGACAAGCCCTTATATGCAATGTATAATAAAGGGAGGGCTTTTTGTTAAAATTTTCAAAGAAGCGAAAAACAACCCAACAGCCATACAGGTTTTCATATTTGGGATTTGACTTTGGTCAAGCAAAACTACTTGGGAAGTTCAACCAGGTTAATCCCTTTGTGAAACTCACAAGAAACCCATATAATAGGTGCTGGAAAAATCTGGGCAGGTTAGTGAGTTTTAGGATTTGGGTTTAGGAAGTTCTTTTGTAAGAAATCCTATAGGGCAGCAGGTTGGTGGTATGTAAGGGAGTGTCGTGATGTAAAGATGATGGGAAAAGGTGTATTAAGGTGACTGATTGGGTTTAGAATCAATGAGAATAGAGTTTTGATGGCTTCTTGGAAAGTTCTTGATAGAATTTTACTGGGTCTTTAATGGGGACAGCAACTAAGAAATGTTGTTGAATGGGTTTTTTTTTTTGGATAATTAACGATATTATTAAAGAAAAAGAGAGGAAAAAATAAGCTACAACAAGAAGGCGGTTAGGAGACTACCAACCCTGGCAACCCGGGAGCTGAGGTAGAAGCCCAAGCCCAAGCAAGAAGCAAACAAGAACCCATAAAAAAGGACCTACTACAAACTAAAGGCATCATATCCCCGGAAAGACAATTGTCACAATGAGTTATCCCAAACCCAACCCCCCAATTAGCTAACTGGTCCACCAATCCATTCTGGCATCTATCAACATGCTTGAGGGAACACTTCAAGGAGAGAACCAACTCTCTAATTTCATAGAATATTGGGGCCAAATGCCAAGAGATGTCTCCCCTACCCGATGGGTAAGGGAGGATGAACTAAGGTGGCCGGCAGGTCTATGGGAGAGAACCAAAGGGTTTGAGATGGGTTTTAATAGGGTTTGACAGCTTCTTGAATTTTCTCTGCAGGTGGAAGAGTGGGGATCAGCCATGAGATGTAGTGGGGATAGGGAAGATGGGATTTTGTGTGGAGAGCAAGGGAAGTGTAGCGATGTGGTAGAGATGGCTTACAGAGGTATTTGGATGCAAAGAAGAGATGAAGTTGGGGCTGTGGAAGCTGTGGGAGATCAAGAACCAGAAAAAGAAAAAAAAAAAAAGAAAAGGAGAAGAAGGAGATGAAGAAGATGAAGGGATATTGTGTACCGGAGGAAATCATCAACCTCTTTACAAGGAAATCACCAACCTTGTACTCTTGTAGGTAGACCAAGAGAAGATTTCAAACAAACTCTCCAATGGGGTAGCCGGCTGAGGAAGAAGAGCAATAGCTTTTCAAATCTGTTTTTTTTTCTTTTTTTTTTCTTATGTGTATTCATTAAAAAAACAAAGAAAGAAACCCCCATTTTTATAACCCACGTGAGAATAGGGTTTTCTTTACTTACAATTCAAATTTTGGAGATAAAAGAAATAGAAACTAAAGCCTAAATTTGTCCCCCCTTCGAAGAGTGGTTAACCAAGCCAATTTTGGCTTTTCTTACAACAATCCCTATTATGTCCTATATAAAAGAAAAATAAAATTTCCTCCATGTCCCTAACTCTAATATTTCATAAAACACCAAATAACTAATAAAATCTCTACCCAAAGCCTCTAAAACAAATCCAAACCACCCTTCATAACATGTTCTCATGCCCTTTATTGCTCGTCTACATGCGTGGACCCCACCAAGGCCAAGTGTGGGCCCCACCTTGCTCACATGTCCTTATCATTGCCGTTCTTGAAGGCCTCAGGTCCACCATATGTCTCCCCTTTCTGAATATCAATATTGAAAGCAGTTCCATGGCAGTAGGATGGATTTTAAATGAAGGCATAATTCCTTTGTATTCCATATCATAAGACCGATCCATGAAAAGGCATTCCATTTGATCCTTGAGCTTCTTGGCAGGGTAACAAATTCGACGAACACTCTCCAGTCTTTCATTGTTCCCTCCCTTTATTACGACTTCAAAAGCCCTGATGGTGGAAAGAAATGGAGCTCCATATAAAAAGGCATTCCATTTGAACATCTCCTCCTAGGTTCCTTGATCAGCTAATGAGTTAGTTTTCCCTGGATTTTCCTTTTTCTTCTTTTTAAATGATCATTCCCATTATTACTAAGAAAAAAGTTGACCTCACAAACAGTGTTTTAAACCTTCAAAAAAAGTTTTTTTAAAAAGTGTACAAGGCAAAGCTCATTAGCTCAATGAAATGGCCTCAAAACACAGTCAAGAAGAGGTCCATGCCCAAGTGTGAAGTGCATGTGATGTAGCACAGGTCAAGAGCAGCCCAAAAACTCAACATAACCACTAAAATTGATCAAACCATATAGCAATAGGCTATCAGCCTATCACACATTTAATCAAACACTTAGGATGCAACCAAAATTAAACAGCAGTATGCAACTAAATAAAAAAAAGCTGATTGATGTCCTCAACTCCATGCAAACAAATAACCCCATTGGTTCCAGGTATTCAGCAGCAAGTAGTACACAAATCCCACTTCAGCAACACTTATGCATTAAATCAAACACATTGTATGCACAAATATCCCACCAACAGCAAGTTGGCATTTGGCAATAGTGTACTTGTAATTCTTTAAATTTCCCAGCAAATAAAGTCCTCCCAATGCAGTCATATGGAAGAACTACTTATGGATGGGCTTGGGTATTTAAAGAATGTCTAAGAAACCATTAATAATGCAGCCACAGGTAAGGTAAAAGATGAGTTTTGTGTTTTGATAGAAAAAAAATATAATAGGGAATAGGTTTAGGCTAATCATATGGTGGACAAGTGTTGTTCTTTGGAAATTGAAACAATAGCGAAATTGAAACAATAGCAATCATATAGGATACTGGAAATCTGGGCAGTGGGTAATTAAGCTCTTCAATGGGTTTTCTAAAATTTTACTGGGTAAAGGCTGGACAAATGGGGTTGGAGATGATTATGGGTGGAAATGGATGGGAAGATATGGGTAGATGACCAACTGGTAGAGGGAAGTGTATGAGTCGAGGATGATGGGTGTTGAGGTGGTTTAGAAGGTTATGGAGAATGGTCGGACTGTGATCATCAAGAAAACACAAAATATGAAAGAAGGGAAAGAAGGAGAGAAATATAGGATATTACCTAGGAGGAAATCACCAACATAAGATCCCTTGTAGGTAAGCCAATAGAAAAAAACTTCACCAGCCTCAGTCGTGAGAGAGCTTGAAAAGCTTCACACAATTTTTTTTTAAAACTTCATTCATTGATCGAAACCATGAGAGAGAATCCCTTTTAAAGACAAAACATATTCATAGTTGTAACAAGAGAAGTCATTGGCTTATCCCTTCTAAAAACATGAGAAACAACTCCCCCCCCCCCTCTTATAACATAAAAACAGTAAAGGGACCAAAATACCCTCACTTAAACAAAACCAAAATACCATCTATATCCTAACTCTACTAAACTCAAAAACATCTATAAAAATGTGTAAAAAAACTCCTAAAACTTTATCTAATGCTCCATAAATCGAGCCAACATCTCCCATACTTGTTTCCATGCCTCTCTCCATGCGTGGACCCCACCAAGGCCTTGCGTGGGCCCCACCTTGCCTCCATGTCCTCATCAGGATGTATCTCCAAAAATATTTCCCCACCCTCTCTTGATGTCAACAAAAGAATTATCCCCCAGCTGTTCACACTTCACAGCCCAAAACCTCTACTACTAATCCTAGACTAACCATTAATTCCAAAAAAACTAATTAAAGAGTATCCTAGCTAAAGTAGAAACTTTGCAAAAGCAAAATCTCATTATATTCTGATACCATGCCAGTGTTTTGGGCATAAATCTCCCATATCACATCATATTTGCACCTTGGCTCGTTAAAAATGTAACTAAATAACCTTTAAAATGACACCAAAATTAAACCAAACAGGAAAATTTTGACTTCCCAAATAACACTTAAGAAAGTAAAGAAAATAAATTCGCATTCACAAAATTAAATATAAAACCTAGTCTTTTGAATTAGGCCCTCTTTTGAGGTGGAACAAACTAAAGGTCCATAGAACAGCACGGTGTGGCTGCATCAGACTAGCTTCTTATAAACTTGTGTAGGCTTTGATTCAAGATTTCAGGGTTTTTACTAGAAACATAACTTGTTCACTCTAGTAATATTATGTTCTTCTTGTGCAAGGGAGCAAAGTTTTAAGATTTTATAGTTATTTTTCTTGAGTTTACTTCATTTTCTTATTGATTGTTTATGTTGAAAAACACTTTAGTTAATTTTAGGTCATATAATGTAAAGATAAGTGATATAATCATTTAATTTGGCTTATTTGATTTATCAATTGACCTTCTGTCTAGTCATACAAAACAGGCTCTAAATTGTTGTTTCAAAGTTAATGACATTATTTAAAGTTTTTTTAGATGAATAATGATTTTATTGAAGAAATAAAATAAAAACAGAAAAATGATACAATCAATACAGATTGCTCCATAAAGAGCAAAAGAGGAGACAAGAAGGCCATGCTCTCATAGTCATCAAAAGAGAAACCATGAAATTCCTGTGTGACCATCTCCCAAGAAATCACCTCAAAAAGAAAAGAGTCTGCGACCAAACCTTTAAAGATTCTTCTATTTCTTTCCTTCCAAATACCCCCAACAAACTCCATACAAAATTCCAGTCCAAAAACACTTGCCAGGAAGATCCATCATCCAAGAAACCTCCATTCCATTTGAAAATAAGATCAACCACAAGGCTTTTCCCAACTAAGAGAAATACCCGACATAAAATAGAACTATATGAGCCTTAAGAATTCACAATGGATCATAATATACTCCCCCAATTCCCCATTTTTCATACAAAAACACAAATATTTGTAAATAACACCATATAGGGGTACCTTCTTTGGAAAAGATTCAAAGACATCATTTAAGGTTATAATTGATTCATGGGTGATATAGTTATTATTTGTAGATAATCTCATTATTTTATTTCCAGCAGTCAGCAATATGTCAATGTGGGTTACATTATCATTGAAACCATGGATATTTTACACCTTGCATGTGTAAAAAGAGAAACAGTTACATGGTTTTGCTATGATAAAATTGATATGTTCAAAAGATTGTACATACTGTAATTTTTCTGACAGAAGAAATAATTTGCATGAGATGTAGTAAAAATTAAGCAATGTTTAAAAACTGTAGGGTTTATGCAAAACAAATTGCAACAAATTACAAAGGGAAATGAATAGATATTGTATAATTACCATCCCAACCAAATGGAGCAGGATCCTTTTCCCATTTTTTGTATTTTGCCTGTGCCATCTCTTGTGTATCAAGCATGTATGCCTTTGTCATATCCAAACCATTTGCATCCAGTAGTTTGCCAATTTTTTTCTTCCTCTCTTCGATCCATTTTTGTTTAGAAATGCCCCTCGGCTCTGGTGGAGCTTCCATTTTTTTCTTCTCTGCCACCATAGCAGTTTGGTTCGCCTTCCTTGCCTCATTCTGCGAGGCACCATAACCATAAAAATCGAGATAAAACAAACATAATAGAGTCCTCTTCAACTTTTGTCTTTGTAAGTTAAACAAAACTAAAATAAAGACACTTCTATTTTCAAGGAAGAACATTTATTTCATTGAAATTTTCAAGGTAGAACATTACCATCTTAAGCCTTAATTCAAACAGTTTCTTCTGCCTCCCTGTGAGATTTGTCCAGTCTGCTTGCACAGTTTCCTCCATAGCATGGTCATCATCTTCATCAGCATGTTCACCACAATCTTCATGAAAATTTTCATCCTGATCAAGATCATCTGCATATGATGGGCCACCACCGTTGTCTTCAACCATAGGTCGTTTAACTTCTGAAATGAAATAATGCAACAATGGAGTTAAATACATATCAAAAAAAAAAAAAGAATGCATGGAATGCAGTATGAAAATAGGGAAGATCTTCACAAAAGTAGCCTGTTTATCTCGACAGACCATATAGTATTTACACAACAAATATATATATATATATATATATATATATATAGAGAGAGAGAGAGAGAGAGAGAGAGAGAGTAAGAAATTTACTTTTCAAGATAAGCATAAACTGAAATAAAAATGATGCGGACATTGAAAACTAAGTGATGCCAGATGCATGCAATTGATATTGTAGTGAAGAGATCAAACCAAATTACTCATAATAATGATTGACATAATCTAATTTCCTACTCATCAACCATGTTTCTTAAGCCTCAAAAGGGTGATGATTCAAAAATATCATGCAATACAATCCAAGGCCACATTAAGGGATATCAAATCAGATTAGACACAATTAAGTACTGCCATCACCAGATCTAGGAAATAATTCAACAGCAAACATGTTAAGGCCTATATGTCCAACAATGAGTTTAACATGTAAATATCAGTAGGGTTGTAAACGGGTATAAAAGAGGATTCAGGCTGCAGTTTTACTGGGACTGAACATAGACTGTGCTTCAATAATCATTCCTTTAACAGTATAGAGGGGCTGATATGAAATAGGTGAAGTTCTGTCCACTAAGACAGCAGGTTGGATATTTCCTAGGTGGCCGAGTGCAGTCAAACAGATGTAGAAGACCCAAGATTTTCATACAGAAAATTTTCTGCAGGTTTCAACATATTTCAAAGCTTGGGAAGTAAAGGGTTCAACGTAAACTTTCAGTTGAGAGCATAAGAGACCTCATCAATGTCCCACTTCCATTAACAGCATAAAATTGAAGGAATATAGAAAAAAAATTAGATAAACAAATACCTGGAGCAGCAAGAGAACAATGCACAAACTTTCCCCTTGGCCTCTCACCAAAATTGATTCGATCCAAGAGGAGATCCTATACTCCACTTTCTGGAACAGCAAGAGAACAATGCACAAACTTCCCCCCTGGCCTCTCACCAAGATTGATTCGATCTACGAGGAGATCCTAGACACCACTCTCTAGATATGGGGGCAACTGTCAGCCACTCTTCCTTGAAACTTTCAATCATTCATTAAAAAATATAAATGAAAAGTAATAGGGTTTTAAGAGCTGCCCCCCCCCCCTCTTACAAAAATAACACTCATATATATATATATATATAACTCATCTGTCCTTATTACAAAGATCCACATAAAACATGAAATACCTACTCAAAACGCATGGGAATTGCACCAAAACTAAATAACTAATAGCAATCCAACCCCTCCATGTGCTCTTGGGTGGACTCCACATGGGCTAATCTGTGAGCCCCCACATACTCCCAGACTACTCAAACCAAAGCGAACGCTCGATCCTCCTCCATTGTTGGTACACCCGATGAGGAACACGGATGTCCTCATCACTAAGTGGGACGGACATGTGCTTTGGTGGGGTCCACATATAGTGACACATGGAGGGTCACCTTTGATATATCATATGGGGTCTATCAATTGTTAGTAGTCATTTAGTAGCATTATTTTTATGTTTTACTTAATCTTTTTTCTGTTTTAAGTGTTTAGGACGTAAGTGACATTTAAGTTTTTGTTTGTGGGTATTTTTGTCTTTGGATTTTATTTAAGTGTTTTAGAAGGTTGATCAATAGTTTTTTTTTAGAAGGGGGGAACAACTTTCCCTGGGTTTTTTTTTTTTTTTTAAGTGTTTTAAGTTTTTAAATAAAGGGGTGCTCTCTTGTAATCATTTTATGAAGGAATAAAGATTTTTGAATGTTTTGGCTCTTGGGCCAAAGCTCTCCCTGCAACTGGGATTCTTCTCATTGGTAAGACTCCAAGGTCAAGGCTTCCTTCTTGTTGAGACTCCAAGAAGCTGCTGAAGTGTGACTATCCAACAGGTAATCCTCAACCTTCTTCTCCTTATCTTCTCCAATTTCCTCTATCTTCTTCTTCCCTTCTATTCCTTAACCTAAAACAGACTATATTCTTCTCTAAGTGGTTGGAGGTGCTGCCAGGATCCATACAACCAGTTACCAGTTCTTTTAGTTTGATTTCCTTAGGTTGATTTCTCCCTTGGAACCAAGTACCCTATAATCTAAAGCCGCAGCATACTCAAACTGGGAACACCTGCTGTTTTACACATCTGAACCTCTGGAATTGTGATTGGGATTATAAAACACCTGTAAACTCCATTCTCTATCATTTTTTGACCTTTTAAAGACCACTCACTTCCTCGATTACCAGCGGCAAACCCTTGTCAGACTTATTCACTTGCTATTAGCACAATCAGACCAATCTATAGTATGGTTACCCTTGCTGATAGCTTGCTTATACCAGCCTATACAGAACCTGTTTGAATAAATGCCCAGTGAATGCTGTTCCACTATAACAGCCCCATTATCATATGTTTACAGCCTTGTTTAACCTGGATATCTGCCACTGTTTTCCCATTCTAATATCATCTCTTGTAGTCTACTAAGCATGGATCAAAAAATTGGGATCAGGCTTGGGATCGGACACTGCCGATCCACGTATGGATCGGAAGATCCTTCAATGGATCGGCTATCCACGTATGGATCAGAAGTCCTTCAATGGAAAGCTGATCCATTGTGGATCGCATGGGTTGGATCGGGCGATCCTGATCCATTGCTAAACCCGATCCTAGGCCAGGATCAGGATTGGACTCAGCCGATCTTTAGAACTGCTACTAAGCACTGTTTCAGGTCCTATTTTAAACCCTGTGATGAGGACATTAGGACACCTCATCGAGTGTACCAGCACACAAGGAGGATCGAGCCTCAATCCTTATGGATTGAGTAGCCCGGAGGCTTGTGGGGCCCACATTTCAGCCCATGTGGGACCCCTCTCTGTTTTCCCTTGTGTGGCTGATTAGTTTGAGTCATTTACTTTTAATTTCAGATTTTTGGATTTCTCAGCCCCATCCCTTGTATTCTCTTCTTTTTTCAACAAAATATTTTTTCCCATCAAAAAAAAATTCAGATTTTTAGTACTGTTTGATTTCATTTATTTTGTGTTTTAGCTAATGAATAAAGGGGTAGGGCATGAGATTGTAATTAGCCACTAGAGAAAAGGATAAAGGAGTCAAAAGCCCCTAGGGACGTGTGCTTATATTGTAATCCTATATTTCTTTTGAAACTAATGAACAACTTTGAGGAAAAAAAAGCTTGTGACAGCTGCCATTGCTGTTTGCTCAGAGATTGAGGACCTTGGAACCCTCCAAGGTTAGCGCACCTTTGGTGAGAAGCCAAGATAGTCTCTAACATATCAACACAGTTAAGTTCTTCTATCTTTCTTATTTTCCTTAAGCTGTCCAGTGGTTTTGTGAATGTGGAAAGCTGATCCAATGCTGAAATCCTAACCCATCAATATCCCATGCAGTCTTAATGTGTGATTCCATCATCCCCATGGTTCTAAAGCCTATTGATGTAAACAAATCAGCCCTACATGCACAGATCTGATACCACTCATGTGGACTGTCAGATCTGAATTTTTCTGGGGGAGTTTTAAGCCTTGAATGATAGTATTTATATTCACACACATGCATAAATTTTCTGCACAGAAACACCCCATGTTTGGGTATTCAAATCCTTTAATCTGACCTTATTTCTTACCTTATTCTATGGCTGAACCAAAATGGAACCACAATATTTATTTGTGATTTTGATTTCATTTGCGTAAACCCATTAAATCCACAGCTACTGTACATTGCTGTTGAATTAAGTTCGGTCTCTAGATTTTCTTCATTAAAGGTGATTGATATTTGGCTCTCTCTTTTCAATAAAATCAGCTCATTATCTCTCAAAAAAAAGGTGATTGATATTTAATTTTGAGGGTAGCAAGCACATGTGCAATCTGAATTTGATTAATTAATTTTATGGGGTTTGAAACTAACCTTGTATGTGGACTGTTGGATCCATTAAAAATCTCCCATTTTGAATCTCGAATTTGATGTGATTGAGAGTAGGAATCTTGGTCATTCCTCTTAAGTATTTCGTGTAATCACTTTACATCTCTTCACCAAATGTTGAATTGCATGCATCCGGCATCACCCTGTTATCATCCTCTAAACAACCAGCCTGTATTACCTTGTTTAATCTAAGTTCCCCTGTTTTGCAGCCTTTTAAACACCCTGAGTCTTTTAAGTAAATCCCTTCTTTAAACCCTATTTCAGTTCCCTTGTTCTCCCTATATTGCTACTCTGTTTTCTATTCTCCTAAGCTCTAGACCTGCTGTGGTAAGTTCTGCCCTTGAGATTATACTTTACACGACTGACATCTGAATTCCTGAAGCTCTTTATATCCAATATTAGTAGCTGTTTCTGAAATCTTAGTGGTCATAACCTGTGCCTTCATGTCATCAGAAAATAATTGAGCTCATACCTATTTCAGTCAAAACTATAGATCTGTCTACTTTCTGACCTGGTTACCCATACACCAAAAAACCAACTTTAGCTTTTGGGATACTGTTATAAGACATTATTGGCTTGATATTACATTATTTGGTTCATTATCTACTGCTACCTAATTTTTCCAGAATTTTACGTCTTCAATATTATAATTGTTGGCCATTCTTAAATCTGATTATGAGTCAAATTGTGTGAGATGCCCCTAGACTTTTAGTTTCTCCTAAATTGTGTGGCATCCATTATCCTTGTTCTTTTGTGGACCCATAATCCGCAGGATACCAGCCCCTCACTAGGCTGTCCCACATCAAAAAAAACTCACATCTGGAAATAAGAATGCATGTAATTAGACCTCATGTCTACTTTCTTAATGTAAGAAAGCAACAAGCAAGATAATTCCCAGCTCTGTCACACATATCATTGGTCTTGTAGAAAATATTGCCTTTTCCTATGAACATATCACTCAAGTGCAACCAAACTTCAACAAGTTGCAATCATTTCCACTAACAAATTACAACTAAACCTCCAAAGAATAGAAGCAGAAAAAAGCACTACCCTAAGAAATAATTTACATATCAATCTCTCAACTCTGCAATATCCCATAATAACCAATAGGGATAGAAAACCCTTAGGTGTGTTTGGATTTAGGAAGTTAGAAGAGTGGAAATGGAATTGGGGTATCCAAATCCATTTCCGTCATTTGGGGTATTCCACTTTACGTTCTTATTCACCCACTTACACGGTACTACACCACTCCATGCACCATACATATTTCCGGTTTTATAAAGAATTCTAATTAATTGGTTGTCTCTCTGATGCAGGATACCGGACTCCTTCCTCTCCTCACAGAAACCACCCAGCTTGTTTGAAATTTCATATTGGTCGAGCCAAATTTCATATTGGTTGAAATTTAGTGGATGTTTGAATGTTGCCTCGCAATGAAACATTGTGGGACTAATTCGATTTGCTTTGATACCAAATCGATGCATGATGGTTTGAAGACCAATGAACTCTTGCGGTTATTGGCCCAAGGTAGAGTCAAAATAGGACTAAATAGGTCACAATGATTAGGGTTATTTAGGGTTACAAAAGTCAAACTTAGGCTATCAATTCTGTAGCAAAATCTGGAAAAAATTGGGATGAACAAGATCCCAGTCTAGAGGTATCCAAATGACATGAAAATTTATATGGTAATATATTTATGTATGAAGAACAAACCAAAAAAAAATACATATTAAACAGATCAATAAAAATATATATAAAACATGAAAAACTCAGGTCTGGTCTCATAAAATTCAGCACAGCAGAATCAGAGTTCTAGAATAGAAAGTATACTTATCTAGTGTGGAATCAATGGTTGACTTGATCAACTTGCAGTTGCAATACTTCTTTAATGATGGAAGGGGCCTCAACCTAAAAGAAGATATGGAAGGGACCAAGCCTTGACCAAGAAGAAAATATGGGAGGACCAGCCTCAACCAATCACACACAAAGGAGAAATTTCAATTCAAATCAATTCTCTCTTTCATACGTATGGGTTAAATTAAAGAAGATTGTAATTAGAAACCCTCCCAAGACTTGCTAAATACTACTTTCCTAAAACATAAACTTGTGTCACAAGTATTAATAAATACCCAAAATAAAAAAATCCCAAAAGCCCTCATGTTAAAAAGGAAAACTACTTAAAAGTTAAAACCTAAATTTTGGAGACCAAAAATACTAAACTTAAAAATTTCCCTAAACATACCAAATAGAACCTTAATAAAAACTCTATTCCCATCACATATGATATCTTTTCAATAATTTGGTCATAACTTTCCCCACTCACATCAAATTTGCAAAACCTTGGTCTCTTTTGAAAGGTAACTGAATAACCTTTCTAAAGACACCAAAACCTAACCAAAATGTCACATTTTGACCTCAAATTTAGGCTAAAAGCAAGTTATGAGATTACAACTCAAAAGAAATAAAACGTAAAAACAAAACTCTAAGGCATTGTGGGACCCACACACGGATCATGGTGGGATCCACACAAGAAGACATATAGAGACACATGGAAGAATATCTTTGGGACACATGATGGAGTCTTTTAAAAAGAAAATTTTCAAAAAGAGTCTTTTTGAAGTTATTTTACTGTTTTACTTAATTTTTAATGAGTTAATAGAATTTAGGAACTAGTTGGCATTTTAATTTTTGGTTTTGGGTATTTTTGTTATAAGGCATTATTGCCAATGGTATTTTAGTAATTTTAGAGTCAAGAAGTCAAAGTGGGGCCCTCCTAGAGTGCTGGTCGAAATCCTCTAGAAGGGCTTGATGTTGACACTTTTTGTTCTTAAAAAGTCAAGTTTTTAGTGGTTTTGAGTTTATGAAAGTCTTAGGTAGCGAGTAAGCTAGTAGTTTAGGAGTTTCTAATTTGGTTTCTTGTTATTTTCATGAGTTTGTGAGCTTGTATATAGGGTTGCAAGTTTTTGTATTGGTATGATGGAATGAATTTAAATATTGGCTGGTTTCTTCAATTTTTTTGGTGCGTAAACTTGAACCCATGGATGGTTCAAGTTTCTTTTAATTTTCCATCTTATTACTTGATGCTCTACCATTAAAGACCAATAAAACTTACTCAAGAACAATTCTTTGTGCGTTCTTGAAACCCAAAAGCCTTGATTAAACCCACCCTCCTTAAATTTTCAATTCATCCTAAACCTGAACCCTGTTTTAACCTGCCTGATACCTTTATTAACTCACTGCTATCCCCTGTTTTACTCCATTATCTCAGTACCAAATTTAAGCCCTTTAACCCTACTGTACTTCCCTATAGTTTAAACATACTGTGCAATTTACATAACCCTAAGATTCCCTGTTACACAGTCCCTGTTTAACCTTCATATCACTTCTGTTAATCCTATTGTTAACCTCTTAAACCACACGATTTTCATCCTTGTTTGGCATCCTTTTCATCTTTTGTAAGTACCCATTTTTGTGTGATTAGTCAGCAGCCTATATATAACTTCTATTATCCTATTATTCCAGGCACCTCTTTTATCAATATTTAAACCATAAAAACCAGGCTCTATTTATCCCATTATCAGTCCATACTTTCAGACTACTGCCCACTGTCCCATTAAGCCATAATCTGACCTTTTTCCTCTGGTATTCCAGTCTACTGCCCCACTTTAGATACTCAGATTATAGTCCAGACCTTAAGCTGTGTTGCTGCCATATTACACCTAAAGACTGATCATATAGAGAGCAAGGTTTCTGATCACAAGAAGCCAACAGCCAGTCTGACCTAGTGATAGTCCTTACGAAATTCTGAGTTCTGAAATCTGCAAGTCAGCTCTTCTGTTTGTACTTCAGCAAACCCGTGAACTGTGCTTCTTTGATTGATATTTGTGACTTGTGCTACATCAGTTTGTTGTCAAAGTTGGAGGTGCTTAATCCTCTAGTTTTGCAGAATAGATATAGAATCTAGACCAACAAAATGCCCAATTCACATGATGGCATCTCATACCCTATCTTAATTAATTCAAGTTTACGTCTTTCACTCTATAAATTGTACAAATAATCGGTCTCAATATCTACAATTAATATAAACATGGAATGGCCTATGTTACATCAGTGCCATACGGTGATATTTTGAATTTTAATTTAGAAAGGGAACAAGAATTGTTTTTGTTATTTAAATGTTTGCATTACTCCTGAAAAATGGTCTTGTAGAGTTTCTTAGTCTAAACAGTCCAAGAGGCTAAAGATATTACCAACAAAAAAAAAAAAAAGAGAACAAGAATTTACTCTAATTAGAACGGCAGTAAACTGCTAAATCTAGAGATAGTTTATTATTTATCCTGACCTACAAAACTACAGAAATTATCAAGATCAACCTATATATATATATATATATATATTTACATTTAAAATAGCTCCCTAAATAGAATTACCTGATAATCATCAAAACAAAATAACCACAAGGTTTATATCGCCATAAGCCAAGCATTAGTAAAAAGTGATTAGGCATTCTCCATAGTTTGGTATGCATGAGCATCAAAACATCAAACTAAAAGATTTTCTATAATAGAGAGAAAACACCAAGCTAAAGCTAACAGCAACAAAAAAAAAAAAACAGAAAAGAAAGAGAAAGCAACCTGTTTCTTCTAGGCTGAAACGCTCCTTGGCTTCAGCTATTCTTCTGAAGCAAAACTCAACGCATTCATGATAAGGATTGGATGCATTGATACAATCAGGATGTACTCTCCGTTCTTCAGTCATAATTGCTCAACCTTCACCAACTAACAGCACCAATATTTTCCTCTCAGTACTCTTGAACTCTTGACTACTCAAAGAAGAAACATCAAGGTTAATTTTGAGACACTTGCACCAACAGACTAACAAACAATAAAACATAAATTCCATAGAAGAAGACGGAAAAAAGCATAAAATCAAGGGAAAGACAACCTAGAAAATTCTACCTGACCTCAAAACAAGGTCCTAAAACTCAGTCAGTATTGAAAAAACTAGGGTTTCTGTCTGCTCTGCTCTCAAAACGAATAGGGAAACGAAGCTGTCGTGGGTGTACCCAAACAGAAGAAGCCAGAGAGAAATTCTTGTTCGATTAATCTCCCTAGAAATTGTATCTAATCAATCTATCGTACCGTGCCTTATTGGCAATTAGATCTGCCATTCGAATCATTTAATTACACGAAAGGATGAAATTGTCATTAAATTACGTTTTTCCTTGTTAAGTCCCATAGAGAATAAATAAATCTAAATAGTGGGAGTGAGACAATAGAGTCTTATTATCCTTCCTTCAACGATCCATTGTCATTTATCGGAGCTTCTCGACTCCCACGGTGGTAGCCAACCTTTCTTTCTAAGGAGGGCGAGTATAAAATAGGAGCAGACTCAATCACAGATTTCAATCAAATTTTCAGACAACAAAAAATTCCCTAGGGATGCTTCCGTACCTTTGATGCTCTTCTCTCTCGTACTTGCGGTTGCCGGGGGATCGTCCCTCTCTCTCTCTCTCTCTCCCCTGTGAACGTGAAGAGAAAGAAAGAAATAGAATTAGGGCTTATATATGTCCTGCTTATTATGACTTTTGTTTGTTTCGGAATAGGTTTCATCTAAGTCAATCTCATCACAAAACCACAACCGTACGATTTATGGACTTCTTTTTTTTTAATCATTTTTAAAACTCTAGTTCACTTTTCTCAAGGTCTAGGACTAATGGTATGTGAATCCGGGTTGGATTTTATACACGGACGCCTCTCCTCCTCTAAACGGGCGGAAACATCAGTGCCGAAAGTGATTTTCACTTTTTTGGGGCATGTGTAGATCACTTTTGACCCTATGTGATTGCCCCTTGACCTTAGGTACAAATGAATTTCTTACAAAAATGTGCAAATGACATTAGGGGGTTGACACATCAGCACATAAAAGTGATTTACACATTTTTGGGGGTGCTTATCACTTTTCAGTGCTTATGTATTCGCACCTTGACACTGTTGTTTACTCCTATTTGTATGAACTTCATTTGTACCTAATCTTTTGGGTTACCATGTGGATAAAATTTTTGTTCTCTTTTCACTGTTTATTTTGGGTCTTCTTCTCACCAAAATAAGTACGAACCTTTTGTAGCAGTAATTTCCATTGTGATCACATTGTGACTGCCACATAGCATGTAAAGCTTGACACCAAAATTCATATTTAAACGCCTTTTTGCCACATGCTAGGCCATGGTGATCGTTAATTTAGACACACCACAGAAGATCCTGAGTGAGTGAGAGGGGGTGAAGCACCTAGGTTTGGGAGAAGCCGTATCCCCTGCAATGCCTTGTGGTGAACCACAGGTGAACCAAGACACAAAGCGGGTGGGGTCCGTACACTTTTTGCATAGCTCCACCGCCCTTTGTGTCTCGGCTCACCTGTGGCTCACCACAAGGCATCCCAGAGGATACAAATCCGGTTTGGGACTATAAAACTAGTGGACAGATTTTAGAGCCCCACTCAAAAAGTGCATGGGCCTACACTCCCTTGTGAAGGGGCGAAGGTACATCTTGGACAGAATATCTTGACTCTATTTACATATGATTTAAATGAGGGTGTTTACACTAGTTGTGCAAGTAATGCACAGAGGAATACGGATAATAGTTAGCTCATGTGTCTTCACCAAAATACCCTTGTGAAATATCTTGTTGCATGCCGATTTGAAGTGGCGGAACTTTTCTTCATTTGAATTTGGAGATGATTTAAACTTATATTATTAAGAAGATGCTTGAATGGTATGAGAGATTGCATAGTTTCAATACATCATTGCAATCACCCAATTAGAATGAATTTGGCATGGCAAATTGGAAGAAAATGTTCTATGATGACAAACATGTTTATGATGAATTATAAGTTGACATGTGTTGTGTTGGGGGTAAAAATGTCCAAAAAAGTGTTTAGATGATAACGTACGTATCCAAAAAGATACACCAACTTCAAAAACACATCATTGTCAATCAATGGCATGCATACAAACCTGGTCTGTGTCAACATAGATAATCCTTCTTCTGGCAAATTTCTTAATTGAGACCCATTTTGAAGTTGGTCCAGATCCTCAATCAATAAGACTACAACAACAAACAGCCTTATCCCAACTATTTGGGGTCGGCTACACGAATCATGTTCTGTCATTTTACTCTGTTTAGGGCCTTATCTGTTGTTAAATTACAATCTGTCATGTCCCTCGTTACTACCTCCACCCAGGTCAATTTTGGCCTTTCTCTAGTCCTTCTAGCACCTTCAACTTGTATTGTCTCAATCCACCTCAATGGTGCAGTCATTGGTCTTTGTTGCACATGCCTAAACCATCTCAATCGACTTTCCCTTATTTTATCACCTATTAGTACTACCCCTAAACTCCTACGAATGAACTCATTCCTAATTTTATCCTTTCTAGTCTTGCCACTCATCCATCTCAAC
>JAOXJP010000008.1:5303683-5315058 GCA_025762735.1 Platanus orientalis | reverse complement strand
TTTTTCATATAATTTTTTATCATAACAACACAATGTCAATATTAGGCAATAATACACTGTGAAAGGGGAATATTCGCTCAAACACACCGACATCGTACATCATTTTGACCAAAAAATAAATTTTTATAATATACTTAATGTTTCATATCGGTATACGAATATGTCGTGTCAGTCCTGGTAGACATGGACATATATCGGAAGATATTTAAGATATTTCAAGATATTTGATACCATGGTTATTGTAATCTGGTTGGGTTTAGGATAATACTAGTATAGTACACTATTTAGCTGGCATCATCTTCGCGGTGATCCATTATATTGTACCTTACTTATATTTTTCTCTTTTCCTTGTTCAATAACTGATATCCTTTACATTCCGAAAAAAAAAAAAAAAAACCACTACCAAGAAAATCCTGATAACCGGATCTGTTCTGAAACTTAAATATTAATCCCTATATGCATGAACATTACATTAAAAAAATTACTATAAATGGGTGATTGTTAGCACCTATTACTCTATTATTTTGATTATACAAAGTAGCATCACATACGCATTTCATTGTTTCCCTTTACAGGGGTATATAGACTGTTATATATATATATATATGACACCCAATGAGAGACCCAACTAACTTCAAGTTTAGAAGAGGGTTAGAGATAAGAATTAAGAGTAAGAATACAGAATTCTAGAGGGATTAGACATGAAAAGAGAAGAAGAAATAGCATAAAAGAAAGCTGCTTAGATTTCTGGAATTTCTGGGAAGAATGGTAAAATTACCAAAATACCCATGCAGATGCATCAGAAATTTATGAAATTTTACAGGTGATTAAATATGCCTAGAAGGGATGGTCATGCAAAATTTCAAGTGATTCTGTTGAGGGAAAGTATATAAAACATGTAAAACAGGTGATCCTGCCGTGTTACTTGAAACAGAATAACCTAAAAGAGGATGTGTTTCTCAATCAACAACTTCGCAGAACAGAAGATGCCAGCTTGCTAAGCTGGTAATGTCTGTGGATGCCATACCAAAGACCTGGGTTCAAAACCCGTCTTCACCTATTACCTATAAAATAAAAATAAAAAAAACTTTGCAGAACAGAGGGATAAAAAGAAGTTTGAGGGATGAGAAGGGACAAGGTTGGGGAAGAAAACCCTAATAGAAGAACACAAAAATCTGTACTTATAGAGGGTGTGATTTCTATAGTACAAGTAACCTGGAATTTCAGTCAAAATACTTTAATAACAGGGCTCCTTTCAACAGAGAAGGGTCTGCACAAATCAGGGACATTCAAGTGAAGTTTTAAGAATTAAGAGGGTAATGGATAGAAGAAAAAAACCTGACAAAACAAGCCCAGATTACCTAATTATTAAGGTGGCAGATTTGCACAGAATCTGGTCTTGGAATGCTTACCAGTATGTAGCAGATATCTGGATTCAGCAGTTTCTATCTTCACGTATGATGGTACTAGCAGCAAGAAAGGTATAAGAAAGAAGTAAGAAAGCAAGAAGATGAAGAATGAATAATGAAGAAGAAGGATTTAGAAGAGAAAAAGGAAAAAAGGACGAGAGAAGAAGACTAGGGATATACCCTAGGTAGTGGTACTCTACACGGCTACAAACCATGGGAGAAGGGAACGAAACCCAATTTTTATTTTCGAAATTCCATCTCTATTCTATAACATGTCAATCATGCCTCTAAAATAGGCTTAAAACACAAAAAAATAAGAAAGTACCAAAATTAGAAAGTCCTAATAAACTAAAGTACTATCTAAAACTTTCCTAAAACTAAAAATACCTACTCTTAAGAGAAGCTGTCGACCATCCTTACTGAAGGCCCCACATGTTGACTTTGAGACCCAAATAAAGACTAGTAACCAAGCTGTCAACCAGCCCTTTCAATCCCTAATTTACCCTTGTCAATATTGCCTTATTACAAAATTACCCTTGGCAAAAAAAATCCTAAACTACCCATGGCACTAAAGGCCTCATTACAAGAGTACCCCAGCCCCGAAATACTTAAAACCCACATTTTGTACCAGTCTTGAACCTTGCTCTCATGTGTGGTGGCACATACAAGAGTCTCTTTAGTTTGTCCACATCAGACTAGTGTTGCAATTAAAAGTGAATAAGCAAATTCTACAGAAAACATGGTTTACAATGTAATGCTATAGGTGCACTCAATAAAATTGCCACTGCAACAAAGCATCTCTCCCAACAGTAGGCCAATGAAGACACTGGATAAATGCATCAGATTGAAACAAAAGTACACTGATAGAACACAAGGGATAAGAGCATTTGACCTTGTAATCAAAATTGACCATGCCATGTGACATATGTGGCTCATTTGTAAGCTGTACAAAACAGCAAAACACAATAAAAGTTACATAATTAACATCAGAAGTAGTGCATAAGCCAATGACATCCACACATCACAAAATTTAATGTAAACATCAACTACCTGAGCATTTGCCTTCAAAGTAAGATTGTCACTCAAATCACACTTCACTCTTGCATTAAGCCTCCCATCCGTCAATATCCTCCCAACAAGCATCAACTGTTGAATAAACCAGCAGGTTAAAATCAAACTTCAAACAAGTTATTTTTTAACGGCTAACCATTTGCAAAAGGCTGTTGAAAAAATTAAAGATGGTAATGACACCTACCTTCGGGTCTAGAAAATTAGCCCCAAACTCATAGTGGGCAGTAGGGATTTTGATGGTCTCAGTAGATTGAGAAGGAACCTCCATGGGTCCCATGAACACGCTGAAGGGATGGTTGAGAAGCACATGGTTATCAGAAATAGCAAAAACAGCAACAGAAGAAGATTTTTTTAATAGGGAAAAGGAAACCAAAAAAAGGATTCAGGAAATGCATTCTTTTAAAGGGAAAAGGAAACAAGGATAAAAGATACCTGTGACTCAGAGAGAATTTCTGATTGAGTCCCCTGGTAAAATCAAAGCGCATGCCCTCAAAAAGTTCCGGCTTTAAGGACACTGTCACACACACGTTAATGAGAACACTAAACAACCCTACTCCACACTTTGATTTCGTTATTCACAAGAATTTCACAAAGCATGCCTTACAGGATTCACAGTGCATTGTGCACATGCCACATCAATCCATTACATTAAGAGAACACAAACCTTTTAATTCTTACAAAATCAGTTAAAATGTAATGCATTCATTAAAAGCAGAAACGTACAATGAATAACAGAGACAGAACCTATACATCTGACAAAAAAGACAAGGTTCTGAAGGAGACAGGTGGAATAAAAACTTGTGACTCTGCCTACTCAACTACATTTTTACTTGAATGTGTTAGACATCCTCTAAACAGTACAACAACAATAACAAACAGCCTTATCCCAACTATTTGGGGTCGGCTACACGAATCCTGTTCTGCCATTCCACTATATTTAGGGCCATATTTGCCGTTAAATTACAAGCTGCCATGTCTCTCCTTACTACTTCAACCCAGGTCAATTTTGGCATTCCTCTAGTCCTTCTATCACCTTCAACTTGCATCATCTCACTCCTTCTCACTGGCACAGTCATTGGTCTTCATTACACATGACCAAACCATCTTAGTCGACTTTCACTCATTTTATCACCTATTGGTGCTACACTTGAGCTCCCACAAATGGAATCATTCCTAATTCAATTCTTTCTAGTCTTGCCACTTATCCATCTCAACATCCTCATTTCAGACACACTCATTTTATGTACATGTTGTTTGTTGGCTGCCCAACATTCTGCTCCATAAACGGAAAGTGAAGATATAGAATGCTGAAAATTCAGGAATCCAGAAAATGCTGACAATGTGTAAGAATATCTGCTATAAACTTCTAATGGTGCTTATACAATTTTATCATTATACTCCTCAAATCACAGTCTCACAAACCAAGGAATAAAATTTCAACTTTGATGGATATTTCACCCCGGAGAGTTATAGAAAATTCAAAGAAATATCACCAAAATGTTTCACAGGAATAGTAAAGATGTGGAAACTTCACTGTTAATCACAGTGAAAATTTTCAATGTAACTTCAAGAAATGTTAAGATAAGCATGACCACACACTCAAGACTCAAAAAACTATAAAAATGCATCTATTTATAAGTTACTCACAAAGATAAACAAATGGCTAGCAGTCCTTTTTTATTATTATTAACAAATGGCTACCTAACATATAGCCCCTGTTTTCTTTTCTTTTCTTTCTTTTTTCTTTTTTTTTTTTTTTTTTTTTTTTGGAATAAAAGCCTTTTTCTTATTAAAAAGAATTTAGTGTTGTTTTTTTTCTCTCTAGAATCAAAAAATATATATTTACACCAAAGAAAAATATAAAGGATTTGGGGTGGGTTTTAGCTTGGACAGAAAATTTTGTGTCAAAAGTGTTGATATTAATAAAAGTTTACAAAACTTTCAAAAACTCTTGTATCCCCCTGGTATTACTTTTCACCACCCCTAAAAGTGGATAAATTTTGCCAAAATATTGAGCCATGCTTGAAACCTTGTCTACAAGAGTGATCTGTGTGGTAGCACCAAAACATCAACCAAGGAAGAATAAGAGATCTAAACCAGCCTAAAAACTTCAACAAATAATAACTACACCAAAAGAGGAAAGGAAAAAAACATACAATTGTAACCACGTCAATGGATGACAATGTAATTCTACTCCTTTCAAGAAATCCAAAACAAAGGCAGTCTGAGTAATCTTAGACCATAAAGGTAAAGGCAGTATAAAAGAACAATAAGGAATGCTCAAAAGAAAATTCTGAATATTTCAATGTTTATCCAAAGTGCCATTTAAGGTACAGTTCTTTATGTGGACATCCTCAGGAGGCAATATCCTAACAATCAACAATATGAGGTGAAGAGGGCATATCTATTTCCAAATAGGAATCCATTAGCCACATCTTCATTCATTGTATTTTTGCACAAAAAAAAGTACGGAATGCTTCTCTTCAAGAGTTGGGGATTGCATGGGTGTTGCCTAGAGAGTTCAAAAATATGGTGAGGGGGTGAAGGATTCCAGTTTCATCAAGGAATAAACAAGTGCTGTGGCATTCATTGATTCATACAGTGTTGGTCTTTATGGCTGGAAGAAAAGAGAACTTCTCAAATTGAAGCTGAACCTTTTCGAATGGGCTTCCCGAGTTCCCGTAAATTCTTCAATAGGGCTGCGGATAGGGTTTGTTTTGGAGCTGTAAATAATAAAGCGTTTGCTAACTGTTCTTTTCTGGATATTAAAAGGGTGTGGGTGAATTTTGTTAGAGGCTTCAACTAGTTTTGGGTCTTGTATTTGGCTTTGGGGGATACCTTATCCCTTGATTAATATATCTTCTCTTATTTAAAAAAAAAAGATGTTTAGACGTGCCAAGGAGAGATGCTACTTTGGGCTTCTTCAAATAATGATTTTATAATGGATAGCAAAAGGGGCTGGGTGGGCTTTATGAGAAATAGCAATGTAATCTAATTTTGTTAGGGCTGGCCTTTTGGCCTTCTTCGAATAATGTTTTTATCATGGATATCAAAAGGGGCTGGGTGAGCTTTATGAGAAATAACAATGTAATCTAATTTTGTTGGGGCTGGCCTTTTGGCCTTTCTTTGCTTTTTATTGAATTTTGGGGATGCCTTATCCCCTTCTCAATGAATTTTTCTTTTCTCCCAACCAAAAAAGTAACTTGCAGTGTAAATTCTAAAGTCCTATGCTCATTGATTACTTTCATTAATCTCTTCCACTAATGAACCACTGGACTAAGAAGCTGTTATTTAGCTGAATATCTTTTTCTTACTTGATACCGAGTGAACAAATCGCTGTGAAATGGCCCCTCTATATACAGTTAGGCTAGCAGTGACAAAAGACCTGTGATGAGAGGAGTCAACATGGGCCATATACACAACGACCATGGATCTGACCAGGGCAAGGAGCCGCTTCTGCACTTTCTCCAATTAGGACAATTTTAGTCAACAAAGAATAGCTTCTACCACTCAGCTATATCCTAGATTATCAGAAATGGTAGCCAACATCAGTGTACATTGTACATAAACAATGCAAGTATCTATTTATATAAGATAGACAAACACACGTGTGTGTGTGTGTGTGTGTGTGTGTCACGCAGTCAAATAAGTCAGGAATGTCAACTCTTGACAAAGTTCTAGGTAGATCAGAACCAAACAAAATAGGGTTCATACATCAATATTTTCTACATTATAGTTTGGACAATTTCTACCGAGGATATAAAATGAAAAACACACTCTTCCGTTGAGTAATGACAGCTGCTTAGTGCTGTCCCTAAAAAATGTAGATGTAGTTTACCAAGTGCATTTTGGTTTCCATCCACTTGGATGGCATTCATGTCCATAGGTGGTGCCATCTAGAAAATGGAACCCTAAACAGCGGCGGCACCAATAACCAATTTACTAAGTTCATAACCCTGTCTTGTTTTCTTTTATCCAGTCTTGTGCCCATAGATATTGAATTCATAAAAACTCATCGATATATCAAGCTACACAAACCCATCACATTAGCATATAGCTTTAGATTCCCAAAACGGTATAGAATCACACTACATTCAGAAGAAAATTCAGAAATCAAGATCAAAGCGATCAAAATTCAGAGCAGACCAGCAGTAACACATACTTCAAAAAAAAAAAACTGAAAGTCATTGTTCATCCTTGCAATCAGTTCCAGCATGAAATAAAACCATCATAAAATGAAAACATAAGATAATCAAGAAACCAAAATGCAGATAGAACCATGATCACAGATTCAAGGCAACACAATCCAGTTAGAGATCAAACGAGTTAAGATAATCTACATAGTACCCAAAAAAGGTTCCGATACTCACTCAAGGCTTCTCGATGGATCTCTTCGTAAGGTATAGGGCAAGGAAGATTCAGATAATCGATTCTCTCGGGAATCTTAACCTCGGTTACCTTAGCGGGTGTAGGAGGAGCAACTGCGACGTGAGACGCCATTTTTCCTAAATCAGAGAGAAAAAAAAAAAAAGGAGAGAAGATAAAAATAGGTGCAGCTAAGAACCAGGTTGCCTCTAATTGAAACTCGTTTGGAACTAACTTTAGGGCAAGGGAGCAAAGGCAACAGAAATGAAGAACAGTGAGTGAGTATGTGTAGAGGGTAACGGGGAAAGAGGCGCTTAGGTTAAGGGGGGCAAATTCCTCCCCTCGCCTGAGCTGCTGGTGTTGCAGGACTAGAGGATGGGTAGAAGAGAAGAGATTGGGAGGAAAAATGCGACTGAAGTGGCTGCGGCTCTGGGGTTTTGGCGAGGGTTTTCTGCGTTCCTCAATCCTCGTAGGCTGGAATGGTAATGGTGTGGGTTAAATGGGTAAACCCGTCCGACCCGGGTTGAACTCAGTGTGTGTGTGTGCACGCATGTTTGCAGGACGGACTCTCCATATCCTACGTCGGATGCTTGCAGGACGGTCTCTCTCTCTCTCTCTCTGCATGTTTGCAGGACGGACCCTCCATATCCTACGTCAGATGCTTGCAGGACGGACCAGGCTATGTTCAACTTGGTTAACTAAACTCGTGAACTCCAGCAACCCTACTCATAAAGATGCAACTTGGGCGGGTTGAATCAGGTTTAGGGCTAACCCAACTAAACTTGATTGAAGAACTTACACAAGTGGTTGTGGAGGTTGACAAGTACAAGTCTGCCATAGGGTCAAAAGAATCATGATTTATCTTTCGGAAGAATAATAATTGTCTGTGTTGACAGATACCTCTAGACTTGTGTAGGCGTGCCATTGATTGGCACATGATGTGTTTTTGAAATTGGTATCTCTTTTTGACCACCTACTTTTTCAACTGAACTTTTTTTGGACATTTTTACCCCCAACACAACACTTGTCGGCTATAATTCACCATAAACACTACAGACACCATTTCGTCACATAACATTTACTGAGCTTTTTAAAAGAGGCAATGATTCCCCTCCCCATAAAAAGCAAACCCGTATCTATCTAATCAACTAATTAGGTATTCGGGTCTAATTTCAGGCTTTTATGGTAGACCCGTATTGGGTTGTGGGTTGTGCTAGGGGTGGGGATGGGTCAGGCCATGGTAGATAGGGCTATCAATCGGGCCAGGCTAGGCCAGGCAAGGGTTAACCCAAGCCCAGCCCAAGATTGAATTATGCCCGAACCCCTCTGCCCGAGTCCAGCCCATAGTAATTATACAGGCTTCGGGCCAAGTTCGAGCAACCTGAAATGGTCAAAAAATTTATGTATTACTATTAGATTTGACTTCTTGATACTTAACTGCATGTCTTAACCACTAAACAAGTTTAAATTTTTTTAATATATAAAAAATCATTTTTTCTGGCTTCGGGCTAGTATCAAGTTTTATTCACTTCAGGCTAGGCATTGGGCTGAAATAACTTAGGCCCGAGCCCAGCCCAAAAATTAGACTGGGCCTAACATTTGGGTCTGTGCCCAGCCCAGCCCGAAATCTAACTTTCCCAACCCACTCAATTTTCGAGCCGCTTAAGTCGGGATTCAGGCCAGCTCGACCCAATTGATAGCCCTAATGGTAGACCCTATAATTATAATACGGGCTTGGGCCTAGGTTGGGCCCAAGCATTTTTTAAAACTTAAACCTAGGCTCAATCCTAGTTTATTTATCGAGCTCATGCTGACCCATGAATTTCAAAAAATATTAATTTTGAGATTTAGGTTTGAACTCAAGACTTAGTATATAATATGTAACTCTCTAACCATTTAAGTTATAAGATTTTATTGTTTTTTAAAAACTTAGAAAACTATGTATTTAAATTCTAAGGATTGTTTTCTACAAAAAAAATCATTGATTTCACTAAGAATCAAATTCAATACCTCCTACAAAATTTATTTTTACCAACTATTATAAAATATTAATGATTTAAAAAGACTAATTATATTATATATAATACATAAATATTATACATATAAAAGTTCAGGCCTCGAGCCAAGCCTGGGCTAGACGAAGGTAAGCCCGAGCCGAGCCCTAAGAAAAAGTTCAGGCCTTGCGATAGGCTTGGGCCCTTGTCATGCCTAGCCAGAACCGGGGTTTTTCGAACCAATTTTTGGGCCAAGCTTGGGTGGGCTCAAACTAAAATGGCTCATACCCACCCTGAAATTCCTGAGATGGGGTGATTCAAAGATCCTAGATGGGGGTGAATAGGATCCTTATACTTGTTTACAAATTATTTTAAATATTTATTCAACCCTCTTTTGATTTACATAATTTTATCTTAACATGCAGTATAATTCTTTTAATTAGTTAATCAATTTTCTATGAATTTATCATAAACCACGAGGCTCCATCATGCATTATAGTATTACTATAGCAGAGTGAGAGTAAAGCTAATAAGTTCCCTTAAGTTGCTTGTGTAATCATTTTATTTTAACCTTAGTTAGAGTCACTTATTGTGTTCAACTATTTTGCATAAACGAAAATAAACATAAACACAAGGAAAGATAAAATTCAAGCAATTCACAACACCAAGATTTAAAGTAGTTTAGCACTCTGGGCCTACGTTCGCTATCCAACCGGCTCCTCTAAGCCGATTTAATTTTATTAATAGTTATCCTAAACTATTATAGAGAAATTAATAAACTTAAAGATTTATTTACAAGTTCTAAAGAAACCACTCCTTTGTAAGTGCGCTCTCAGTGACTCTGATGGACACACTCTGTCCAGTGACTCCAATGGACTAAAATTCACTTGGCTCTGGCAAGTATGAGTTTCTAGTCATGTCTTTTTTACTAATGAATGCACCTGTAACATTTAAAGACTTAATGAACATGGTATTTAGACCTTATCTGGATCAGTTTATCATTATATTCATTAATGATATTTTAGTTTATTCAAAGAGTTCAGAAGAACATGAACACTTGGAGATTGCATTACAAACTTTAAGAAACCATAAACTTTATGCTAAATTCAATAAGTGAGTTTTGGTTAGACAATGTGGTTTTCTTGGGACATTTTATTTTGAATTATGGAATTTATATAGATCTCAAGAAGATTGAGGTAGTGGTAAATTGGTCTAGACTTACAAATGTGATTGAGATTTGTAGTTTTTGGGGGTTAGCTAAATATTACTGGAGATTTGTTGTGGGATTCTCTAGCATTGTAGAATCTTTGAAAAAATTGACACAGAATAATGCTAAATTCAACTAGGATGAGGCATGTGAACACAGTTTCCAAGAGCTGAATGACGGTTTGGTTTTTGCATCAGTCCTCACATTACAATCCAGCACATGAGGAAAATATGTGATCTGTAGTGATACATCTAGAAAATGTTTGGGTTATGTTTTGTAGCAAGAAGGGAAAGTCATTGTCTATACGTCTAGATAGCTTAAGCCTTACGAGCAGAATTACCCAACACATGATTTGGAATTAATTGCGGTTGATTTTGCATTTAAAATATGAAAGCATTACTTGTATGGAGAACCTTGTGAGATTTATACATATCACAAGAATTTTAAAATATCTATTTTCACAGAGGGATCTGAATTTGAGGCAAAGAAGATTGCTTGAGTTGATTAAAGATTATGACTACACTATCCTTTATCATTTAAGAAATGTCAATGTGGTTGTTAATGCTTTGAGTCGGAAATCTTCTAGCGATTTGGCATTTGTTATGACACATCTTAGAATTTAACCTGTGTTGAATAATAAGATCAAGGCAACTTAGAATTCAGATTTTCATATTCAAAAAAATTATAGAAGTAAAGAAAATATAGGAAAGGATTTGATTTAGTCTGGGTTGTTGTGGACCAATTGACCAAGTACACCTATTTCTTATCCGCTTGGGTAAATTACTCACTTGATAGATTGGCCAAGTTGTGCATTGATGAAATCATCAAGTTACATGGAATTCCAGTTAGACTTGTTTCAGATTGTGATCCACAATTTACTTGAAGTTTTTAAAATAGTTTGCAACAAGCTCTAGGAACCAAGCTGAATTTTAGTATGGTTTTTCATTCGTAGTCAAATGGAAAGTCAGAAAAAACATACTGTGGGCATCGGCGAGCGAGCACCCACTTCGGCCTTGTGGCTCCGGGGTGAGGGGAGGCACCTCCCCTCGAGGGAGGGCTCGATTGCTTTTGTCTGGAGTTGCCACCAACTCGAGGTTAACCGACTGAGTTGGATGCAGGTCCTTCTTTTCCCTAACTAGACTCGAAAGTCTAGGGTTTAACTCCTAGTACTAGTTTGAGTTCGTGAGATTAGGGTAAGTTGTTTGGTTGCATTTGGAGAACGTGTTAGACACCCAAAATACCCGCTTTTTTAGGGCGGCTTCTCCCATTCATACAAGTTTCAAGTTTATGTTCATAATCATGCTTTGTTAATTGTGAATTTAAATGTTT
>JAOXJP010000008.1:5259292-5274070 GCA_025762735.1 Platanus orientalis | reverse complement strand
ATTATTCAATGTGTGGTAGTATATATATATATATAAAAACAAAATCTACTCCTTGTGTTGTTGGAAATGGAAATTCTTATAATTCCGTTAAAGCACTATCTTCTAAGTCAAGTATTTCAACTTAGTAAAAATCAAGAGTCAGGTGAATCAAGCCAAGGAGGTGTCGCTATCGCATTTCTTGAAAATAGTCGAGACCTCCCACTTGATTGTGCAAGGGAGTGTGCCAAGCTACCTCTACGATACAACCAAGCTTGGATTCAATTCCTTGTCTTTTAAAGGGCTTTCACTACCTAGAAAAGAAGTATGATACCTCCCTTAGAGAACTATTTTCCTTAGGCTTCATCTGATCATCTAAATTTAGGCCAAATCCGATGGAATCCAAAATAGGATTCCATTGATTAGACGGATTTCCCACATCTGGATGGTTGGATTAGAAACCAACCGATTTTCGTGCAAATCCAATGGAATCCATCTCTTTGTATTTTTTTGGTTTTCCTTTTCCATCTCAGAAGGTCAAACTTGTGACCAAATCCAGTGGAAACTCCTTTCTAGTGTGTTGACCATTGATCTCTTGTGGATTCCAAAAAAAATTTGTTTTCTATTTCTTATCAATCAAATAAAAAATGGAATTATTGTATTGCTTTCAATTCCTTTTCTATTCCTTGTACTTGTTGGATTCTCAATCTTTTCTAATCCACTCAAATCTAGACAGTTAGACGGAGCCTTAGAGTTGGATGTTCAAAATGTACATGAAAACTTGTCCAAATTTTTAAAAATTTCAACAGTCTCACCTTATCAAGTTGATTATCATATATGAAAACCAAGTCAAAAAGATAATGGTAACACCTTCAACCGAGTGGAGGTTATCTTATAAGAGCCCACTTGGATTGAGGTGGTTTTGAACCATAGATGTAAAGCAAAACTCCTCAAGTGAGTTGTTGTTCCAAGGGTTCTTATGGGTTTAATGTCCTACAACACATACCTAGAAAGAAAGAAAAATACAGGAGAGAGGTATTCTTTGATGGCTACCTTTCTCCTCCTCCTTCTCTTTCTCTTCTCTATTCTCAGTTTTCTCTTTGTTTTTAGACTTATTCATTCAAAAATTGCCAATGTAGTTTTCAAACTCAATTTCATCATTTTATAGTGATAATGGGATCCAATCCCATTTCACCAACCACCCACACATGTATTCTATTTGATGGTTATCATTTTTCCCATATTGGTGACTGTGTCTTTCCCAAGGTGATTTGACGAGCTTCAGTACAATCTGACTTGCTTTACAAGCCTTTCCTGATATTTGTTGGCTTTCGGCCCCTTCATGACTTAGCCCATTCGTGAATCAGCTTCAATCATGAATCTGAGCCTTAATGGGCCTCAATCACAAATTCAGCTCATTCATAACCCAACTAGCCTTAACCACAAATCTCGTCTCGGAGCAATCTGGTTAGTTTTGAACCAATTCACCCCAACCCTGGTCCAACCACAAATATAATCTTGGACCTACCATTCTCGACTGACACACATTCCATGAGATCTCATCTAAAACATTGAAAATGAATCTTACAACACATAATCCCATAATGCGACTATATGATGATGCGTACATGCAAAGTGTACCTCAAGCACCCAAGCCCTACAATCGTTCATATGTGTGTGTACATGTGCACAAGGTGTATAGCACCTCACTGCAATGGTGTTACACAATAATGAGCTTTTACAAATACATATTAGGGGGGGGGGAATTGATTATTTATATGCTACTGAAAGTTTTACCTCAAACCAATGTCGGACTATTCTCAAAACAAGAGAAAACAAAATTTGGAAATAGAGAGAAAAAACAAGGGAACCATAAGGGTTCTTGTTTGTAAAATTGATCTTGAAAAGCATTTGATAGGGTGGATTGGGATTTTCTGGAATGGGCTTTGATCAAGAAAGGATTTGGTTCCAAATGCATAAATTGGATGACGGGTTATGTAAGCTCAATGGTTCTTTTAAGGAATTCTTCCGAGCCTCTAGAGGCCTAGAGGTCTGAGACAAGGAGACCCCCCTCTCCCCCTTCCTTTTCTCAATAGTGGTAGATTCCTTAAGTGCTCTTCTTACTTACATAGTTCGGGCTAATTTGATAGAAGGGTTTAAGATTCCCTCTAGTGATCTTTCCATTTTACATCTCCAATTTATTTAAGATATTATCGTCTTTGTCAAACCCTCATCAATAGACATCATAAATCTTTGACATACCTTTCAAATCTTTGAGTTGATTTTGGGCATCAAAGTTAATTGGAGAAAATCCGGAATAGCAAGGATTAATGTGGAAGACTCTCTCCTTTCTTCTTTGGCCAACATCCTTGGATGTAGAGTGGATATTTGGCCTCTTAAGTATCTTGGTCTTCTTCTTGGGGATCTTCCTCACTTTGAAAAATTTTGGAATTCAATTGTTAAGAAAGTTAAGAAGAAGCTTACTAGTTAGAAAAAATCTCACATCCTTGGAAAATGGATTTAGCACTTCACAATGGAAAAAGAAAGTTTATGGCATTCCCTTATCATTTGCAAGTATGGATCAGCTCTGAATGGGTGGGATTCTAACTTAATGACCATTTCCTAGAGCCTTAGTTATTTGGAAGCACATTATTGTCACTTGTCCCTTGGTTTACCCACACCTTTCTCTTGTCGTTAGCAAAAGAAATCGTGTTTGATTTAGGACATATGTTTGTATTGGCAATTCCTTTTTGTTATATTGCTTTCCTCACTTATTCTACATTGCATCCAACAAAAGTGCCTCAATCTCTAATATCCTTTCCAACTCCCCTCACGGCCTCTTTTGGAATCTATCTTCTTCTTTTTTCTAGGGACCCTCTCAATTCATAATTTGGCTATATTTCTTCTCTTTATGATACTCTTGAGGGTTTTCTCTTTACCCCAACTCACCCTAACAAATATAATTTGACTTTAGATCCTTCAAGTCTTTTCTCTTCTAAATCCTTCTTAAATTTCTTTCTTCTCCATCTCCTCATCCCCCTCCTTCATTTCTAGTTAAATTTGTTTGGAATGGTTCCTCCACTCCTCGAGTTCAAGATTTCCTCTAAATCACTTCTCAATGTAGGATGAACACCATGGACCTCCTCCAAAAAAGGCACCCTTATATGATGATGTCTCTGGATATTTATGTTCTATGTATGGAAAATGGGGAGTTTGGTACTCACATCATGATTCATTGTCCATTCTCAAGAAGCATCTAGACTCACTTCTTATCTTGTTTTCCCTTTATGTGGATCATGCCAAACTACCCTCCAACTTCCTAAGGCAATGGCATGTCCCATCTAGGTAAGAAATTTTGGTGGGCTATCCTTCATAGTATATATTGAGGTATTTAGAAGAAGTAATAGGAAAATCTTTTAAGGTATGTTTAGATCTTCCTATGTGGTCATTGAATTCATCATGTTTGCAATCACTTCTTCGACTATGACATCTAAGGAATTTGAGGGCTTGTCAATCAATGATCTTATAAGGGATTAACACTCTTGTATATATCCTATCATCTAGCCATGTGCTAGTTTTGTATTTTTCTGTTTGGTTTTCCCTGCGACCTCGTTGGTTGTCTTGTAGTGTTCTCTCCTCCCCACTTTTTTTCCTTTCAATAAAGTGTTATTCATTATTATTATTATTTTTTTTTTTAAAGAAAGGTTAGAAGAGTGCAAGCCTAATATGTATAGATCTGAAAGGGTAAAGCATATATTATCCCCCCTCCCCCACCACCACCACCACCACCACCACCAAAAAAAATCTCTAACACAGCCCCATGTCATGACACTAAGAAATCAATTCTCATATAAAGAGAGAACATGACTCTCTAAACAGTCAAACATACGGGGTAAACTTTTCCCTGCACTTAAACAGACATTTGTTATTCTCATAATGAGAATCTCATTAAAGAAAATGGCATCACTTTCTAAAGAATCAAACATGTGGGGTTAACTGGCTAATTTACCTCAACTTAAACGGTCAAGTTTTAGACATGGTTTTTAAGAACCTGACATGAGTCAGATTCACGAACAAGTGGAATTTAGAATTATAATTCAGCTTCTCAAAAGGCAGTTACATCTTGTAGTCGTGCTCTATTAACTAAAATCAGGGCCGAAACTTTCTTTCACTATGTGATGATACAGAAAATGCCTACACAAGGAGTAGAAAGCACCCTCTATAGGTGAATTACTCAGGATTAAATAATAGTTCCAGGGGTGAAATTATGATACGTCATTTTCTCCAATATTCTGTGCAAAAGAAAAAAAAAATTGCTCTGAGCTTCATTACAACCCTTAGTTTAACTTTACTTCCACTTATTTTTGTTAAATTCTTTCTCTATGAGCATTTCACCCCCTCCCTCCACCCACCCCACTAGCTGAGATCAAGTTGCCATAACAAAATCTTAAAGTAGAAATACAGCTATGCGAGGTTCAATAAGGTGGTGTTAATACGCTAAATAAAAGGAGGAAAATGAAGAAGAAGAAGATAAGGGTTCTCTCTCTCTTCTAGAATTACTTAATTTTTATTATCATGTTAACCTGAGAACCATAGGAGATGAAATGGAGTGCACTTCCTGCCAACATAATGTTGCAGAAGATTCTACCCTTGCTTGGCTCCACTCTACAAATTCAAGCACCCTGCCCATGTGTTAAGGTCCCCATATCATTTGTTTGATGCTAAAGAGCTTGTCTTTTCTGTTGTTTTTTTATCCATCTTTTCTCCTTCCTATTCATTTTATCCAGCCCACAGTACGTAACCTCATGTCAAAGGGAATACTGAAACCATGTGATCTGGTCTCTCACTGGCCACAAAGGTGCTGGATGAAACTTAGCTTTTGTGGGGCTCCTATAATGTGGTGTTTCTCACAAACAACCAAGGAAACAACACCCTTGCACGTTATTCTTCTGTAAAAGTATCCGAATCCTCCTCGGTACTGATATGGACAATTGACAACTACCAAACTGAAGGCGACTGTAACGGTGCAATTAGTATAAACAACCACATTTTTATCTTGTTTCGAATCTCCACGGATCAAACATGTCGATTGATTATCAAATTATCGATGGATACTGTTTTTAGTAGGTTCCCTTCTTGCACCTTATCGAGGAACAAGTAGGAAAGTAGTAGTGTTTTATCTTGCTTTCTCATTTTAAGAGTTAAGCTGAAATATCATTTAGAAGAATGACATACGCCCAGGATGATGGGAGGGCAATAACACAGTTGCTAGATGAGCTCTTAAACAAAACAGGGACATCACTTGAATCATTCCCCTTGAATCTCCTTCCGATTTCGCGTCTACCCGGTTGGAAACTAAAAGCCAGGACCATGTCATTCAACTTACAAAGAAATTAAGATAGTTAATTATAATCGTACAAGTCTATGAGACACTGATAAGCAATGATTAAGAATTTCTTTTCTATTTTTTTATACTCCCACATGCAACCAGCATTCACTTGTAGCCCATTATTGACACTAGAAGCAATATCAAACCACATTAATTCTTAAAGCAATCTTAGGTTAATCATGCCATTTGATATCATATAATACATAACCATATGTTATTATTATTATTATCTTGAGATTGTTGCATGTGTTAGATGCCCCCTATCCTACCTACTCACATGCTTCTCACCAAGAGAACAATCTTAAACAAAGTACTAAATACTTTGTAAGTATTAAGTAGATATCTAACTCCTAAAACACTAGTGTCAAAATTTGACCAAGTTCAAATCATAACCCTTTTATGTTGAACGTCCCTAGTGAAAATTGATCATCTGGTGGAGTAAAGAACACTACTTCCAATGGGGCCTAAATCTCGCCATTTAATCCATGAGAGATGGATTCCTTGATTTCAGGGGGATGGAATCCAATGCACAAGTACATGGTTTTCTATGGAAAATGTTAAAATGACATAATTCATCATATGTACTTGGTTGGTTATGTGACCCTCCCCATCTCTCTCTCTCTCTCTGGTTGAGGAGCCCGGCCACCAAAACCCAATCGAGGCTAGGGTTTAACCCATCGTGTGATTATGGCTCCATTAGCAACACAATAAAGTGCTTAATCATGAATTCTACTTGTTCTTAAAGAAAAAGAGAGACAATGTTTTGAGGCTTTTTCATTTTTTATCATTTAATTTGCATCCCCACCCTTCACTCACTTGTAGCCTATTCTTCACACACAACAACATGGAAGCACGTTAATATTTGAAATAATCTCAGATTAATTATGCCATTCTGATAGCATATAATATATATTGAGAATCATATTCTCTTAACCCTCTTTTACATATTAACATGATCTCTTTTTTTCTTGTTATCTTGAAATCACTACCATGTGCTGGACGACAGATGCTAACCTACATTCCACATGCTCTTCACCAAAATTTTCAAAATAAAATTCTGAGCATTTGTCAAATTTCAATACTAATTTAGGCCAGGTTGTCCAGCCCGACAAGTCCATAGATTAGTGCCAAAAGAAGGCCCTCTTTTCTGCTTAATTCTAATTGAAAATTATGAAATTTAAATAAGTGGAAGTGCTGACATAGAAGGGCATTGTCATTTGTCCATATGGCCAATTTAGAAAACTTCTTATGGATGGAGAGTCTATATTGACCATTTCATCCACTCATCCCTCCATGCAGCTAAAAGCTTAAAATAAAAGAAGTCATCTAGGGAAGGGGTGTGCATGGCTCGGTCCAGACCGGGCCTTAGTATGCCGAGGATAAGGCCAATCATTGGGCTGAGGCAGGCATGGGAACGAAATCAGAAACACCAAGGCCCGAGCAAGGCCTAACCTAATTTTACAGGCCTTAGCCAGCCCAAGGCCCATTATTTAAATACATAAACTAATAATTAAAAAAAAAAAAAAAAAACTATGCATATATTTGTAAAAGCTTCTGCCTGGCTTAATCTTGGACTTGGAAACTAATCTTGGGCCAGGCTCGAACTGGCCTGACCCAATGAACAACTCACCCAGAAAACTCTTTAAATTAGCAGAGGAACCCAATGATTTGGTACGACCCCCTTAGGTCAGCCCGGCATCAGGGGCCGACACATCAGTGCCGAAAAGTAAAAATGCATCCCCAAAAAAGTGTAAATCACTTTTTTTCACTTTTTTGGTGCTGATGTGTCGGTCTGGCCTTAGGGGTCGCACCAAATCTGAGGCGAATAGCTAGAGGATGGTTTTGTGAAATGTTCATCCAAAAACCTTCTTGAAGACAGGTTCTTTTTCACTTTTCTTTTCTTCGTCACCCTACTGTCCGTTGGGGAGTCTTCCTTTGTACAGTGGAATGATCATCCAGGAAACTGGGAACAAGCCCTAGAATCACTAGTTCATTCACCTGAAATTCCAAAGGATCTTTCGATATATAGGTGTGTGTGTGTGTGTGTGTGTGTGTGTGTGAGAGAGAGAGAGAGAGAGAGCTGTTTCTTACTTGAAGGGTTAGAAATGCCACCCCCAACCCCAGAAAACACCATTTAAGAGACAAGAAAGAAAACCCGGAAAATATGGGGTGGGTTAATCGTGTTGCTAAGTAGAATGCCGAGTTAAGTCAGACCAGTGTGGTCAAATCAGACAAAAGATTGGATATATCAGGTGATCATGATCATATAATCAATTGATCCTCGAGTCATGAGATCTCCAGGGTGGGTCCGTTAAATGCTAGGCCCTGATGCTTCTACTGCCCACCAACCATAACATCCAGGAATAGTGAAAAGTGGGTTTTGCTGTACAAAGCCATGATCAGCCCAAGCCCATACTTTAGAGCTGGGCCCATGTTGCTATCGGGCGAATTCCACCATACCAAGCCAATTTCCAGCACGTCCCAACCATTTATTAAAAAAATAAAAATAAAATAACCCTCACTGAAGAGATTCATGGTTTACGCCCGTTTTATTTCATGCACGACGGTATTATCAAGCTTCAATAATTATGCAATCCACTGTTCATATGCAATGGTATTTAAATATCAGAGTGTTATGGAAGACCCAGCCAATGGAGGACTGCTTTGAAACCTTAATCCCTTTTATTATAGCTCACAACTTCTTAAACCAGATAATCTTTATACAATAAGTTGGGTTTGGCACGTCTGGTTGATAAAATTTTAGTTACTTCTCCTGGATTAGACTTAATCACAGAATACAGAAAATGAGTTCCCACAAATCCTTACGGAGTGCAAGCTCCTGACGTCGATCCAGGCTGCAAACAAAAGGATTATCTGGTTAGAGATGCACACAGAGGGCAGCCATAATGGAACCAAGCTTGGTCCATTTGGGCCCAAGATTGGAAATCATACTTGGCCCGTCATCCAGCCTTGGTCTCATTGTAAAGCCCAAGGCTTGATAATATGTTGGGCCTGGGCCTAACTATGAAATTGTAAGCAACAAAGTTCAATCCAGTGGGCAAAATTCAGAAACTAGATATAATATAAGGGAAGACAACAAAGTATATTTGGTTATTCATTTAAAAAACACAAGAACCAATATATATATATATATATATAAAGAGAGAGAGAGTCCTTGACTACAGTACATACAATATTCTGTAGCTAGACAAAAACGCTTTGACAAATATGGCTTGCTCATATGCAACTATTAGGATCCTCCCCTGCTCTCAGGACCGTCTTGCCACAGCCTGACATTTCCTTTTAGTGGGAAAAAAAAATGGCAGTATATATATACCTCAATTAAGATGCACATTCAAAAGTTTTGTTCTGAAAATAATTTACATATATACTAGAAAAAATATTTACAAAACAATCTTTTTTGGCTACTGAAAAATGTATAGAAAACTTATTTTTTAATAGGTCTATTAAATTTTGTCTCTCATGATTATTACTTATTAGGGAGGCAAGTGTAGTGTGAGTACCATACAACTTATTTGAGTGTGTATTTTTTTTTAATACATATAAACATAAAAATGTGTTATTTTTAAATGCATCAAATTAAAAGTGTTGAAAATACTATACAATATTGATTATCTTTTCCAAACTCTTGCACTTAGTGCATCTAACAGACTAACACACCATCCAAAACACAGTGAAAATTTAGATTTAGCTTAGAGAAAGGTTTTTTTTTGCTACATCATTAGCATAAGACAAAATGAAGTAAAATATTTTACTACAATATGTCATTTAAAAAAATCATTATATAATCTTTCTAAATGGAATATATTTATATGTTTTACATTAATAATCTAACATCTTACTTTAGAATATCATCATAAGTTCAATGCCTCCAGTTATAGGCAAAAGAAATTTACTTAACAGCATTTTTGAATTTAACCATTGTTATGCAATGTGAAAGAGTGATATCAACTTTCTTTAACCAAGGAGATGTTGACCAACACAAGATCAACTTAGGATGTTAGCTCCTATAAGTCTACTCACAAAATCATTTTCTTTAATTTGATTAACTATGCACGACTTCTATTATTTCAGTTTTTTGTAGGTGTTCAAATTTAACAATTTGTTAGTGGAAGAAAAAAAAAACCAAAAAAGAAATAAATAAATTTGAGGACTCTTCTGTAGTGGGAGCAAGAGTTAGATAAACTAGGACCCTAATCCCAACCTTATGGGAGCGAGCTTTCGAAAAGGAGCCACTTAGGAACCATGAAACAATGAAATTAGGGATCGGCAGCAAGAGCAACACCTAATATGAGAGGTTTTGCATAACAGGGATATAATTAATATCAAGTATTGGTCTCTTAATAAAGTTGTTCAGAGAAATCCATTTGTAAGTATGAAAATCTTACCACACATGCATGTATGTCATCACAGCCACACAGCAACTTCCCATTAAGAGTGTCTACAGCTTGAAATGATCCTCCTCCCTCACTCCTCTGCATTAAAGGAGACACTATATCAAATCTCTAATGTGTGAAATCATTGATGTATACCCATTTGATACATTTCAGAAGAAAAATCAGAAGCCATCTTTAAAATCTTGGCAAAGAAATGACCAATTGGATGATCCAAACCAATCGATCGAATTTAAATAGTGATATAATTTTATTTTTTTAACTATAAAGATATGCTAATCCATGTAATTAAGGAGCATTGCTTGTTACAGGCCAGTATTAGATTAACTAAAAATATTAAACATAAACTTGTTAATTAGAACAATTATATGGAACATAATTCTGTACCTTGTAGTAGTCAACAGCCACAAAATTAGCCCATCGATTACCAGCCGCACCATAACATGTCTGAAGCATGTTGATGAGATCCCCGGAATTATGTGCACATGTGGTTAGCTTGATTGGAATTGACTCAAAGTAGTTCACCAAAACAAGAGATTTACTCTTGTCATCAAGTGGAGCTGACTCACCACGATTGGAGCAACTTCCTGAATGCATTCCATTATTCCCATCTACAAAATAAAATTATTTTTAGGAAGCAAAATAAAGGGCAATAACATCTCTTAATAATAAAGAAAAAGCTTCTTCTAAATAAAGACTTCAAGAAAATATTAACATGATTTTAAGGAGGAGAGTTACATCTCCTAGTGAAAAAATAAATAAATAGAAGTTAGAATGTTAGTTGTGTCTTAATCCTCATGGATAATATTCTAATATATTAAAAATTTGTAATCGTAATTAAAAATTTAAGGAAAAGGCAAAAGAGAAAAGGAAGACAGATAATGAAAATGATTTGGTAGCTTACACTGGTTTTCAACCATGAAATTCCATTGATATGCTATTCCTTCAGTTGCTTGCTTGGATTGTTTTGAAGTAAAGACAATAAGCCTTTGGTTTTTAGCGACCATGTCGCTAACTAGAGGCCAGTCTTGACCATTTTGAGGCATGCTCGACACTGGAAACCAGTACTTCATCAAACCCGCATCTGTAAAGACTTTTGTTAATCCATTTGGAGCCTCAACATAGTCTTCTAAGATCAATGTGATAATCTCTGATGGGTTTGCTGATAAGAAGGCTTCTATTTCCTTTAAGGTGTCTAGAGCTGGTTCCTAGGAAATAAAACAATGTAAGGCACTAGAATAATCCATTGAAAAATGAGGAAAAAAAACTTGTTGTCAATGTTTATAGGTATTATAATAGTATTGAAGTATTGTTAATTTCTTTATGTAGTATATTAACTTTCAATAAAACTGCTTTTTAAGAACTTGTAAAAATTTGGCATAGATAAATGTATTTTAATAGACAGTAGCTTTCATTGTTGAAAATAAAACAATGTAAAGGCACTAGAATAATTCATTGAAAATAAATAAATAATTTTTTTTTTGGTCAATGTGTATTGCTATTATAATAGTATTGAAGGACTGTTAATTTCTTTATATAGTATATTCACTTTCAATAAAACTGCTTCTTATGAACTTGTAAATTTTGGTATAGATAAATATATTTTAATAGATATTAGCTTTCATTGTTGAAAATAAATGGTTCTTTATAGAAAAAATATATATATATATATATATATCAATTTTGCATAATATTAAAAATTAATAAAGGGGTTCTGTAACAGGAGAATTAACATTTCTGTTTTTGCCAAAAGCTTACATACTGAAAATAATTTTGCTCAAATAAGAAAAAAGAGAAGAAAAAATACTCACAAATGCAGTATAATCATGGCACTCTCCATTAAAAGAATGACACAACCATACATCTCCTTCAAAATCATATGTATCCAGCATTAGACCTCTAACACCATTCTGCACATTAAACAGGTAAACCATAAATAATCAGAAATTAAGTTATCTATAAACACTAGTATCAAAAGACAGTCGTACGTTTAGCTGTTGAGTGATACTGTCTTCTTGATTTGTAAAGGTTAATCGAGGAACGCCAGTATGAGATGGTTCTCCCTCAATCGCATAAGCATTGTGGGTCGTCAAGAATGCGTATTTATTGAATGGCAGAGAATTATTCTGTTGCAAACACAAATACCCAATTTATTTTTAGTGATATCAAGTATCAACAGCAACCATCTAGACTCAATTAAGCTTTTCATTAATAACATGAACTTTGATGAGATATATTTGTAAATTGAGCCTAAACTGATGCCTTGTTTAATCATAATACATATATATGCGTACCTTAACCCCCCTTTCTCCTGGATTCAGAGGTCAGGTTGAGGATGTAAGCATCAGATCAAAGCTGACCCGATTCAATTCGGCTAAGCTTACAACTAAATAAAGCAGCTAATCCACCCTCAACCCCGACAGGTATGGATTACATACCTTAACCTGATCGATAATCAGGTTCAGAATGAGCATTTGCTCACTGAGTCAAAGGCCAAACCCATTGCCACCAATAATTCAAGATCACCAACTCACACCAACTTTTCCATTAGTCAGAATTTAGAACACTATATGGATAAGAACTTTCATATGGGCAGGTTCCAATTTATTGAATTATGTTATTAGCCCATGATCAAACTGTAAGGATTGTCTAGACACTGTAGATTTCATTGTGTGACCACTACAAAGCTGTCTAACAATGGATGTTTAAGCGAATTGAAAATTTCGAAAAAAAAATGTTTAAAGTTAACTAAACTTTCTTTTAAAAAATTGGTAATAAAATTTAAATAGATATCCTACTATCCCCTTCATTTTCATCCCAAATAAGGACCAAAGATCAACAATTTCTATATTAAAATAAATGAAGAATAAAAAGGTTCACATCTTTTTTTAGATAAGTCATTGAATTATTCATGTATTTGCATTGAAGAGCTTCCAACATTCAGGACCAAAAATGTCCCATCTATCAGTCCAAAAGATCAAAGCTGGTTCAAACTGCTGGTCCCCTGATATAATTTCCACTTGCAACCCAAATCTGATTTTGAGCAATGATGCTTATAGTTCAATAAGGATTAGACAGATAATGAAGAAGACCCACAGAACGATCATATGGATAGGAAGTCTAGACAAACTGTTTAATTATTTCCCATGAGAGAGAGAGAGTTACCAATAGCTTGAACTGGTCTGTAATTGTTGATCTTACACATCTCGAATCGGAAAATCCTAGCGGACAGGAGAAACAATAGAGCCCGCCCATACAATCTCCGTCGGATGAACATTGGTCGAGAAGCTAAAGTTAAGAAATTAATCGAAATCAAACTCAGTTCAGCACAAAACCAGATAAGAACGACATCAAATAAATATCAATAAAGCTTAAAACTGTAAGAAAGAAGCACTAACCCTGCATTCTCCATTTGAACAAGCAGCAGCAACACCAAAGAAAGCCGAAATTATGATCAAAAGCATGTTTTCCAAAAGACCCATTTGAGAAGAAGTTGAAATTATTCTGAGATTGAAGGAAATACAGGAGGAAAATATGTGAAGATAAGGTGATACTTTTCTTCAAATGTTACAAGAAACAAGAAGACAAAATATGGGATTCGTCAATTTTGGCTGAGAAAACGAAGGCAACTCAACAAAATATCTACGGCAAACTACCATAAAAACAGAATATGCTAAGGAACACCAAACTTGAAGGAGTTGGTTATCTGGCTAAGACAAAATACTCATCAACAAAAGTCAAGGACAAACGTCTAAGTTCAGTGAAGGAGACTTATATGGTAGACTTTTGAGGATCCATCATCCACCATGGACTCTCATCACTTAAGTGTTGCTAGGCTCGATGAGGGTGGCCCATGCTGTTGAATGGTTGGCAACTTGAATGCTAAGGTGATTTATGGTTTCTTTGGTGTGACACCTCATTTACATGAAGTTGCATGTTACACGAAACCAGTACACGCCTATGAAATGACTAATGAAAACTATACCCTTTTGTCTTTTTTCTCTCTTTTTTTGGTTGGGCCACTTTTTTTTTTGTTTTTTGGTAGGGCCACTTGGGTCTGTTGGTGCCATGGTGCATCGACCACCCTGCACTATGTTGGGGGGGAGGGGGTCAACGTCAATGCAATCTACTGTGAAAATGGTACCCATGGAACCATTCAAATGATTGCTTCAGCATTTGATCAGACCTGAGAGTGGGGGTGTGCCAAAAACCGCACCAAACCAATTTCAAAGTCATGCCCATTTTATTCCATGTAACGCCCTATGATGTCTGGTCAGCAAATCTTGGACAGAAAATCTGTCCTCTGTTTTAAAATTTATGAACCGAAGGAATTTCTATATATAGACCGATTACCAAACATAATGATGTCCATTAAAAATAAGGAAAAGAGAAATAACATTCTTTCTCAGTTTGCAATTTAATGAACCTAGTCTTTCTTGTGTTCTAGGTCTCTTTTTTTCTTTTTTTTTTTTCCCCGGTATGGATAACCATCATGCGTTGACAAAAGAAAACAGTACAACAAGAAAAGTAAAGGTACCCTTTTATCAAAAATAGAAAGAAAAGTAAGCTACCCCTACTGGCAGTTTAACCTTTTACCAAAAACAATAAAACTAGCAGGTTAACCAATAAAACTAGCAGGTTAACCAAAAAAAGACACAAAACGGGAAAACATGGAACAACAACAAATTGCAAAGGATATTATATAGAAAGATAAAGATGACTCACCCTAAAGAAATGTATGGATTAAACCACGTTTAAATCATTTACAAATTTAAGAAAAGATATCAAAAGGATTTACAAAAGATAGAAAATAAATTTTAAAGGATGATGGGTAATATAATTATATCCAAATACCAACACATTCATTTACCAATATAAAGAAACAAATCTTAGGGAATCATAGATGATAAATAATATCAAAACACACACACACACACACACACACACACACAGATATATATATATATATATATATATATATATATATATATATATATA
>JAOXJP010000008.1:5242408-5259192 GCA_025762735.1 Platanus orientalis | reverse complement strand
GACTTGTGGTCTTCTTCTTAAATGCTTTGGTGGTCTTGGCAAACTCCATATTTTCTATATAGAGTTGGTTGAAGGTTTCTTGGATGTTCTCTTCATCATCACCTTCTTCTCTATCACTTCCGGATTCACTTTCATCGTGTGAAACCTTAGACTTACCAAAGACCATAAGGACTTTGGACCCTAGTGAAGTATTTTCATTACTAAGTAACATTTCATCTCTTGATGAACTTAAGACACACCCGTGGATCTTCTCAATAAGATCCCATACTTCTTTAGCGGTTCTCAATGTGCCTATTCTACAAAGATCATCTGAACTCAGTGCATGATGTAGAACACTTAATGCTTTGAGGTTCACTTCATAAGCCTTTATTTTAGGCCTTACCCACTCACTTTAGTGTGTAGAGGGTTTGGTGTAGCCTTCCACTACAGAACCCCAAACTCTATGGCCTATGAAATTTAGGAAGATGGTTATACGAGTTTTCCAATAGATATAGTCAGTCCCATTGAAATAGGGAGGAGTAGAGATTGATCAACCCTCTTTCCTAGACATTTAGTGTTTTTTCAGGATTCTTCTAGGGTTTCTTTAACAGATCTACCTCTAGGAAATGAATCTTTCTACTTCGGTGGTTAGGCTATTTATGAGTAGCCTGACTTTGATACCAATTGAAATTCTAATATTGATTCTAGAAGGGGGGTGAATAAGATATTTTAAAATTCTTTTTAGATTACCTAAAATTCCATTATTATTTAATTTACCAAATTGGTCCTAGTGTTTGAGTGCAATTGAAATGTGCATGTGAATATGAAATTGCTATTTTAAGAGTATGTTCAATTATATTACATGTGAAGTTGTTTCAATATGAGCAGTGCTTGACAATTTAAATGATAAATGTAGAGGCAAAGCACAAGCAATCACAATATACTCAAGATGTATAGTGGTTCGGCACAATGACCTATGCCCACTTTCAAAAGCTCACAACCGAGCTAAATAATTTTATTAAGATTGAACGATTACAATTAAGGCTAAAATTAAATAAAAGCCTAGTCTACTTACCAAGCAAGTTACACCCAGCGTCTCCGATAGGTGTGGTCTATAGTCTACTCTTCCGATGTCTCAGGAGAAGAGCTAAGGGTCTACACTACTGGTGTCTCTAGCAGTAGTGTCAATTCTCCCGGTGTCTTCGGTGGGAGAGGTCTCAATAACTTGATTAGAAGTTAAAGGCAAAAATTACATTGAAGGAAATTTGAAAAAAAAACAAAAAAAAGTTACTTAGAAGGTGGCAAAATGAGCATCCAAATGATGGTTTCTATAACTGATTGATATTGCAAATCATAGGATATATGGTAACAACTAATAACTGAATGAAATTATCCATTTTATTTATAAATAGCAACAGAAAGTAGAAGAAAAGTGCCATGCTCCAACACACAACGCAGTGCTGCCATTATCTTTTTTCCTCATGGGAGACTTTTATCTATAATTTCCTCTTACAATAAATTGTATCGAATTTGGTTCAATTCCTCTATCATAGGATACTCTTACCATAGTCTGGTTTAGTTTCCTCCTAGACTTGATTCAATTCCTTTGTGGGTTTCAACACTTTCATCCTTTGGAATTTGAGTTAATTCGTCCACCACAGGTATCCATCCCTTGGAATTGATTTGATTCCTCTACAGGTGAACCATCACCCTTCCATCATTTGGAGTTGATTTAATTCCACCATAGGTTGCACCATCAATCTTTTGCCACTGTTTCTACAGGTTGCAACACATTTCCACCATCTCGTGGTTACGATAGCATCAACACCACTCTCATCTACCCGGTTTACAATAGTATCATTATGTTGGGTATCTACAACAGCAACATACAATCCCACGTTTCTACGGTAGCAACACCACTGTTTCGAGTCATTGTTGTGCCTTAATTATGGTATTGTTATCACCATCTTTTTTATGTTGTTTTAAACTATTTTGTTTCATAAATAAAGTATTATTTCAACAAATTTATTTTTTTGTAAATGTCATGGATTTTTGGCTTTAAAAAATCATCGATCTAAAGACAAAAAGAACCCATAGAGAGACTAACTCTCCCCCTTGTAATCATCTGATCTCTCTTGATTCAGTGGTTGATTAGATGACCAGAAACAACAATCGGTCTCACAGTCAGACTCGATGCTGTAGAACTAGAACACCCGTGCAAGAAAAATTCTAGCTGACAAAACCTCATATGGTTTTAATACTAATTCTTAAGTAACTGGTGATATTTTGGTAATTTAATTAATAAAGCATATAAGGATAATGCAGGTAATGTCATTTCAATTCAAATTTTCTCTATAAAAAGCCATAATGTACCACGACTTTCATTCATCTTTCACTTCTTCTATTGCTTTACTCATTTTCTCTTTATCACTTTCTCTCTCTCTCCTTCTCCATCGTCAAGAAGTCCTACAAATGATCTTTGTAAACCAATTGAAGATATAATACATTTTGTCATGAACTAATTTCTACACTTGAGCTGGTCCTAATGCCATATCTAACTGAGCTATGGGGGATCCACTACATTAGATCAAAACTTATTGAAGAGATGATATGAATCAATCGCAAGTCTTCTAACTATTCCAGAAAGCAAAATATCGATTTCAGAAGAACAATAGTTTGGAGGAGTTTGTCAAATCAATCACGGGGGAATTTCTCCTATATGCGCTGGTGATTTGAGCGTTACCATGTCCATTTTTCTTTTCTTTTTTTCTGTATTAAAAAGGAAAAACCGAATTACTTGTCTTGGTTTCTAATAAACTTGCCTAAGTTATTCGAAAAATCGGTTGAGTTATCATGTGACCAGATTGTTGACAACACCCAAGTTTTGGGACCTAATTAGCCAGAAACTCTGCCGAGTCAAGTAACTTGGCCGAGTTATCCAAGTAACCATCAAGTTTTTAAATATTGGATAAAAAGGATACCCTCCAATCGAATTTAAGTCATTTACGATAAGTGGTCTAACAAACTTATTTTTTTTAAGTGGGGACCAAATGTCTTGTCCAAGATTTGGTGTCCAAGACGCCTAGAGACATCATATGGAATAAAATGGGTGGGTGATGCATTTTTTGAATATGGAATATGCATTTTATTCCATGTGACATCCCTTGGTGTCCTGGACACAAAATGGTGGACAAAACATTTATATTTTTTTTGAAGTCATTTATGAGGATGCAGCACGTGGCGAGAAAAAGGTTAACTTTAACCAAGGTTGGTATGACGTTAAGTAACAACAGGTTAACTATTTCCATAACTTTGGTCAAACTTAAACCTTTTTATTGTCATGTGTCGCATCCTCCTTGATGCGAGATGGAGCCTCTATTGTTTTTACAAGAGAGGTTCCAGAGTTTATCCCCATTCTTTTTAAATAATTTTTCAAACAGAAATTTAACAGGGACAGTTCTGTGTACTTGTATAAACTGGTTAAAACCCTAGTTTCAGTTTTTGGAGAGAACAAGTGGGAAAAACTACTAAAAATAAAAACATGAAAAAGGAGGTATCTGTAAAACCATTTGCTCATCTTCTTTCATTTTTGAACATAGTGGAATCCGGTGTGAGTACGGGGACATATACAATACATATCATGTAAATTGTTGTCTTATGTACGCAATTGCATCGTGTTTTTATGCGATCTCTTAGCAGACAGGTTTCTTATAATCATAAATTATACCTTCCATCAGACAAAGATTTACTCACTTGTGAGGTTCTCATTGGACATTAAATAGGTTCCACCTTGATGAAGAATGCTGTATCTTTTTTGTGATACCTCTTTACATAAACTATCAAAGTGTGAGTTCAGCGCCAAAAAACAAGAGGCCACTGGCTAGAACTCAAGAGGGGTAGTTGAGAAATTCTTTAGTTGAAGCATTCAGGTCTCTGCATACAGTTGAGAAGTCCCCATCAAAGGGGGATTGACTTTTTGTCCCAACTAACTATTTTGCCACAAACTCTTCCTTCTCCCATAATTTCCAAATAAAAGGAAACACTAGAACAGTTTTGTAATATTTTAAGGGAAGCTTTCACCTTATATCAAATATGACCCAAATGTCTTTGATCTTATAAAATAGAAGAATAATGTTCTATCTAGGTACAATTCGCCCCCTCAAACGATGAGGAGGCAAACGGTGCATCCTGGACAGAATATTATTTCGGCATAAAATAACCATAATACCTTGGTTTATAGACTCAGAAGAAATCCCAAATAACAAAATGAGGGATGAAATCCTGAATGACTCCTAAACAAACAAGTACATAGAATTTTGTTTGCATTGGTGCATATATATATATATATTCAACTTGGCATTTTCTCGCACTGACAATGGATGAATGGATAGGTCCCTACTTACAAGCTTAATGATCATAGAGGGTTCGAATTATCTCCGGTCTAAATGAAGAGATTTCACACCAATACCAATCAATGCATGACATGATGCTTGACAAAGGGTGTATCAGTACATACACATTGGTTAAATAAGGGTATTATAGTAAATACATAATAAATAACACTCGTCCATCTTTCTCCGGCATCGTAATATCTCCCCATCCAGACTAGAGATGAATTGAGCCGACCATTGACTAATCGAACGCTCAGTTTGTCGGTGTTGTGGAGCTGTCAACAGTTGGGTTCGAATATGATGGTTACAGCTAGATGGCATCATACCCACATTCTTTTTGAGTCGGAATCCTCTAGAGTGAAAGCCCGTAGTTGTCACCATAGGATGACATGTGGCATTTACAAGGATAAAATCATCAAAACATGTACGCAAATCAAAACAAGGGCATCAAATTCAAATATTTGCCACATGTCAGTCCATGGTGGTTGCTTTGGAGTTCTACCATAAAGGATATCCAAGTGTCTTTTTAAACCATTTCCCAAGGGCTAAAGCGAGAAAATCCTTTGCCTTGGAAGTACCGTTCACCCCCTCACAGGAAGGTGTGGGCCCCACGACCTGAAAATTGTGGGGCCAGGATCTGCCCGCTTTCCCAAATAGAAGGAAGAAAATAATGTGATGACAAAGTGTCTGTAGTGTTTATGGTGAATCATAAGTTAGCACATGTTGTGTTGGGAGTTAAAAATGTCCAAAAAAGTGTTCAGATGAAAAATTAGGTATTCAAAAATAGACCAAATTCAAAAACACATCATGTGTCAATCAATGACACGAATACAGAGGTCTGTATCAACACAGACAATCATTGTCCCAAATAGAAATATAACAAGGACAGTTTTTGCCAAATTATTAACTAGCATGTGTTTTTGTTGCAAATTTATTGTAAGCATCTCCTTCTCCCACGTACCAGATGACCGTTGGGCTGTTGTGTTCATATATCTCGAAGTCTCCTGCATGTGTTTCTTCTTTCCTCACTAAAGACGTTGCTTCAAGACATGGAAACTGAAATAAATGAAAAAAGAAAAGAGAGAGAGAAAGAAGATGAAAATATATATATATAGGAAGTGCCTAACAACTAGTCGGTAAGCCATCACTAAGAAATCCTTATTAGTTCATTTTCCTCTCATTCGTTAGAAAACAGGACCCTTTAAGTCTTTGACATTCTCCTAATAGCCAGTGCCCTTAATTTGTCACTTAAATCCCAAGATCCCAGCACATTTCAGGCAAAATCCAAGATCTTGGTGAACTTCAGCATGGAATTCCATGAAATTGCAGACCCAATCCACGCAATCAAATCCAATGAACCTCACCAACAGCATCGATGCTACCCACTTGCCGAATTGAAATCTGCTCTCTTAGCATTCTTCTTTGTCATGATCTTTTCTCATGCAGGTGAGGTTCTAGTTTTCTAGTTTGAACTTTTGGTCTTTTTTTCTCTTCTATTCATTTTTACCTTGCTTTTCTTTTGTTATTTTAGCCGCATATGATCCGTTAGATCCAAATGGAAACATAACAATCAGATGGGATGTAATGTCTTGGACCCCAGATGGCTATGTGGTGAGTGTCATCTCAGTTTTATTATTTTGTTTTCCTCTTTTCCTGTAACAAGTTTTACATATAGTTTTAATGCATATTTCAACAATTCAAAATAATGAAGTCAGCCCAGAGAAAATTAGGACATTCAATTTCAGAACCTCTCTTAAAAGAGAGCAACAAAAGGATAACCAGAGTAAGCAATTCAGGGACCATGATATCATGGATGCCAAATTAATATCAATCAACAGTCTTCACCATAGTTTAATGATGGGTTTATTGAGCTATTTCTTTTAGGGAAAGGATTTTCTACACCCAAAACAGTATGTTACTCCGTGTCCCACACCATAGGCTGACATTTAATGGTTTTTTTGAATTTGGTACCTCTTTTAAACAAGGAGCAAATGTTCGTTTGAACACCTTCTTTTGCTTTTAACCCTACAAACCTCATTTCTCCATTTTTATGGGTACCCATTTTTCATTGGAAAACTGTTTTTACAGTTTTAACCTTATAAACCTCACATTTTGTGTGTGGGGAGATGGAGGGACAGACAAATTGGGTGTAGCAAATCCTTTCCCTTTCTTTTATATTATTAGTATTGTGGAGGGACGACGAAACTAAATATTTGATTGAATAATGAATTTATTTTATTACATATAGTATTTATATCCTTAAAACCATATTTGATTGGAAATAGTAAAATTTACTAAACTAGTAAATAATCATAATCTTTCTAAAACTACTAACCTTGTTTAAATTACTGAAATAGATTTTCTGTCCAGGATTTGGTGAACAAGATGGTATCCAGGACAGCAGATGATGTCATATGGAATAAAATGGGTGGCTGTTAAATGTAATTTCAAATTCCCACCGATGTTATTCCATATGACGTTCACTGGTGTCTTGGACACAAAATCCTGGACAGGACATCTAATCCCTTAAATTACACATGAACTTCAATAACGATTTAAGACTCAAAAACCCTTGGAAAATTCTAAATAAATATTACGCAAAAAAAAAAAAAAAAATTGTGATTTTAGACCTAATCCTTTTGATTTTTTCCTTGATCAAATGGCCCAATCCATAATCATGTATTTCCCATATAGTCGAAACAAGACAAACTTCAAGATCTTGAAGGTAGACCATTTACCATTTCATTTTGACTTCATCTTGTCTTCACATTCTTGGAGCTGTTCAATTTGTTCTTCATCAATGACCCAAAGTAATATCAATCAATACTCTTCACCACCATAAGTAGCTCACAAATCTTGAAAAGAAAATTGGATGAGCAAGTTTCCCTACTTCTCCAAGGCAGTCTAGTAGAATAAAAGAGATTATAATATAAAACCCATGTCAAATTCGGCTTCAACAATAATGAATCCACAATCATCCAAGAAATCCTGACTTCATGTCATCGAAAATGTTTTCCAGGCAGTTGTGACAATGAACAACTTCCAAATGTACCGGCACATCATGAACCCAGGATGGACCTTGGGATGGACTTGGGCTAAGAAAGAAGTGATATGGTCCATGGCGGGAGCTCAAACCACAGAGCAAGGAGACTGTTCCAAGTTCAAGGGAAACATCCCACATTGCTGCAAAAAGACCCCCACAGTTGTTGACTTACTCCCCGGCGTCCCTTACAACCAACAATTTTCCAACTGCTGCAAAGGTGGTGTGGTGGCTTCCTGGGGACAAGACCCTGCCGCGGCGGTCTCGGCCTTCCAGGTCAGTGTCGGGCTCGCCGGCACTTCAAACAAGACAGTGAAACTGCCTAAGAACTTCACTTTGCTAGGTCCAGGACCGGGGTACACTTGCGGCCCTGCAAAGATTGTGCCACCCACCACCTTCCTCACACCCGATGGCCGGCGAAAGACACAGGCACTGAGTAAGTCTGAAATCTCTTTTAATTGGGGGTAGCTTTGCTTTATTTAAGATTGTCTCTCCTAAAACCCTTAGGTTGTAGGATAAGTTAACTATTCAGGGTAAAAATATTTCTTAAATAAAGAAATTAACCGTCTCTCTTAGAAGGAACCATATCCTATGTATCACCGGTACTCAGCCCCACCCCCTTGTGTCTGTGAAACATGTGGAATAGAGTACCCACGATACAGAGATATGGTTTCCTCCTAAAACCCTAAGGTTGTAGGAGATATCAGAGTTCATACATTCCTCAACAATGAAAGTGGGGGAGCTAGCTGCAAGCCCACAGAACATGCATACATGTGCACAGAGAGATTGGGAGAATAATTGCGTCTAAGGAGAGATTTGAACTCTCAACCCAAAACTTGCTCTAATACCCTCTTAAATAAAGTACTTAATTGTCTCTCCTGAAACCCTAAGGTTATAAGAGAGGTTAGAGTTAATATAACATATTTCAACAATATCTGTTTCTAAATTTTACCAGCTCTATTCTATATTGAACCAATAGCAGCTTCTCTTATATGAAATCTTTCACTAAAATTAATAAAAATAAATAAATAAATAATCCTTGTTTTGTCTGCAGTGACATGGAATGTGACATGCACATATTCACAGTTCCTGGCTCGGAAGAACCCTAGCTGCTGCGTCTCCTTCTCTTCTTTCTACAATGACACCATCACTCCATGTCCCTCTTGTGCTTGTGGTTGCCAAAACAAGAACAACTGTATCAAGTAATCCTCCAACTCAGTATCCATACATTATATTCTCCATATATAAGCATATATACAAATTAATAAGCATGCGTGCAATTCATCCAAAATCATCTTGTCTGGTTGCCTTGAATTGTATTGAAAAGAATAGAAAAGAAAATCCCATAAGAAAAGAATCATGAGAAAACCAGCTTTTGATGGCAACCAGACGACTTGAAAATGATTTTCTCGATAAAATTTTACCGAGAATAGTGAGAAAACCAACTTTTCATGGCAACAGACAGGGTTGAAGACCAGAACTTACAGTGATTCTGTAAATGTATATATAACCATAGGATGATGAATGTCATTACAGGAGTGATTCAAAGCTACTGAGTGTGGTTGGAACGAACGCCTCAAGGAGGGACGACGTGCCGCTGCTGCAGTGCACGCGCCATATGTGCCCGATCCGAGTGCATTGGCATGTGAAGCTCAACTACAAGGAGTACTGGCGTGTGAAGATTGCCATCACCAATTTCAACTACCGGCTGAACTACACACTGTGGACATTGGTTGCCCAGCACCCAAATCTCAACAATGTCACTCAAGTCTTTAGCTTCAACTACAAACCTCTTGTCCCCTACCAATCAATAAGTAAGTGTACACAAACTCACAAATGCTTCCACACTATGAATGTGTTTTTTCAAACTTGCTGCAAACCACCAGGCAGAGTCGAGGCAAGCCTGAACACAGAGATGCAGTAACTTTCTTTGACTGCAAAAGCTATGGAGTCTGTAATGGGCGTTTTCTGGCCATTTATCAGCCAATAGTCACAGATTTAACATATATATATCTGTAATAACCCGGATTGACCTGGCTTGTTATTGTCTTGTTCTGGGCATCCCAACATGGGCTACTCTCTTTTATGGGTGGCAATGTTTGACGCAACCCATGAACCAGACAAGACCCAACACGAAAATAAGCGGATTAGGGTTTACCCTAAACATGTTTCAGGTCAAAACAGGTCAACCCGCTTTGACACAATTAATAAATGGGTCGGGTTAGGGTTGAACCAAATGGTCTTGTACCCTTACCTTGACACGACACGAACCCGACTCGCCAAGACTAATTACCCTATAACCCACGAACCCGACACAACCCAACACGAAAATTAGCGGGTTAGGGTTGACCCTAAACATGTTTCGGGTCAAAAAAAGTCAACCATCTTTGACACGATTAATAAATGGGTCGGGTTAGGGTTGACCCAAATAGTCTTATACCCTTACCTCAACATGACACAAACCCGACCCACCAACACGAATTGCCACCCCTACTCTCCTTCCCTGGTGTTATAATGCATTGAGGGGTGCCTTACATATAAGTACAAGATACTTTTTAAGCTAGACAATGTGGGATCTTACAATCCACCCTCATTAGGACTACACATCCTTGTGTGTACATCGCGAAAATGATTCGATTCTGATACCAATTGTAACGATCCAGCACAACCTGGCTTGATATTATTCAATTCTACATCCCAACATGGGCCACTCTCCCTCACCGGTTATAAAATGCATCAACCTAAGTTGAGGGGTGCTTCCATATAAACACAAGATTCCTCTCAAGCGAGGCGATACACACATATAGGCTGGTGAGAGTCCCCAAAACCTCTAGTTGTCACGTGGGGTGTGACACAAGGCTATCTTAAATATGATCATACACTATGGATGCTTTGGCATTTGCACTGAGACAGTTACCATGGCTAAGACTTTGATGACCACAACACCCATTTTCATCTGCTAAGTCAAGTAATCTTCATTAATAACAGTTTCTATTTTCATTTGTTTTAACACTAGAAGGTCTATAACTACTACTTTCTCAAAATTGAGTTGAAATGAACATTTTTCCAGAGTACTTCTTAAAGGGTTGAGATGGGGTTTAATTGCTATACTACATTGATTCAACAAAATTGTATCTTTTTTACCCTATTTTGTGGTAGATTAATTCACATTAAAAATCCTAAAAGATCTGCTGTAATTGTATGTACAGATGACACCGGTATGTTTTATGGCATGAAATTCTATAACGACCTACTGATGGAGGCCGGACCGGTCGGAAATGTCCAGTCGGAGGTGCTGCTTCAGAAGGACAAGGATACATTCACCTTCAAGCAGGGCTGGGCGTTTCCTCGGAAAGTCTACTTTAATGGCGATGAGTGCATGCTACCCCCACCTGATACGTACCCATTCCTGCCAAATTCTGCCCATGCAAATCCTGTAGCATTCTTGACATTGGCTGCTTCTCTTCTCTTCCTATTGATGATTGTCTGGTGATCACTAAAAGATTTGAAATGGTGAAAAAACAGTTACTTGAAGACTTCAGAGGCAGAGAGAAAAGCAATCTGTTTTGAATGCAACGCCATTTTTGGCACAGATCATAACTGGTGGTACAGGTACATTCTAAATTATGAGTTCTTTCATAAAATCGAAAAAGAGAGAAGTAGAATGTAGGGGGATTTCAGATTTAAATTGTTTTGTGCAAGATACATGAACTTCTATAGTTTTTGAAAGTTGCCCACATTGCACGGTCATAAATAGGAAGAAAATGTTCTGTGATGACAAGTGTCTGCAGTGTTTAAGGTGAATTGTAAGCTGACACATATTGTGTTTGGTGTTCAAAAAAGTGTTAAAGATGTAAAAAACAGAGACACCAAATTCAAAAACACATCATGTGTCAATCAATGGCGTGCCTACATAGGCCTGTGTCAACACAGACAATCATTCTCCTCATAAATGACATACATTTTGCTGTTTCTTCCTTCTTCCACAAAAGGAGGCAGAAACATGAGCAAAACCTTCCAAAAATCTTTTCTATATTGACGAATGGCAACAGGTCAGGTTTGGCACAGGTTTGGCTAACCCGACTTGACCCACGAACACGGTTGAGGTCAGGCAGGAGATTAGATGAAGAAAAAAGAGTTTAAGGGAGGAATAAATATGTTAGCTCTAGACATTCAACACCTGTTTTGTTGCAATCAAAATCCGACCCGGGTCTGGGTCTACGAAATGAAACTTGAGCCAGACCCAAAACCCAATAAAGCAATACAAAACCCACACACAAATGTATGATGGATCCTAGGTCCATCAACTTCAATGGGCTCTAATCTTCATTCATTCCATTTATGTAATGCTCCTGATCCTTGGTCCAGAATCCAGTCTAATTGATGGGGCACTTTTTGGATCGAGCATGGCCCAAAAAACACAGATTGGCCATGTATATGTTTTTTCTCTTATCTGTCCACGGAATAGGTGTTTGGGCCAAGCCAAAGTGAGCTGGATCAACCCAACCCGCTCCTGTACAAAACGGGCATGCATGGGTTCAGCCGAGTCCCAAAACAGCCAAGCATCTGAACCTGAACCCAACCAGAAAAATATCATGGGTTCTAGCTCTGGCCCAGCCCCACCAGCTAAGACCGATGATTATACTGACATTATATTACATTGTGTAATATATGCATACTATAAAGTTGTAATCTAAACCGTAGGATTATTATGAATTGAACAGCTTAGATTGAACAATAATAATATATTATAGTTCAGGGCAATCGAGCTGGGGCAAGGTTAACTTGAACCTATCCCAAACTCAAAACCTGGCTCCTAATTCAAACCAAGGCCCGAACCCATCTAAAACCTGGGCTAGGTTTGTTGGACCAAATCTTGGGCCAGGCCAGTTGGCCGAACAAAGCTACATGCCAAGCTCGGACAAAGAAAACCCTATAATAAGAGTGGTCAAGAAAATCCACTTAAGTACAATAAATGGGCTGTGGCCCTGATCCACTTTAGGATTAGCTCAAGCATTTGCATAAGCACTTTATGTAGGTTTATTGCACCTATAACCAAAACCAACACTAACCCTGAATATATTTCTCATTCTGTGCAAGAAAATAATTCTCATTTTTTACTCATGGACATGCAACTACCCAGAATTTCGGATTTGTGTTAACAAATCTAAGATACAAAACCAAAGTTAGTTCCACTTTACCTGTGAATTGTTTTGTGACAATGGAAAGAACAGTTTTGATGTGGATGTCTCACATATGAGATGATTAATACTTTAAAAACAACATACAATGCAACAGCCAAAAGTTACACAAAATGGCAATTGATTAGAACCCACCAACACGTATAAGTAAACAGAAATTACAATTTTTTTCCACTGTTATAGCGCACAAGAACCCAATCAAGTTGTCTGAATCCATGACCCCAGGATAATCCCTTGATTAGTGTGTTATAAGCTTTGCTCGATCTGATCCAGTTGGAAATTTTTGAAGAACCCATAATTCACAATATGTTCCTGGTATGGATTACTAGGCATAAGCTAATAAGAATGCCAAAGATGCCAAGAAAGCCATGATGGGACAAAGCAAGGAGATAATTGGCCTGGAACTTGCATTTGGCAACCACGGATAGGAGTCTGGTGATGGCATGACACAGTTATCACCATTGAAATAAATCCGTCGAGGGAAAGCCCATCCCTTTTCGAAAGTGAAAGTTGCTTTGTCCTTCTGGAAAAGTAGTTCTGATTGTACATTCCCTAGAGGGCCAGCTTGCATAAGCAAATCGTTGTAGAATTTAACCCCCCACAGCATGGCAGTGTCATCTGCAAAACCAAATTACAAAATTCCAAAAATAATGTTGGTAGTTGGTACCCATGTTTCAAATATTCAGAAACAAAGTAGAGAGCTGCACAAATTCCAAATGGGGGAATGATTAAATATTAACCTACTACTATGCGTAACATTCAATGGAAACGTAAAACATGTACCCAGTAGTTGAGATTGTCCAATTCAAGCAACACCCCCCCCCTCCGCCCACCCCCCACCACCACCACCAAAGAGATCAATCAACCTGATACTCCTAATGTCCAACCAATCACCTTTCTGAGAGCCAAAATATTTTATAGGAGTCTAGCTATTGCATTGATTTTTTTTTTTCTTTCATTGTCCCCTACCCAAATATGCGGTTCTAGAAGCTCATATTTGGGGAGGGGACATGTATGAGAAAGTCCCTGTATAAAAGGCTGAACAGCCTGCAGATTTGATGATCCTGAAAACTCAGAATCATGTGGGTAAAAGGTCTTATAGTGATGTACGACACTATTAGAACATCATTCCCCACTTCCATCCCTGAAATATAATAAAAAAGGCATGGACGTGAACTACAACTCAGAATGTAACTTACTTATGGCGGCATAAGGAGTTAAAGGCTTGTAATTAAAGCTGAAGATCTGGGTGAGATTGTCAAAGTTGGGGTGTTGGATGACTAAGTTCCACTGTGTATAGTTCATCCTATAATTGAAATTTGTGATCGTGACCTTCACTCGCCAGTACTCTTTGTAACTGAGCTTAACATGCCAGTGAATGCGGATCGGGCACATATGGTTGGTACACTGGACCAAAGGCGTATAACTATTTTTGCCTGGACCTCCAACGACAGAAGCTAGATACGGCGAGTTTCCTCTGTAAACAAACCAAAACAATGAAAAAAACATATAACAAAAACCCAACACAACATTTCCAAACCCAGAAATAAATTTGACAGTGGTACAATACAGGTATAAGAACTACAGAAAAAGGACTTATGAGAGAACTTACTCTACACAGCTCCCTGGTTGAGTTATATTGTTCTGACAGCCACAGGTGCATGTTGGGCAGGGGACTATTGTTTTATTATAGAAAGAAGAGAGAGAGACACAGCAGGTGGGAGTCTTCTGAGCCAGAAATTGAGAATAGGTGCAGGTAACATTCCATGTCACTGCCACAAGTAAGAAATGTAACATAAAGGCCAAGATCTTTACCGTATCTCAAGTTCTTATCAAATGGAACCAAAACCATGAGATGCAACTTCTTTATCTTTTCTTAAATTTTTGAAAGCTAAACCACTAAATAAACTCTACTTTTATTTTGAAAAATAGATCTTATGAGTATCTCCAGATCATATCATGACACAATTTCTTTAAGCGATCACAGATGGTGTATACAGCACAAATATTGTTTACTTTTCTTCTTCTTCATGACAAAAAGAGTTGCGACTCAGTAAGGTCCACCACACAATATAGCCCAACTCTGGGCAATCGGATTTGTGCAATAAAGGATTAATGCCAATACACATTTGGCTATGGTAAGTGTATTAGAATCCAGTCAAAATGTGGGCCGACCTGCTTTAATCCTTTATCAAACAAGATTCAAACGCCAAGTTTGTAAAACAAAAGTAGACCACAAAGTCTCAGATGACTCATTCCATTGTCCTTTATCCCGTTAATGAGAGAGAAGAGATACTTCCCCATTATTTACATCAATTTCAGTAACCCAATTCTCAGGATAGGGGTAAACATAAAATCTTCAAATTTTTTAATAAAAAATCCGGACTAAAATGATAAATCTAATAGAAAAGCAATTTAATTTATGGCCATGACCATAGAGATAAAAGGAGAAGAGGAAAAACTCAATTCCTTATATCTCTAATACCAATAACCTGGTGACTGCAGTTCAAACAAGAAAAAAAAAATGGAAATTTCCTTTTCCCTTTCTATTAAAATCACAAAACGCTAGGCCCACGAAGAGAAGTGTAGAATCCCTGGTTTTCAACAAAAACCTATTATCATAATCAGAAAAGTAGAAAATTCAAAAACAAAAGGTAATAAAAGTATGATCATGGGAACTAAACTATTGAAGGAAAGATGGAACACAAATATTATGAAAATTCAAATTCTAAATCGGCAAGTAAACCAAAACTTTTCTTGATTTAATCAATTTTCTTCACTAATTAAAAATCCAAATTTTATAATACTAAAAAAAAGAAAAACTCTAATTTTCATAAGTATTCCCTCATAACCCATTTATGAAAGCATTCTAAATCCATAACAATGAGAAAATATCTGAATTCCCATGAAATTTCTTTAACATAAGCATGAAAAAGAGAGTAAGATTAAGTATTTAGACAAACTCATTTCTTCATGTCTTATTCAGAAACCCAACTGCCAAAAATGTCCCTTTTATCAGTCTACCCACCCCAAAATGCCAAATCCTTGAAAAATGGCTTAAATTTCTGTAATCCAACCAAAACCCATTAACCGAAGCCAAAAAAACAGCTCCAAAAATCCAAATTTGGAATGAAAAAGAAAAAAAAAAATTGTAACTTTAAAACATTGAAGTTGTGTTCGAACCTGTTGAAGTAAAACTGAAGCAGGAAAGCAAGAACACAAGCAAAATGGTAAAGCTGGTGAGCTTGGGGACAATCCCCATTTCCGTTGCAGATTCTATGATGTTCTTGTTACCCTTCTGTGTTAGCTCAAGATCTGCAAGAGAGGAGACTTGATTTTCTCTTCTGTTCTTGTTTCTCTTGTGATTGGCTTTAAGACCTGCAGGGGACTGACTGACGAGGAGAGAAAACGCGGTGTCTGGCTGTTTCTCACAAGGAAAAGTAAGCTAAGTGGACTTTAAAGACACTAGAGAGAGAGTTCCATCCTTTTGCCCACAAGTTCCGATGCAATTACAAAAAATGACACTTGCCTTGTAAAGTGACAAATGTACCCTTTTTGAGTTACCAAATTAAAACCCATGTACATTGTATTAATCAATCCATTTATTAGCTTAATGTGCTGGTTGATGAATAAGTAGGCCAGATTGAGGAGGCTATTTCACCCAAACAAAAGAGGATTGGGTATGCTATGCCAGCCTCAAATCCTAACACTTAAAATTAAAAAATGAACCCACTTCATGTCTTGCCATTGGATTATCTCGGGATTCATGCATGGATCAAAGTCTCGGGATCAGACTTGGATTGCCTCTGCTAATCCCCATCTGATCTAACTTTGGATTGATCGATCCTTTGAAGGATGGGCCGATCCCATGAAAGATGGGCTGACGCCAGATAAGCTGCCAACGAATCGGCCGATCCGTAGAACCATGGATTTATACCCATGAATCACAGGGACCATCAAGTGGTAGAGACACTAAGGAGTAACTAAGAATGCAATAAGTGTTCTTAAAGAGTTCTTTGAGGACTTATTATGCTTCAATTATGGAAAAGTGGGTTGCTTTGCTCTGTAATAAAAGTGTGTGATTTACCCATTCTGGAGGATGACATCAGGGGGCTGAGTATCAGTACCTAAAAGTGACTTTCACTTTTTGGGGGGTGCTTATCACTTTTCAGC
>JAOXJP010000008.1:5223204-5242308 GCA_025762735.1 Platanus orientalis | reverse complement strand
TTATCTGTGACTAAGTGAAGTCTACACTTACATCCCCCCCCCCTTGTTCCCACTACATGGATGAGAAGCAAAATGGATACTCACTTTTTAATGCTCCCAGAAAATGGCATTTGGAATATGTGTTTCTGTTGTTTTTTTATGGATATATAGTCCATATCTAAATTTCACTAGAAATGAACTGGGGGTTTGCTTGGAGATTCATTGGAAGTCAAAATGAAGGAGTTATAGCTTATGGGTATAGTCCATGTGTTAGTGTGTGTGTGCGTGTGTGTGTGTTTCCTCAAATATGGTTATCACAAGTTGTAAAAATTCATAGTTACCAAGAAAAAAGTTATAAAAATTCTTTAGTTCATGTTAAGATTTAAGATTTTTTTTCCTGGTTAGGATATAAGATTTTGAGAGTGAAAAAACCCATGAAAATTACTTCAGACTACCAAGATATTCCATGCTCATTCATCTTTGGTGACTATGTCCTTTTATTCTTCAGGTGGCTTACATATTGGCCTATTCTCGCCCCACCAGTATCTGTTCAACTTCATGATTTTGGATTGCAGAGAAAGTGGGTCCTTAGAGCCATCTCAAAGAAAAAGGCTTCAGAATCTGTAGTCCAAGATGCCTCGAATGAAGAAAGTAATGCTGTTGAAAAAGCACCCAAGACTTCTAAACGAGCTCCTAGACGAAATAGGAAGAAGGCATCATCAGAGATTCTAGATGAGAACATTATATCAGCAGTAGCTAATGATGTTGCACAGGTGGAAAGCACCCTTCCATTTGCATCCAGCGAAGATTCTAAGAAGACCCCTAGAAAAACCCGAAAGAAAGGTATAACCCTGTACATTATCTGGGTAAAGCCTTTTGTTTTTTATTCCATCTTTTCCACTTCATGCTTATTTCTAAATTCTAAGTGGATGCTCTTACCCATATAGCACATAACCCCTTGATCTGCAGCTGCGTCTGTATCTACTAGTTCAGAGGGTGAGAACATGGACAAGAAGGTGAATAGACGGAGGAGGACTACGAAGAAGATTGACATTGTGGTGGATCAAGGCAGTGAAGCAGAACCTAGTGATCATGAGGGACCCACTTTTATTGAAGACTTCAAAGAAGAAAAGGAGGAAGACCTAGAACTAGGAAAAGATGGGGAGGATGACATTAGCTTCACTTACAGTTGGCCCCCTCTAGTTTGCTGCTTTGGAGCTGCTCAACATGCTTTCATACCCTCCGGAAGGCCAGCCAACAGACTTATAGACCATGAGATCCATGAAACTATGAAGGATGCATGGTGGGCCCCAGAAAGATTTGTAAGGGCACCTGGAGGGTCTTCAAGTAATGTTGCAGTGGCTCTTGCAAACTTGGGTGGTCGGGTTGCATTCATGGGGAAGCTTGGGGATGATGAGTATGGGCAAACCATGTTATATTATTTAAACATAAATGGTGTCCAGACTCGGTCAGTTAGTATAGATAGTAAAAGACTTACGGCACTATCACATCTGAAGATTATTAGACGGGGTGGCTTGAGAATGACTAGTGTCAAACCATGTGCTGAGGATTCTTTGTCAAGGTCTGAGATTAACATTGACGTACTGAGAGAGGTATGACATTTCACACTATTGCAAAGACAACATTCATAATTCATTCGTTTTCATTCCTTTTTTTGTGGATAATCTACTTTAAACTCATCAATTGATATTAAAAGTACTTTTGTTATTCACATTTCTGAAACTTAAATGAGCTACCAGCCACGGTTCGGTTGTTAAGAAGAGAAGCTAATTCTAGTAAAGATATGGAAGATGGAAGCACAAAAGAAATGTTTATTGTTGAAGTATATTAATTTGTGTATCTCCTTACACCTTAAGGTTTTGGGAGAGTTGGTTAATTTACTGTCAACATGGTATCAGAGCAGGTTTAGTTTTGAGTTTGAATCCCAGTGGAAGTATTTTCCTAGATGTAGTGTTGTGTACATGTGTACGCGTTGTTTGGATCTATGCCTAGCTCCCCAAGTGTGTTCCCATGATAGAACGGTGTTCCTCCTAGGGGGGTGTTGAAGTTATTAATTTGTGTATCTCCTAACACCTTAAGGTTTTGGGAGAGTTGGTTAATTTACTATCAACACTTATATCCCTAGCTAATGTTAAACATGGTTTTGCTTTATTTATAAGGTAATCTTTGGTATGCATAGGGTAGAGTGTGGGAAACAACTAACCTTTGGCATACTAGTGTAAATGTTGTGCTCATACAGGTGCTGACTCACAATCAAATGTCTACTACGTAGGACATCTCTTACCAAAGTTCATTGGATTGTAGTTTGTGAGAATTTGTTCCATATGTCTTTTCTAAACCATTCCGCAAATATGAAATGGATCTATGTAACATAGACACAAATAAGTGCATTCGTGTCAAACACATACAAAATGATAGACATACTGAAATCAACAAACACCTCCATACAGTTTACTTCATATACTATGAAATGCATTTTAAAATATTTTTTTTTTATAAATAATGACTTTATTAAGAAAAGAAAGGAGAGAAATATGCAACAACAAGAGGGCTTGAAGGCATCAATTTAGGATATCCAGCATTACATTAGAGAGAAAATGACATCCAAGCCCCCATTAAGCAACTTTATCAGCTAAAGAATTCTAAGATCTCAACACATGGAGAATGGAAATATCCAAAGGGGCCACAAGCTCCATAATCTCATAAACAAAGAGTGCATCTTTCCAAAATCCATTGCACAATCCCAAACCCCATCCAATCACCACCTTTGAGTCACCATCAACACAAACATGGCAAGCTCCAATCTTTCTTAATTCAGAAGGCCCCATAAGCAATCCCATCACCTCTGTTCTAGTAGAGTCACCTCGGCCTAGAGGACCAACAATAACACAAATGACAAGCCCTTGACAGTCCTAAAGCGCACAACCAAAACCACTTAACCTTGGATTTCTACTGAGGACCCATCAAAATTCAACTTAAGAAACCTAAGGTAGGAGGTGATGTAGGACAACACAAGGCTTAAACTCTGATACCAAAATTGATGTAAAATGATAGCCAAGAATCTCAATAAAATCCAAGATATATGGTTAAAACAAGAATAAGATTAAAGAACCAAGAATTGAACTTTAAGTACATTTTAAGTAATCAAGATTTAATGAAAATAGAAGAAGAAACTTGATTAGAAGGATTTAGATTTAGAAGAATTGAAACAGTAAAAGATGGAAAAAAAGAGAAGAAAGAAACCCAAAAGGGCAATTTTGTACTTTATGATTAAAATCTTAAATTACCGAAATACCCCTAGTCATGCATCAGAAAATTCTGAAATTTGACGGGGTGATTCTGACATATATTAGGAGTATGTATTCTAAATTTCAGGTTATTCCAAGATTTCTAGTTATATGAAATTATATAAAAACTCAGGTTGCATACACTTAATTCAAGAAACCAGAAAAATGAAGAACAATAAAGAACAAGTGAGAAAAAGAAGAAAAGAGAATGAGAAGAAGAAAAAAAAGAAAAAAAGGAGAAATAGAGGAGAAAAAGTACCTTTGTGTGAGTAATCACCTACCTCATAAGCCCTTGAACATAACCATCCATGGGTTCAAGTTTTGGTACCAAAAACTTGAAGAAGAGGATTTCCACTCATAGAAAGCAATAAACCAATCAAAAAATTTATTAATGTCATCATGTGTCCCAAAGATGTTCCTTTATGTGTCTTCTCATGTGGACCACACCTGGCTCTAATGTCTGCATTAGGGGGGATGTCAATCTGGAAGAGAGATTCCAGTCACACGGGCATTTAGAGAAATGGAGGTTACCCACTCTTTCACAAATCCTAACAAAGATAGCCCCTCGAACTCCTTAGTGACAAACAACCGAATTCCAACTTCCCGAATGATAGAGTCAATGATCTCGTTACAAATTATGTGCCTCCCCTAAAAAATCCTAAAATTTCTCTCTCCAAATGCCCCAAACAATCGCATGAATTAGACATGCCCAAAAAGATCTACCCTAAAGCCCCAATCCCCAAGCATTCCCTTGAATATAAATCTCCCTCATCTCATTCGGCACCACCCAAGAGTAATTGAGATTAGAGAGGAAATAATTCCAAATTTATCTTGCAAAGGAACAATGAAGAAACAAGTGACTTCCGGTCTCACCATCTTTTCTACAAAGCACAAACTAATTTGGAAAGATTTGCATGAAAGGCTTCCTCCTTTGAAACAAGTCCATGGTATTAATGCGATTTAGGGCAACATTCCATGCAAAAGCTTTAACCCAAGGAGGAATGGGAGGTTTCCAAATCATTTTAAAAGGGAAGGAAATATAGTTATGATTTGGATTAGTTGAGGACAAGAAGAAGGATTTGGAGGAAAATTTTCTAGAGGATTCCAAAATCCAAATTCTCTGGTTAGGAAAAGAATTAAAAAGATAGACTTTATTAAGGAGAGACATTAGATTAGCCAGCAAATCCACCTCCCAATCATAAAGATCATGAGAAAATTCAATACTCCAAAAATTTCCCTAAGGAGAATTAGAATCTCCGAAACCTTTGCATCTTTATTAATGGAAAGGCGAAAAAGTTTCGGAAAAGAGGATGAGAGGCATTGGTCCCCCACCATAGATCTTTCCAAGAACATGTATTTTAAAATAATTTAATTGATTATATATATTAAATTTGCAACATAGAATGAATGGACTTAGAGAAGTTGATAACACATGAAAATCATATGAGGCATGCTAGCAATAACTACAGCAGCACCTTTGCAACCCTTGCTAAATGACAACTAAACTCAATAACCAGCTTCTCCATTCAAAGCTTTCAATTAAAAATAGGATAAAAACATAAAATAACCAAAAAAAAAAACTGAATTTGGACTCCTGTAAATGCCAAACTCCAAGTCCTCTCTCTCTCTCTCTCTCAATTATTTTCCAAACCTCAGTCATGAACCACCTTACCTGAATAAATAAATAAATTAAAAAAAAAAAAGGAATTGCCTCAAATCCTGCCAGAGTTTTCTTCAATATTAGCTTCTTATGGGTATACTTTAAACTATTATCACCTGATTAAAAGCCTGATTGTTGGGCACAAGGTGAGGAAAATTTAGCTGGAAAAGCTTCTTAATTGACTGACACCGTCAATTTTACATCATAGATTCATTTGGTGGTTTCCCACCACAGTTGCTGCTGGTCTTTGAACCTACCCATCTCCTAATTTGTCTTGGGTTCAGACTTAAATTGAGGAAAAATATGCTCTTTTTGACCCACCCACCTCATCTTTCTCCTTCTCCTTGTAAAAGAGATTATCAGAATGAGTCAACCCCATCATCTTCTGACAGCAGAAACAACCTAGCTGGTTTTTTTTAGCTGTTCTCATCTCCAGTATGAGCTGCCTGCTAATCAGATTACTCAAGTGACCAACTGCTAAAGTTTAGAAATCTCAGAAATATATGGCCATGATGCTCTCCATAAACACTGTCTGTTTCTATTTTCATGACTCAGATCTAGATCAAGTGTTAGATAATGAAAGCGAAAGAACCCATCGATTTATTGATTGTGTTGTTTGTCCTTGTGGATTTTCAATAGGGTTGAGATTGCTTTTCATGTGTAGAGCCTTACTTTTCACTTTGTATAACATATAGCTCCTATCAAACTCAAAGATGTCCTTTATAGAGGACCCTTTTCTACCCTGGCATTTCCTTTGAAAAGCAGTTTTTTATATTGGTGACTCCAGAGAGGAGCTGGGTCCATATGACAGAGAGGATAGTTTGTTTCCGGTTAGACCCAACATGTCCTCTCTGGTTGTGTTACCTGTGGAGAGAGAAGAGAAGTGAAGAGGGTGTGTTTGGAAAGAGAAAAGGATTTTTCACTGATGAATTAGCGAGCATATTCTCTACAGGGATTTCATTTTGTTGAATTGGAGCTATGAAATTCTAGTTTAATATTTGTTTCCATTTGTGCTGATGTGATAGTTGGATTTGGAGAAAGGAAAAAAAAAAAGCATGGGAAAGAATCGGATTTAGCCTGAAGCAGGATTCATGTAGAAGACCCCACGTAGTTGGTATTAGGCTTTGTTGAGTTGAGTTGATTTTTTTTCTAATTGCTGTTGTATTAAAGTTTGAAAGGAATGGTGGTATTTGAAAGAATGTGTGTTAGTTTAATCCCTTTCCACTTAGAATAGTGGCAAAGGTGCTGCTGCACCCTTGATTTGCTTGCTAGTGTGCATCAAATTATATGAATTATATGTAATCAATAGTTGGAAAAAGTATGCTTAAATAGAAGTGTCAGCATGTGTCTGACATGTGAGTATGACATCTTACACAACCAAAATTTGGGAAATGAATAGTCCTTGTTACAAAGTAGATTTATGCATATAATTTTCCAACTGGGTTATGAATCTCTTAGGTGGTAAGATGTCCTTGTGATCCGGACAATATTGTCGGCTCTGCACTTTATTTGTGGATGTTTCTTGTAAGAAGCTCCTTTAAAATAAATTCCAGCATAATTTTCTTTCCATTTTGGGGTTATCTTTATAGCCTTGATTGATTGATTAGGTGCCCATTTGCCAGATAAATTACCACTCACCCTTTAAACAACTTTTCATGCAGGCAAAGATGTTTTACTTCAACTCGTCGTCCCTGCTCGACCGAGACATGAGATCAACCACACTGCAGGCCATCAGGATTTCAAAGAAATTAGGTAGTGATATCTTCTTTGATCTAAACCTTCCCTTGCCACTTTGGCAGTCTAGCGAGGAAACCAAGATGTTCATACAGCAAGCATGGAATCTTGCTGATGTTATTGAAGTTACCAAACAAGAACTCGAGTTTCTGTGTGGGATCAAGCCCTCTGAGAAGTTCGATACCAGAGACAATGACAAATCTAAGTTTATTCATTACGAGCCAGAAGTAATCACACCACTTTGGCATGAAAATCTCAAAGTTCTGTTTGTGACAAATGGGACTTCTAAGATACACTACTACACAGAGAACCACAATGGTTCAGTCCTTGGAATGGAGGATGCACCCATTACTCCCTTCACTTCTGACATGTCAGCATCAGGAGATGGCGTTGTTGCAGGTAGGATATTTTGAATTCATTATCCTTACCAATGTTATGTTATTTCCTCAACAAAGCAGAGATTTCCAATGTTGATAGAGCATCCACGAGTCCACACATGCTGTTTTGCTTGAATCCTCTAAACAGGCAATGCACCATAACTGCAGATTCAGGAGCAAAATTTGTTGGGATTTCTTTTCCCTGTGTTTTAACAGGTTTTTTTTGGGTGTGTGTGTGTGTGTGTGTAATAGTGTTAACAGTTGAACATAACAAAAATTACAACAATCACAGATTTTGAGTCATGCACTTATGTGGTATGCATTATGTATATATGTGTGTGCACATGCTCGCATGTGTAGTGCTGTATTATTGTTATTTGACACTGTTCTTAGAACTAAAATTGCCCTTGTGATGACATGAGTTTTACTATGTTTTCAGCTCTCATGAGGATGTTGGCAGTCCAGCCACATCGGATCACTGATAAAGGGTACTTAGAGCACACAATAAAGTATGCGATTGACTGTGGGGTCATCGACCAATGGCTGCTTGGACGGACATGTGGGTTCCCTCCTAAAAAAGAAAAAGAGATGGAAGAAGAGTTAGTTTCGGATCCAAATGGAATAAGATCAATTACAGAAATGGAATACCGCACGTTGGAAACTGTAAGTTGATTGAGATGTTTACCCCAATTCATGTTGTTTGTGCTATACACAATTCATAGGCTGGGATCTTTCCATCCCTTGTAAAGAAAAAGTGTCTTTGCTCTTCTTCTTACGCTTACACCCCAATTTTGATGTGTATGGATAGCACAGGTAATCAAGTCATGAAAACTGCAAAATGAATGATACAGGGGCCTAGATTGTCATGCTCCTTTTTCCCCACCGAATTTTATGTTAGATGTATCTTTCAGGAGTATGTTATTAGATGGTTTATTTTTTATAAAAGAAGTATGAAATTTGATAGGTTAATGAAAATGAATGGACAAGCATGCATCTATTATATTTTAGGTAATCATCATACACTGATGATCAGTTGAAAACTCAAAGACCTGTGGTTACAAATTCTAGTTGTACTTGGCATAAACGTTGTTTAGTGTTTGGTCCGGACTGATTTTTGAGGATTGTAGTGTTTCTAGTGCTTGTATCCGTATTTTTTAGCTTATTAGGGAATGGGTTATTGCAACCGCAGACTTTTGTGAGTCTGATTGGGTTGAGTTTTGGGAGGGGAGGCGCCTTTGTGGACCTTTTGGCGGCTGGGTGTTTCGTTTTCGTTTGTCTTTTCTGTTGTTTTGTTTTGGGTTGTTGTGTCCTTCTTTTGTTCACTGGGTGATTTGTTGTTTTGTTTCCTTTGACTTGTTTTCTGTGTGTTTTTAATAAAGCTTTCTCAAAAATGCCCTTTCCTGTTATGCACATTAAAATAACGCCATGTAGAGTGGAACATGTAACCAATGCCCTAACAGCTGCAAACATAATTGGCTTACCAAGAGAGATGGGTTTTATATTAATTATGCACTTAAAGTTATCAAGAATGCTGAGAGAAACTGAGGTTGTCGGTAGATGAACTGGTCTTGTTTTTTAATTCCACAAGAAAATGTCAAAGTTTAAGCCTAGTTTCCTCAGAAGGGTGTGTGATTCAATAAGGTCTTCTGCATGTGCTACCCACTTCCAAACCATCAGATATGTAAAACAGGGAAGTCACTGGTTCAAGACAGTGCCGCAAGTGCAGATTTGTCAGTATTAGGCTATTAGCGAGTGATTAAGTATTAAGAATGATCTATAAAGCGATGTGTTATAACGAGAAGTTGGTCCAACCATGGTATGAGCAGGTTGGCTCATCTGGTCTGACCGGTATGACCAGGTTCACCTGATAATGTTGGATGCTGGAAAAAAATTTATCTACAATTTAATCACGTCCGGTTCAGAGACTTAACCAGTTGTGTCAACCAGCCAGTTTCCCGGTTAATCCAGCTTTTAAAGTGCATCCAGAGAGTATGAACCCATGTTATGATGCACTCCATAGTCAACAAATGCAATCTGGAAACATTTTCTAGATCAGTTATATTTTTCTTTCTTTTAACCTCGCCTTGCTTTCTACAAGGGTGTGGTAAATCATATATTGATGATAATATGATCAGGTAGATAATACATGAGTAAAGAAAAAATCTGAGTTAATTCTATGAAAATGATTTCCACTAAATATGAACAAAGAGGACTTAATTTTCCCCACCCAAACCAACCGGGTTTCCCATGAGACAAACATCCTTTCTTCACATTCGTCCCTGAAACAGACCCACAGCCAAAGAAGGCCCTTTGTTCTGGGGCACACTTATTAAGCACTTACAGAAAAGAAAATGCGCCCACCTAAAGAAAGGATAAGGTAAGAAAGAAAGATACAAGACAAGGAAAAGAGATCAAAGCAAATGAGCACCTAGAGTTGAATTCTTCCACAATATACGCAAATAAACTAAGCAAGATGCCCTATGTTGCTAACTGAGACGCCTCGAGTTTAGCCGCAGCTGGCCTGTCCAAAAACCAGACCAACTTCCCATTGGTTGGGCAGACCATACGGGCTGGCAATAGCGGGCATTCGGGCCCTACATTGTCGATTGCCAAGTGTACAGTGTCTGCCTTGTTTGCACCCGTCACCACCACAGCCACATTGGAAGCCGAATTGATGACTGGCAAACTGAAGGTGATCCTCTCAGGTGGTGGCTTTGGGGAATCTGTGATGAAGGTGACCCATTCATCTTTCTCTTCAAGTGCCATGTGGTTTGGAAATAGCGATGCAACATGCCCATCTGGACCCATCCCGAGAAGGATCAGATCGAACTTGGGACAGTCACTGATCTCAGACACACCAACTGTGCGGGTCTTCACCAGCTGTCGGAGGACAAACTCATAATCATTGGCGGCCTCCTCTGCCGACATGGAATCATTGATAGAGTACACATGGCTGGGGACCACTGGAACCTGGAAATTTTAGATATGTGTGAGGATTGAGGATAAGCGCAAACATTTACAAGTGGAAAGGCTATGACCCACACATTCTTTTAAGATGGCACTGATGACTAATGAATGTTGGAATCTAGCATTCTCAATATAAAGTTTGTATGAACAATATAAGATTAAAGTATAATTTACATTCCATTATATAATCAAAGCGTGTGAAAATCAGCCTTTCAAAATTGATGTAGAAAGATTCAGGATCAGAACGTGGCATTCCGAACCGAATCACATTCCTACATTTATACCATATGGATGCAACACAGGAAAATGGGAGTTAATGAATCATCTGCTCCTTCAGCAACCACCTGTGTTCTATCCACCAAAAAGAGGGGTAACTGAGGTTTTGTTTTTGCTTCTTTCTTCTTTTTTTGGATTATTAAAGACAACCTGTGTTTCAGAAGGATTTATAATTATAAATCCACCGGTTTAAGATGCACTGAGAGTACTGCGAACAAAGCAAAAGGTGCGTAAAATAAATGGAGCCTGTAATTATTCTTTATTGTGCTTCTATCTTGTCCTCTGCAGTAAAAGATAAAGGAAACATGTTTAAGACCATTTTACCGAAGGAAAATTTTCAGTCATATCTAGGCTATGGCTCTCCTGACTTACCAAACCAGAATCCAAAAGTTGGGTCCAACATACCAAGTTACTAGCCTTAGAATGCACTAAAAATTCATTACACACTATATAATCAGATAGATGCAGAGCATAATATTCAGAAGTGCACCCCATCTACCAATGTGAGAGTAACGAAATGAAATAGACGGAAAAGCAAAGGACGTGAAAGCCACTAGAATACAAAAAACAAGTTCCAAAATTCCTTGAACCAGACATGACATGCACAAAATCATATGGTTGAAGTAGTATGTAATAAAATAATGTTTACAGCTTTGAGGCAATCTTAATCTACAAAGACATCAAACTCTAAAACATCAGGGGCCTGAAAAGTATAATATTTTTATTATTTTATAAAAAGGTCCGTAAAAACTGTAATGTAGATACAACAACTGCAAGATTGGAAAAAGAGGGAGCTCCCAGGAAAATCCTTTATCCATCTTTTGGGAAAAGCATGAAATCAATAGGGTGAAACCTTTTGCTGATGGTTAAGCAAGACCTATCTCACTGGGTAAAGGTATGAATCAAAAAGCTTTAGCTGCAAAAAACAGGAGGCTGCCAAAAAGAAAGAAAATTTATGTAAAACAATAACCTATATTCCAATACTTAATAGAACATAGAGATCAATCTATTTATGATTGTCTATGGAAAGACCTTTTTTTTTGTTGGAGAGGTAATGCAGATTTATTCATACCAAAAGGAAAAACAAGAGCAAACAGCAGTTCACCAGGCCAGTGAATGTAAAGACCAAATAAAACAAGATATAACTAAACAAACTCACTCCGAAAGAAATCCATGCCACCTCATCAAAGGAATCAGAAATTGACGCCCACTCTAAAAGCAACAAATAGACACTGGAATAAAGGGTATCATTCGTCAAGAACCTATCTTCAAAAATTATTTTGTTCTTCACCTTTCAAATGCCCCAATAGATCACCCCAGGCAGAACTTGCCAAATGGCCTTAGGAATACCTTCCAAGTCCCTTATCCACCACCCGGATATCAAGTCACTGAATTTGTTTAGGAAGAATCAGGACGCATTGAGATGAAAGAGATGTGTCCGGTCTTCCCCAACAAGTCCAGGGATTTAACATCCCAAACTTTAGACCATCAAGCAGTGAATAAACAGGTGGTCCACTGTTTCCTCCTCCCTCATACACAACACACTTATTAGCTAAATTCATCCTCAGTTCTTAAGATGATTGATGTTAAGAATTTTGTTCAGATAAGTGTTCCAAATGAAAAAAGAAACCTTCAAAGGAATGCCCACAATCCAAATGCCCTTATGAGAAAAAATAACAGCCTACAAAATTTTCCAAACCATTGTAAAATGATTTAGTGATAAATTTTCCTTTTTTTTTATTGATATCCCACACCCTCTCTCTCTCTCTCTCTCTCTCTCTCTCTCTCTCTCTGTGTCTCTCTCCAGAATTCAGCTTATGTTCCACAAGCCAACACATTAATTAATTTTAACGTTTCCTCAAACTCCCAATTATTCAAATTTCTTCTTAACATAGGAATCCACACTCCTTCCCCATTATGATCAAAATTTTCTACAATGGTTCCTTGTTTATTTAAGGCCAACAAATATAAATCCCTAAAAACATCCTTAAGGGATAAGTTTCCACACCAAGAGTCCTCCCAAAATTTAATCCCCTTGCCCTACCCTAGCCTAAATCTAATAAACCTCCTTAAATCCTCCTTGTCTTGGAGAATAAACTTCGAAATTCCTTTCCATGGGCTTCCCGCACATCTTTTAGGATCACAAATAGAATTAGCACCATGCCTGGCCACCACCATTCTTCTCCACAGGCTATACCTCTCTCTCCAAAATGCTACAACCATTTTAGTAATAAAGCCCAATTCTGATTTTTAATCCTAATCCCCAATCCTCCTTCCATTAAGGGTCAACAAACTGACTTCCAATCTATGGAAAGACTTAGGAATGAATAAATCAAAAAATGACACAAATTTATTGAGTTAATGTGATGGTGGCCTTGATGGAGTCATGGTATTTGTAATAAATGGTATGAGCACAAGAAGGTTAGGATGTGCGAATACCGGAGTGGGAGACTGAGCAGGAGCAAGATTCCATATCAAAAACAGCACTTAGGTTAGAAGATTCTTCCAACTATTACTGAGGGAATTTTTTTTTTCTTTTTTTAAATTAAAATGCTCATCAAATTTTAACAATCCCCAACCTAGGAGTCTTAAGGGATTTTGAGGGCGATACCATATAACCCACAATCTGGATGGACACAGAGGCGAAGGTTGTCGTAAACCCAAGATTTTCAAAATATGGTGGATATGCATATAAATATTATACGTTTAACATATAAAAGCTAATAAGCAGGTTGTCATAGGGCCAGATTAGCTGATTTGAGTTGTCAAGGTAGTTCAAATGTCTTGTAAGGTTCAATTTGTACATCTAAAGGGGGTAGTCCCCACATTGTGTATATATTTATAGATATGCACAGTTGACATCATCAATGGCTATTGGGGTTAATTCCAATGACGTAAGTGTCCTTAAACTACTAATCAGGCAACAAAGAACACATAAAGAGTGCTTCTTCCGAAAGGATTAAAACCAGGTACCCTAGCGTCAAATGTGCCTGGCCATAGATACAACGTATGCAAGTTATATTTCCCAGGACCACTAATTTCTCCCCAAAAGTAAATGTTGCAATCCATCTGTTCTAACTACAAGAGAATTAAGAATCGTAAAAGTTATTTGACAATACATAGAGATCTTCCCTAGTTCAACTACTGACAAATATTTAAGATGCAAAGCATTATCTATTAAAATGAAGTAATTCTAGTAGCATTCCCATAAATCATATGTGGCAGGGTTTATACACATGCAAAGCTGCAGCACTGTAACAATACAAGCTAAATGCATGCGGAAAATCACAAGCACAGCTATGATGTAAAGCACTTGACCAAAAGCAATGTTTCAAGTTTTGGTCTCGATGTAGATTTCAGCTGCCATGGCAACGGAAATGTTTCATGGAAACTATTGAAACAATGGAAATTTTGAATGAAATTTCAGGAAATGAAAAAAAAAAACACTAATACATACATAAGGCAAAACAACCACCTATGATGGTTGTTGGAAACAACCAAGGACTATTAGGGACTTACATATGGGAGAAACCAAGTGAGAGAAATCTCTCTTTCGGCTGCCACCCAATTAGAAAGGCCCTCTCTAAGCTATTACACCATATTGACCCTCTAACTTAAAGAACTCAAAATCAATTAGAGATAACTGAAATAGACCAACTGAAGCCCTTTATTGAATGTGGCTGCATGATGTGGAGCTCCATGGACTTGCGGAGTCATCTAGACTCTTCCCATTAGCTCCGCTTCGATGAAGCTATGAAATTGCTCCCACATGATGACGCTCCTGCATCACCCATTCATTTTTAGGAGACTTGTAACCCACTTCCAAGCATGGTTCAAAATTTCGATTTTGATGGATATTTAGCCTTGGGATTTATGGAAATTTTGGGGAAATTTCGCTAGAATGTTTCGAAATAGTGGAAATTTTGTGGAAATTTCTATGTGAACTGCTATGAAAATTTCAATCTATGTTGAGCATGATTACACACTCAAGACTCAAAAAACTATATAAAGCATTTAATTTATGTTCAAGTTAATCATATAGATAAACAAATGGCTACTAGTCACTTTTTTATAAATAAATGAAACCAAACATGTCAATTGTATGATTACTTCACCTAATTCGTTATCTTAAATTAGTCATTTTGTAAACATATTTTATATAACAAAGTTATACAATAGTTTTTCCTAGCACATATCTAATTTATGCATTCATATATGTAAATAATTTCAATTATATAATTACATGTTTTATCATTTTAATTATTTTATTAACAAAAGGGCGGCTTGGCCCAACAATAAGGCTTACCGTTAGCGTCCCTAGTGGCACGGGTTCAAGTCACAAAAACAGCCTCTCCAGAAATGGGGGTAAGGCTGCTTACATCTTGCCCTCCCCAGACCCCGCGTTAGCGGGAGCCTCGTGCACTGGGCCGCCCTTTTTATTAACAAAAATTAAACAAAATTGTTTATTTTAAAGAATTTAAGTGGAGTTATTATTTTTTGTCTAGAATCAACAAATTTAAAATTATAGCAACCAAATAGATTTAAGTGGGTATAGCTCATGCATAATAAATCTTGTCCAAAGTATTGATATCAGCAGAACTTCACCAAAATTTCATCAATATTTCGCAAAAATCAATGTAGTTTTGGTGACTTATCGATGAAATTTTGGAATTTTCGTATTCCCCTGGTATTTCATTTCACCACCCCTTGAAGTGGGGAAATTTCAACAAAATTTCAATTAATTTCGCTGAAATTTTGAACCTTGCTTCCAAGTACAACACTTAATTCAACTCCTTTGGATAAAGGTAGCACAGCTAGGTTTTGAACCCAGGTTTAAGCTCCTCTTTTCAGGGGACTAGTAACACTCTTCCAGGTGCCAAACTAATTGCACCCCCTTTGGATAACTGAGGTATTTGAAATATACACACATGATACAACAGAGATTGTCTATGAATATGAAGGTGACATTCAAGATTTTCTACTTGTTCATTATTTTTGAATGATGTTCAATCTCACATCAAACATATTCTGGGTTTAGACAAGTCAGATTTTTCTTAGGTCTAGATGAACTAAAGCCTACTACAAACCATACTTTCAGGAAAAGTAATCAGTTTGTCAGTGCCATTACAAAGATGGGATGTGACATAATCTACTTACTCTACCCAGGATGTTCCATCTCACATAAAAGGGGTTTGGGTTTTAGAGAAGGTCAGGATGTTTAATTATCATCAGGTCTAAATGTAATTCTTCTGTTCAATATGATGCTTTCTTACTTCAGATGTAACACAGACTTTTCTTGACCTTATGTCCTCCTTTTACTGATTCCCTATTCCAATTACAATAAGCATGCCTTGCTCAAATTTCTTTTGTACCAATTTGGTAGTCATCAGAAGATATTCTATGCTCTTTAATAGTGAAAATATGACTGGGGGAGAATCTCACATAAGTTGGAGGTTTTCAACTAAGCTTCCATATTAAACATATATCTAGATTAGCTAATCATACGAAATTCAAACTGGCAATTAGATTGGCATCATTTTAGAGGTGGGTTGTCCTTAACTGCTACAGCCATAAAAAAAAAAAAAAAAAATTTAAGGTATGAAACTTCCTACAATTCAGAAGAAAAAAAATTAAAGAGATGATTCAAGTTACATACCTTGGACAAAAGTCCATCCTTTGCTAGCTTATAATTACTATCTGCATGGTTCTTCGCCACTACACGCTCATCAACCCAAAAAACATACCATTTGGACCAGTCCACAGTCTTGTTATAAGGAGCTTCACATAGTTTCCTGTTTCCAACAAGAAATTTAGCCCCAAAATCCAACCAACGCAATTAAAAGAACAGTGAAATGTGAGAAAAGGAAAAGTTTATACCCCATCAAACTAATGAGAGAGCCACCCGATAAGGCAATGGCAAAGAATCCCCTCTCCTTCACTGATAAATCTGATAACTCAGCAATGTAGAATGCCAAATCAGTGGCAAGCTCATCCAAGGTGTCGTGAATTCTCAACTTCCCTCCATCTTTAGGACCCCCAGAATGAGACATTCTTTTCACAAGGCTACAATTCAAAAGCTGGTCCTACAGTAAAGAAAGGAAAAATATACATATACCAAAATACAGCTAAGAAATTATTAGTAAATTGTTTGCTTAAAAGGGAAAAGAAATCACATTAAAATTAAAATAAATAAATAAATAATCTTGAAGCAACTACGACTAGGGCAGAACCAGTGATGATTGCTAAGAAAAAATCCGAAAGCCACGATCTTAAAACTCACTGGATTTGATTTAACATCAAATGAAAACTGTCCTTACATCTCAGAACAACTAAATAAAAAAGAATAGGAAAAGAAACCCACGTCTGCCAATTCCGAAAATAGATGTATTATATACCAAAAAAATTAAAAGCCATCTCATAAAACAATCTAGAGATTCTAAATGGAGCTAGAAGAAAAGAAACTAATAATCAGTTTCTTACAATTAAAAATCACAGGACGAAATTATCATTCAAAAAAATACAAGTAAAAATCACAGAAAGAAATTAGAAACAAAAACTGAGAAAATAAGAGCAAAATAAACATCTCACAGTAGAGCTGTAATTCAGATAAAGCAACGATCCTGTAACAGCAAGGCAAGCCAATTCAACTAAAGAACGCGTTTAAACATAAATGATTAAAAAATCTCAAATCAACTCCATATAATCATAAACATGGTTTTAACTACCAGAAAAGATAAACCCAGGTCATAAAACAATCTCAAATCATTCCATTACAGAGAAAATATAAATAAAAACAAAAAAAATCAAGCAAAGCTAGGATTCCTGCAAACTAGAAATTAAAAAGAAAAAAAGAAATGAAAAGCCTTACAAGACAAACTGAGTATTTTTGAGTTTGGTGGCAGAGAAAGCCGAAAATGACGAAGATGGAAGATGGGTATCTACAAATATGACACAATACTCTAATCCATTTAATGATTTAAAAAACTTGCACGAAGAGGAGAAGAATTTACCTTCCACGTGCATCCCACGATCGGGACAAAACACAGCAATCTCTCTCTCTCTCTCTCTCTCTCTCTCTCAAAGTAAACGGATAAAACTAAAAACCCAATTCTCTATCTCCTCTCCGATTTTTCAGAGAGGAAATCCCATTTCTCCTAGATCCTCTGCTTCAAAGTCTCTCCACCAGATTAGAGAGAGAGAGAGCGAAAGAGAAAGAGAAGTGAATGAAAAAAAATAAATAAAAGGTAAGAAAAGAGTATCAAATAAAAGGAAAGAAAGCAATCGAAACAAAGCAAAAAGCCCAATTCCCCAAAAAAATTCAATTTCAAGAAAACAACACTCTCTCCTTCAAGATTAACCCAACACCTGTTCGAATCAAATGCGGGCAAATGTACGAATAAGCTTATAGAATATTATTAATATTTTATTCCAAGGGGGTGGAATATTTTTTTTTTTAATTTACAAAATAATAATTGCAGTTTTTTTTATCCTTATTCTCTTCAATCTAACACCTTTTAAAGGTTTATTATATTGCAAAGGATATCCCCCCGTAATATGAAGCCCTTTACAATACCATGGATGTTTGTGGTAGGCCCCAAAGACTCGTTCTGATAGATGATTCCAAGTTCATCATGGATCTCATGAACAGACCCATTAGCCCATAGGCAAAATCTATGTACATAAAATCACAAATCAGATTGATTTTTAGAGTCTGCAACTTTGAATTCATCAGGAGCTGGCCCAGTCATTTATGAACCAGTAGAGCCAAAACTATGCCAAGTACGTCACCCAGAAAGGAAACTTCCATAAGCACTAATCATATTTTCCTTCAGAAAGTGCAGGTTTCCAAGTCAAACACCTACATATTTTGATTCTCAAGGGCAAGGGCCCCTTGAATTTCAAACCTGAAAGGGCTGCATGTCAAGAATTCAGACTCCAATGGTGAATACCTGGGTTTCACATCAGTCCTTGGGCTCAGATTAGCATATATTTCTGCCTTTCCCCACATTATAAAATGCATACTGGGTTTTGGGTAAAGTAGTTTGTACATAAAAAGGATGCAAGCCGCTACCATTACCTTCCTGTGCTTAAAATCATAATGGTTCTTTTCTCTTTGATAGTCCTTTATGCCATTTCAATCCATCTAACTATTCATCTCATTATCAGCCAACTTTATCTTAGCTAGTTTATTGTTTTTGTGGAGTAGATATCTTGTCACCCATCATTTTCCTGTTTGTCTAACCTCTACCACCAGATGAAATGATAATTATTTCTAGAGAAGTATAGAATCTCTTCCTTTCAAGATCAATATACAGTGTAGAAGAGAGGCCAAAGTAAAATATAAACCAATAAATCCCTGACCCACTTCATGATATGAAGACTTTACCCAACTAAAAAGAAAATCATGATAAATGAGGATGCATCGTCAGGTCTGACATGGCTATGGGTTTATCTTGTTTACTCCTTTTGGGAAGTGGCCTAAACTGAGTTGTGTCTTATCGGATGCTTCCACATTTGATGCTAAGTTTGACAAAAAGCTCATGTGATCTTAATCTCAAATTTTATTTTCAAAATTCCACTACTTGTTGAGAACTGGCTGAACTGCTCCATCAATGGTAGTGAATATAAAGGACATAGAAGTCTCTCATAGCTAATAATCATGGTGGAAAGCAGTGGCGGAGCCACATGGGGGCGGGAGGCCATGCCCCCCCCCCCAAGCTTCACTAAAATATAATAAAAACTAGTTTTTCCCAGCGGCTATTTCTGCGGTCCACGTTAGTTGTATGCAGTGGCCCCCCCAAGC
>JAOXJP010000008.1:5184481-5223104 GCA_025762735.1 Platanus orientalis | reverse complement strand
CATTATCTAGGTTACAGCACGTGTGGGAGATTTTTGGTATATAATTCAGTTACTTGTTATCTAGCTCACAACACTTGTGGGGGATTTATATATTTGTTTCAGTAGGTCTTATATATGTATATATGTTTCAATGATTTGTTCTGTTCAGTTCAGTTTCATATATTTGTTTAGTTTCAGATATTTGTTCAGTTCAGTTTAGATTTCAGTTCTGAATATGTTTCTATTCAGATTATGCATATTGATTTTTGTTTTGTTTTGTTATTTGTTTTGTCTTAGATTAGAAGCATTATTTTTATATGTAAAGAAATTGTTTTGAAAACATGTTTCATTTTGTTTTGATTATAAAAATATTTGTCCTCACTAGCCCAATTATTTCAAGATGTTAAGTAGTGTTCCTGTTTATTTGCAAAGTCAGTCACGCTTACAGAGTTGACACCATTGTTTTCAGATGATGAAGATGATAGAGTAGATAAGTAACCTGGATTCAAGAAGAAGAACGATGATGGAGATTTGATTTAACTACTTTCAGACATTATGTTATTTTAATTCAGTATTTGTTTAGAGACCTAATTTGATTCTATTTAATTCAGTTATTTTAGTTTTATTTGAAGAGATTTTATAGGTTAGTTTAAAGCTTCAATTTTATAGAAATGACTTGTCATTATTTGGGTTTATGTCAAACTATGGGATTTTATTTATAGAATATGCTTTGTGGATTTTAAATTTAATGGAATGGTTATGGTTTAATTATGAGATTCCGTTGTGTATGTATGAAAGGAAAGATGTGGAAAAAAAATTATAAGCAATTTAAATGACATTAATGTGAATGGATTAATGTCACGTGCCAAAATTTGTAGTCTTACAAATATGAGTTTTAGGGCTTGACAATCAAGGCCTCCCACTTAAATGTGCAAGGGACCGTGAACTTGCTAACCATGGGATACAACCAAACTCGGACCATGTCATGTCTCTCAACGAGGTGCACTCCCCAGAGAGACCTGATACCTCTCATACAACTTATTTCCCTTAGTGGTTGGGTACGCATAAAACCAAGTGACAAAACATGTCCAAATTTTATGAAAATTTTGACAAAGTTTCACCTTAGAAAGGTGAACATCATATATCAAAACCAAGTCACAAAGACAAGGACCTCCAACACTGTATTGTTTCAAAGGAACCACTGTGTGAAGGTTTAGAGCCCATGAACTCAAGCTTCCACCTATTGTGAGAGAGCGAGTCCAAGTGCAAAAAATGGACTTCTGGTCCAAGGAGAGAAAGAGAGAAAATAAGAGGGAGAGAAGCTCATCACAGGCTGAAAGCCATGGGCGTGGCCTTCGTCTTCTTCTTCTTCTCCTCTTTCTTTTCTCATTTCTTATCCTCTTGAATCCACTTCTTGCTCTTCAACAAAATCTAAGTGGATTTCAACCCATTTTTTGTCTTTATAAAGGCCTTAACCACTCATGACACTTGTCCATATTCGGGTGGACATCAATCATCCAACTATGGGAGAATGGGCATTTGTAAAGCTCGGCATGGGCCTTTTTGTGTGTTAGATGCAACTCTAGATCCATTCCGGCCTGTTACGAATGAGTCCAGCCTATGGCAAATGGACCTGGTCCAACCCATTCGCGTACTTGATCAACTCATTCGTGGGCCTTGGTACACTTCATTCGCTAGCATTGGTCCACTCATTTGCGCACTTTGATCTGGCTCATTCACGTACTTTGTCTGGTTCATTCGCGCACTTTTGGTCCAACACATTTACACACTTTTGACCCAAGTCATCTGCGCATATTGTCCCTGATTCATTCGCGAACTTGGTCATTCTTACATAGGTCTAAGTTTGAACCTTTTTTTTCTACGACTAACCCGGTTCAACAAGAACCCATTTGGGATGTTGAAAATGAATCTTGTGATCCTAATGTAACTCGCTATGATGTGCACATGCAAAGGTCAAAGTGAGCCTCAAGCGCCCATGCCCATGCCCTTACTTGCACCCGAGCCCGTGCGCGTGTACGCACACCATAGCAAGCCAAGAGAGTGTGTGCTCTCTTAAAATACACAAGGTGAGGGAGTGTCATTACTTATATAGTGAAAAATGTTTTCCCAAGTTTCTAATGTGGGACTATTCCAAAAAACATGTTTTAGAGAAATTTTGAAAACACATTTTAGAAAAAAAACAATGAAGGGAAATCATTGAGGGCTATTAATAGCCTTCTGTTTTCAACATGATTTCTTAGAAGGAGAAAACAAAGCAATCAATCTTTAGTCATTTGCTAGATTATTATTATTTTTTATTTGGGTAAATAGTCATTTGCAGTTTGTGTTAGCAAACCCTATGAAACAAGCTTAAAATACATTAAGTGGAAACTGCCATCAAATATGACATATGGCTAAGTGTGGACCCACTATTAAGTTTACAATGTGACACCAGTATTAAAATTCCTGCCCAATATTAAAATTTCATTTTTTTATATATTCATGTCCTGTCTTGATAGCAGTTTCAGTTAATGTATTTTAGGCTTGTTGTAGAGGTTTTACCCTCCAGTTTTGCACATCAATCAATCCTCGTATCAAAGTTGATCAAAATGTCCTAGTGAAATCCACTAAACACAACAAAGGTTGTCATTTGCAGTAATGCTTAATAACAAAGTTATGTCCAGGAATTTGTATGTCCCACTGTGTCCTACACATAAAGGCTAAGTAGGTTGTCAATGAGCCCAAACCTGAGCCTTGTTTTAAACTCAATGAGCTGAGCTTGAGCTTTGATTTAAGCTCGTTTATCAAGTGAGCCTGAGCCAAGCTTCATTAAGCTCAGTTCGCTAAAAGCTCAGCTCGTTCAAAGGTTGGTTAGGTTAATACTTTTATAATATATAGTGACAATAATAATGTTCAAATAAGACAAATTAGACTAATGAACCATTAGAATGTTGGACTTTTTTTTTCATGCAAATCGAGCCAATCTAAACCTGATCTTACCTTTACAAGCGAGCTGGGCAAAGCTCATCTCATTGACACCCAAAAGCCGAGGTGCATAGGGTTAAGATTGTAAACAGTTTTCAAATGAAAAAGTAAGTACCCTTGAAAATAGTGTATAGGGTTAAAACCGTAAAAAAGAATATTCAAATGAACATTTGCTCTCTATTTAAAGGAGGCAACAAATTCAAAAAACCACCCCATGTTAGCCTAAGGGGTAAGGACATGGTGGGACATAGCCTATAGTGCTTCAGAAACACCTCCAACCCATAGCCATCTATTGAAATCAAAAATTCACAAATGACAACTTCCATGTCATTCGTAATCTGAAAAAGCCAGTCGTGAATAGCACCAAACAGCCCACTTGCCAACATAAATGATCTCCGCAAATGGGCCCAAACAGTCCATTTGCCAACATAAATGATCTTCGCGAATGAGCCACAAAACAACCCATTCGCAACCCACATGAAGCTCACAAATGGGATTGCTTTATTCGCACACTTTGAACCAGAGTTCCCATTTCAGCTTCAACTCTTTCAATTGTAGTTGTTTTACATGGTTACGACACTCAAAGACTCCTTTAGCACCCAAGAGACTAATGAAGGTGTAATCTCGCATAGAAGAGACACCCATGTGTACAAGAAAGAGGGGAGATACATTCCCGCTCCAACATGGATTCCAAGAGCAACGAAGATTTTGTCTTCAACATGGACTCTGTTGCAACTCGTTTTTACATCTATATATACCTTCAAAGATGATGAAATAACAACACTTTGACTCCTACATTCTCCACAAGACATTGCAAGCTATTGCTCTCCAATCCGAGTAAGTTCTTCATCTCCTCCAAGTTTGTAGAAATAGCAAGTTCGTCTCTTCTTAGAGGCAGTGAGTCCATTAAACCCCTGCATAACCTTTGAAGAAGATATCACAAAACCTTGATATTGAAGAAGCCATGGCCAGGTAAGGTTTAGAAGTTATGTATGTCTGGAACAAAGCTTGTAAAGTATATTTTAATCAATAAAGAGTCAAGGTTTTCATTTTTTTCTTTCCCTTTCTTTTCTCTTTATTTAATGCAACTTTCTTATTTTATAGTTTGAGCAATTTGAGATAATCAAAGATTTATTGTACTAAACAACAATAATTAACAAATCCTTCTTAAGGGCTTGGAGTATTAGCCCTCACAACAAAAATAATAAACCAGCCTACTAAACAACTGGATAATTTGTATACATTAAATTTCAAATATAAAGCACAAAATTTGGTGTTACACCATTAACCACTTATTTCATCAGGTGTAAACAATGCCCGCCATTGACTTCTTTGCAAGTTGCCTATACCTCATTTTCCAGACGCATTTTTGGAAGATCAATGGTCTGTGATATCTTTTCCATGTTCCAATGCAGGGGTGCTCTTGGGCTCAGTTGAAAGCCTTGGGGGTCCAAGGTTACAATTTTAAGCCAACGCATATGGTTCTACCCGACACAAAAGTTGTTTTAGCGTTTGGCTCAGACTGATTTTAAAGGGCGTTGACTATGTGTCCATTCCTGTTAAGCTTATTGAACCTGTGACCATAAAACATGGCCCATAACTACGAGCATAGTCAGTTTACTGTTATAAAGAAGGCTTGTTGAGATTAGGTGTTTCATCCAATTCACGGTGCCGGCGGTTCATTCATCTAACCATATATAGAGCTACTTTTAATTCTGATTTATTTTGTATCCTTTGCTCGTTGAGAAAATAGGTCAAATTCTACAAGATTAGATCAAACCTATGGGACTTAAGGAACCTTGGACCTCGGGAATAAGATTCTGATTTGGCATGTGCTGCCAAGCATGTGCTAAAACTAACAATCCTCAAGATAGATATCAGTAAAGGTTGCTGAGAAAATTGAGAACCCCTTCGCTGGTTAATTGATTTTGGTTTGACTCCTATCTATGTTTATACAAACGGAGAGTGTGGACTATTATCTCCTTATAAAGTTTGTTTCTGTGCAACTAATATCATATGTACCAATTTGACTGTCTTAATATTTGCCAAATTTCAACATATAAGTTTCTTTTTATCCAATTCTGGGAATGCTACCGGGTATTTTTTATTCAAAGGTCTTTTGTTATTTATATTTTAATGATGTAAAAGAAAAGAGAGGGAAAGATAATAGGAAAGGAGCTTCTATTTCCACCTCAGTTTTTTTTAAGTCCACCTCACTTAAAAAAAAATTCTTTATTTTTTCCTTAATACCCCTCCCTCCCACACCTCTGACGGTGCAGCACCCCCTCCGTTGCGGCACCCCATCCTCCTCTCTCCCTCCCTCCCTTCTCTCTCTCTCTCCGGCACTGCACTCCCCTCTCTCTCTCCCGCATGCCCTCTCTCTCTCTCTCTCTCTCTCTCTCTCTCTCTTCCTCTTCTTTATTTTTTCTCCCGGTGTCACTGTTCGGATTCACAGGCTGAGCAGGGGTCCCTCCGTTCGGACCTGCTGCTCGACCTGTGAGACTTAACGGTGACACCAAGGAGAAAAAAACAAAGAAGATGAGGAAAAGAGGAGAGAGAGGGAGGGAGGGAGAGAGAGAGAGGGAGAGAAAGAAACAGGAAGAGAAGAGAGAGAGGGAGGACATGCGGGAGAGAGGGAGAGAAAGAGAGGGAAGTGCAGTGCGGGAGAGAAGAGAGGGGGCGAGGGAGGGAGAGAGAGAGAGGAGGACATGAGAGAGAGAGAGAAAGGAGTGTAGTGCGGGAGAGAAGAGAGAGGGAAGGGAGGGAAAGAGAGAGGGAGGGAGAGAGAGAGAGAGGAGGACAGGGTGCTGCACCGTCGGAGTGGTAGCCAGAGGTGTGGAAGGGAGGGATTAAGGGAGGGGTATTAAGGAAAAAATAAAGAAAAAAAATTTTAAATGAGGTGGACTTAGAAAAAACTGTGGTAGAAATAGAAGCTCATAGAAATAAATAATAAAAGACAATGAACCCATTTATGTACTAAGGATAGGTTGATAACCACAGCAGAAGATGCCTAATAAAACAAATACTTCGGATCTTGATTGGATGATGGAAAAGAAGGTATTGTTGATAAATAGAAGTATTCATTAACATCCCGGAAATACGCAACTTTCTTTTTGGTTGTGGTTCACTAAGTCCTGCATATGTGCACCCTTTGAAACTATCAGGTTGCTATATATATATATATATATATATATATATATATATAAACGGCACTGTTTCTGTACATGCAGCTCATTGGTCCAAACCACAGTGCAAATGCACTGTCTCCAAGTGTGAGAGTTCAGATGGCACTGACAATTCTATCAAGCAGGGATACACAAGCAAAGAAAAATCTTAGTGTCGATTTCATGAAAATGACTTTCACTAAATATGAACAAAGATGAAGTAAATTTCCTCCCCCAGGCCCCAAACAACTGCGATTCCCATCAGACTGAGTTCCTATCTTCACATCCATTCCTGAAACAGACCCACAGCCAGAGAAGGCCTTTTGACTCAGAGCCCCACTTATTAAATCTCTTCTTACAAAAAAAGGAAAATCAAAGTGTTCGACACCTAAAGAAAGGCAAAAAGTAGAGGAGAAAGATTTGAAAGAGAAAAAAAAAATATGCAGGGAGGGAGCAACTTAGTGTCAAATTCCTCTATGACATACACCCATAAACTAAGCAAGAGGTTGCCCCCTACTTTGCACACCGAGAAGCCTCAAGTTTAGAGGCAGCTAGGCAGTCCAAGAACCATACCAACTTTCCACTGGTTGGGCAGACCTTCCGAGCTGGCAGCAGTGGGCAGTCGGGTCCCACATCATCAATTGCCAAGTGTACAGCCTCTGCTTTGTTTGCACCAGTCACTACGACAACCACATTGGAAGCTGAATTAATGACGGGCAAAGTGAATGTGATCCTCTCAGGTGGGGACTTCGGGGAATCAATGATGAAGGTGACCCATTCATCTTTCTCATCAAGTGCCATGTGGTTTGGAAAGAGTGAGGCAATGTGCCCATCTGGGCCCATCCCAAGAAGGATGAGATCAAACTTGGGGCAGTCACTGATCTCAGAGACCCCAACTGTGCGGGTCTTCACCATCTGTCGGAGGACAAACTCGTACTCACTAGCAGCTTCCTCTGCTGACATGGAATCATTGATAGAGTACACATGGCTGGGAACCACTGGAACCTGGTAAAACAATTGTAAATGTAAAGCCTATGACTCATATTCTTTTCTGGGCATAAGACTGGAATGAATGTTGGATTCAAGCATTCTCAATACAAAGCTTTGAAAAATATAATATAATATTGGGTTCATAAACATGGTTACAGAACATTAAGAAAAACCCATAGTATATAGATATCTTTCCTTAAAATTTTGATTGAAAATTTTTCCAGTCAGAATGTGTACTTTGTACTGAATCACATTCCTGCACTTGGATCATATTGGTGCAAAACAGGACAAAGGTAATTAAGTTAGCCTCTGGTCTTTCAGGAACCTTTATAGACAACCACCATTATTCTATCCACCAGAGGGGGGGGGGGGGGAGAAGGGGGTTTATTAAAGACCACCAAAAGTATCAAAAGATGACAAAATAAAATTCAAGGACTTGAGATTTAAGACACTTCATTTATTAATATAGAAAAAACCCCTAAAGCAACAACAACAACAACAAACAGCCATATCCCAACTATTTGGGGTCGGCTACACGAATCCTGTTCCGACATTCCGCTTTATTTAGGGCCATATCTGCTGTTAAATTACAAGCTGTCATGTCTCTTCTAACTACTTCAACCCAGGTCAGTTTTGGCCTTCCTCTAGTCCTTGTAGCCCTTCAACTTGCATCACCTCACTCCTCCTCACTGGCGCAGTCATTGGTTTTCGTTGCACATAAACAAACCATCTCAATCGAATGGTTTCATTTCTAATTCTATCCTTTCTAGTCTAGCTACTCATCCATCTCAACATCCTCATTTTAGCCACACTCATTTTATGTACGTCTTGTTGGCTGCCCAACATTCTTCTCTATAAAGCATGGCTGGTCTTATAACTGTCTTATAAAATTTTCCCTTTAATTTTAGTGTTATTCTTTTATCACACAACACTCCAGAAGCACCTCTCCACTTCAACCATCCCGCTCTAATTCTATAAATAACATCATCTACAATGTCTCCCTCTTTGTGCACGATTGAACCAAGATAACGAAAATGGTCAGTCCGAGTTATCTCTTGGTCATCAATTCTAACTACTCCCTCATTTCTATTTCTATTTTGGCTAAAATTGCATTTCATATACTCTGTTTTAGTCCGGCATATCCTAAAACCGTTTGATTCTAAAACATCCCTCCATAGTTCTAACTTGGCATTTATCTCCTCCCTAGTCTCATCAATTAACACAACATCATCAGCAAACAGCATACACTATGGCAATCAAAACTATGAAAAAGGTAGTATATAGAACTGAAGCATGTGATAAATTCTTAATTTTCTCATTTCTGATTTTTTTATCCTGTCCTCTTCAGTAAAAGATAGCAATGAACATGTTTGGCAGCCTTACACTGGAACAAAATTTTAATTGATATCTAGACTATGGATCTTGACTTCCCAACTCAAAAAATAAAAAGACTTCCTCAAACATGCTAAGTTACCAACCCTAGAATAGAATGCATCTAAAGTTCATTAACAAGTATAATCCAGATGGACGCAGAGCATAATTTTCATCAGTGCATCCCAGGCACCCTATATGCTTCTATGCAAGAAAAATGAAATAAAAGGTAAAGCAATTATCAGGAAAACAAGTTATACAATTGCTTGAACTTGACAATACATGGACAAATTTATTTATTTGAAAGTAATACATTCTTAATCAGTGCTAAATACAGCTAACAGCTCTGCAGGACATCCTAGTCGATAAATACATCAAAATCAACATCAGAGACCTGAGATTGTAAAAAAAAATTATTTATCTTTTTATCTTCTTTTCAAATCATCCTGTAGAATGCAATGCGTATAAAATAACTGCATAAAAATGGTATGAATGGAAAGCGGGAGCTCCCAGGCAAGTCCGTTTCCCCTTCATTGGAAAGCACAAAATCAATAGGGAAAAACCTTTTGTTGAGGATTAAGCAAGACCTATTGTTGGAAATAGTATGAATCAAAAGCTTTAGCCAGAAGTAGGAACTGGCATGATAGATTTGAGTGTGGCAACAAGAGGCAATTTCAAAAGGTTGAAGCTTGAGTTATAGACAATTTATGCACAAAAAGAAAATTGCATAACACAATAAGATATTAATATACTCCATGGCATGTAGAGATCAAGTTACTTATGACAATCGACAAAAAGACTTAAGAATGAATTATCAAAAAATATGACAAATTAAAGAGTTAGTGGGATGGTGGACTTATGGAAGCAAGCAATCCATGATACGAACACAAGAAGGTTAGAATGTGGGAATATGGGAACAGGTGAGTGAGCAGGAGCAAAAATTCCAGACTGGCTAGAAGATTTTTCCAACCATTTCTGAAAGAGATACTAAAATTCTCATCAAATTTCAAGGATCCCCAGCCAAGGCATTGTAAGGGACTTCTAGAGAGATACTACAACATTCCAAGGATGATTAGGATGGACCTTTCAAACCCAATTTTTCATATGATGGGGAATATGCATATAATCATTATACTATTTAACATATATAATCTTATAAGCAGGTTGATCATATGGCCGTATTAGCTGGCTTTGGGAATGGTAATGCAGGTACCTGGTAAGGTCTCAAATGTACATCTACAGGGATCCCAATCCTACTTCTACACCATGTACATAGTTACATGCATGCACAATTGACACCCCAAATGGCAATTGACGTAATTCTAGTAACTAGGATTCCATGGCCTACTAATCAGGCAACAAAGTGTACATAAAAGGTGCTTCTGCTGAAAGGGAGTACCCTAGAGTCAAAGGTGCTCGGTCAAAGATACATCTGCAAGTCATATTTCCAAAGCAAAGCACCACTGATCTCCCCCCAAATAATAACTGTAGCAATATCTGTTCTAGTATCATGTTGCGAAATGAATTAATAGTTTCTCACTAGGAGAGAACTATGAAATACAATGGCAATTAAACAGAAACTTCAACTACAATACAAACAATTTGACAAGACATAAGAGATCATACCTAGTTCAACTACTGAAGAAATTTAATTATTACAATTAAGAAATGACAATAATTAAGTAGTTCTAGTAGCATTTTCATGCATCATATGTTCAAGGGTTTGAAAACATGCAAAGAAGCACTATAACAAGACACAAGTTACGTATGTGTGAAAAGTTTAAACTTCAAAGTTTCAAACCCATGTCATGATGTAAAGCATTCTACCAAAACATACTCCTCCTGCCAAGATACCCAAAAATTATTTTGAAGAACTGGAACAGAACATTCGCAAGATCCAGGATGCAGATATGGTTACACTTGTATTAATCTGTCATTAATACAAAAAAAAAATTTCCAGGCAATGGCCAATATTATTATAAATAAAAAGTATCGTTTTCAGTTTTATTAGACAAAGCCATTCTTTAGTAATTTCATCATGCTTAATTTAAAAAATCTACAAATGTATAGAGAATTATTAGAGCAAGAATAGTTAACAGCAAGCCATGATATACTGCAATTCGAGTCATGTTATATTATGTTGACAATACTACACAATAGACCCAGAAGGTGCTTTGTTTTACGAATCACTTAACCACAGGAAGTCTGCAGAAATGTGCTTTTCTAACTGTTGGCTTCATCTGAGAAGCACTATAGAACACATTGTGAAAAGCAACAGCACATTTTGGCACGCTTGAGAGAAAACTAAAAGAACTGAGCAGCAACTTTGGGACAGAATATCATATAGTTGACATATATAATCGAAAGATGAAATTAAAGCACACTATTAGGTTCAGTGAAATAGGAGAGTAAAAATGCGCTTGATCCAACCCCAAAATATTTTACAATTTATTCACTTGGAAAAAACCTAGTGGAGAGTATTGTTCAGGTTCACATATAATCCTATTCATCCACCAAAAGAAAATCAAATAACCCACTAGGTGGAGATACGCATTAGACCTTTAAGTTATAGTTGACAAATGATAACAGCTCCAATGCTTTAACGTGAGAGAAAAATTTAATAAAAGGTTTTCTACATAGTTTTGCAAACAAAGTTATTTGGAGTTGTTGTATATCACAAGGGTATCTATGTCATAAGGGTATTGTATACCCATACTATGGTATATTAATAAAGGTGTTGGTATAAATACCAACATATGAGTATACCCTACTCATACGATTCACTCGTTAACCCTTCTCTCTCTTTCTCTCATTTTCTCTTCTCTTCTCTCTTTCTCTTTTTCTTCTTCCATATTGTTGTGCAGGTAAACCAAGTTGGTATCAAAGCAAGGCCAGAAAGAGACCTAACAAAACAGGAGAAGACAACGACGTCAGACCCTTGCTAATGTCAATGTCCGTACGGCTGACACCAATAAGGCAACCGGGTGTTAGAGAAGAACGAACCCAAATCCTAGGTCATCTTGATTAATGGGATTTTTTGGTGATTTAAAAAAAAAAAAAAAAGGAAGCTTCAAAAGGGGTTTTTTTGAAGGGTTTTCTAATGCAACCCAAAACCCTTTGTTTTTTAAGATTCCTTATCACAAGAAAGCATCTTGTTTCAATTGTTTGCAAAGCAGTGGTCATTTTTAGCAGATGAATGATTTGAGGCAAACCCCGTGAAGATTAGTGAAGGATTGAGAGAGAACTGAAGTTTCTTTTCCCTACCAGTTCTGCCTAGGTATGGTACCCATTTGAACACAGTTTTTTGAGGCCTGTGATGCTTAAAACGTGTGGATCTGAGTATAAAGTTGGATCTAAGGACCTAATCGTGCTGCTGGGGACCTCTGCAACTCTTATACCCTCGTATTTTGCTCCACCAGATGGTTGGTTCTCTGTATTATAGTGGTACTGTTCCCTATTTGTTCTTCGTCGAACTTGACTAAGTTTCGTCATATCTGAAGTGAGCCAGACACCCAACCTACAAGAAAGTGAGATGGGTACACATGGGGGTGGTAATTGAATCCCCTAACATACTAATTATGATAATTAAATTTGATGGCACAAATTATCTTATGTGGTCAAAATCTATCATCATTCTTGTCCAAGGCAAGGATAAGAAAGACTATTTGATAGGTGAAGCAAAGAAGCCTTCCAAGGAAGATCCAAAGTTTAGAAAGTGGAAGACAAAAAATGCGATGGTTGGTTTGATGAAACCCAAAATTAGTGATCATTATTTGTTCCTATAAACGGCTCACCAGATCTGGCAATCCTTGTCCTAGGCATACTCTCAGATTGGCCATACACCCAAGATTTGTGATCTTTGGCAAAAAAATAGCACAGTTTAAACAGGATGATCAGCCTCTAGTAATTTATTACTCTTTTTTACGCAAGATGTGAGATGAGTTAGACCACTACACCTCTTATCGTCCATCTTGTATTTGAGATACAAATATTTATCATGAACATGTTGAGGATATTCAATTTTTTGAGTTCTTAGCAGGATTGAACCTAAGTTTTGAGAAAATTCGGGTTTAGATCCTTAATATGGCTCTTCCTCTTACTCTGAATGAAGTCTATGCATATGTCCATCGTGAGGAAGGCCAACAATGTGATGAATCCTGCCTCCTCGATTGAGAAATCAACACTTGTTTCAAGTTCCTCCAGAGGTAGCCGTGGTAGTTTTATGGGTCATGGTCGTGGCAAATCTACGTACTTATCTGATGATCGGGATCGCCTTAAATGTGAGCATTGTAGCCGCTTCAAACATACCAAGGATTAGTGTTGGGATCTTCATGGATGTCCACCAGACTTGGCATCTCGCCCCCTTCACGTGGTGGTTTTGGTAATGGTCATAGTGGTGGTTGGCTTGACGAACAACGATCTAGTACTCACTCAATTGTTACTACATCCATAAAGTTATTTATCATGCCTCCAGTTGAAACGCTTCCTACCTCTCATAATGTTAGCAATCTATCAAATGATGAGATTGTGGCTTTCAAACGCTTTGTTTCCCAACTATTTTTGTAATAAAGGGGAATGGTTCTTCTACATCGTCAAATGAGTTATCTTTGTGGCACCGTCGATTTGGTCATTTGTCTTTTCATGTACTAAAGAAGATGTTTCTGCACATCTTATTTCCTCAGTCAAGTAGTTTTTGTGAACCTTGCCAGTTGGCTAAACATTATAGATCACATTACCCCATTAGTATTAATAAAAAGAGTTCAGTTCCTTTCTCTATTGTGCATTCTGATGTATGGGGTCCCGCTCCTACTTCTTTATCTGGTTTCAAGTACTTTGTTACCTTTGTGGATGATTATTTCAGGGTCACTTAGCTCTATCTGTTTAAGCATAAAAGTGATGTGACTGTTGCATTCAAATCATTTTATTATATGGTTTGCACTAAATATAGTACTAAAATTCAAGTTCTAAGATCTGACAATGGTGGTGAATATATCTCCCTTGACTTAACATCCTTTCTTGATATGGCTAGTATTGTTCTCAGACCACATCTTTCTTTCTTGGGTTTTGTGCCACCGCATTGTTGATTGTAATCTCTGTTTCATTCATAGTGAAATTTGTCTCACCAGTTTTGCACATGGATGTAGGCTTCAAGCCTAACCACATAAACTGTCTGCGTGCTTTGTGTGATTGCTATTTTCACTATTTTATTTCTTCTATTTTGTTGCATTTGACTTCAAGTTTATGCCTCAGCACAACAACATACTTTGAGGGAAAGTTGATCAGGTTGTCAACGCCTTCATGAAGATGGGATGTGATATATAAGATAATCTACAAGAGTGTCTACTTATTCATTTTCTATGCAGGATGCTCCATCTCACATCAAATGAATTTTGTTTTAGACAAGGTCAAGCTGTTTAATCTTAGGTCCAATGAACACACAAGCCAGCTATAAAGCCTACTTTAAGGGAAACTAATCAGGTTGTCTGTTGCCTTATGAAGATGAATGTGACATAATACACTTAGTCATTTTCTATGCAAGATGTTCGAACTCACATCAAACAAATCCAGGTATTAGACAAGGTCAAGTTGTTCATCCAAGATCTAAATTTTTTTTCTTTTTTTCAAATGCAACTCTTGGAATTTCTTGAAGTTAACGTCCTCTTTTTGTACGTTGTAACCAATTTTCAAACATTATAAATTGGAAAGGGTCCCACCAAAATCCCAATCCCCTTTTATGAAGGGCGGGGGAGGGGCAAAACCATAAAAAAACTTGAGCGTATGAAATTTGCAGCCATATAATGGTAGCAGTTTCCTTGCTCTAAACTGGAAGTGAATATCATTACAGAAAATCAATTACAAAAACATCATTAAAGTAGAAGATCCAGTTGATTGATACAACTAATATTTTGCGTCAAGGACTAGTCCACCCTCATTTTGTGGAGGGAGATCTTGGGACTTTCCATTTGGTTTGTGTTTAATCATGTCGTGTTCACAGCAAATATCCCAGTATGAATAACAAGAAAAATAAAATAAATAAGATTAAAGCACAGAAAAATAAGAGACACCAAGATTTACGTGGTTCGGTGATGTGCCTACATCCACAAGAGAAAAACAAGCTTTTTCGCTATGTAATGTGAAATCTGTACAAGAATATGTATAATTTCAAACCCAAAACCCATCCACGAGAGAGAAACAAGCTTCTTCACTATGTAATGTGAAATCGGTACAAAAATATATGTAATTCCAAACCCGAAACCCACACCAAATCCCTTGTACACCCTTTCTCTCTCTCACCCTCTCAAAACCCTGAGAAGAAGAAAACCCAAGAAGAAATCCTTGTTGTACGGCTACTCCTCTCTATCCCTTGAATTTTGCCCTAATTAAAAATTAGGGTTTCAACCTCCTTAGCCATCCACTACGGCTCCTCTCTTAAGAGGAGTCTTTTAATCCCACAATAAAATGGCCTCTAGTCTCCACCGTTGGATCTTACTAAGATCTAACGATGGTTGAAATAAAGACAAACCAACAGTTCAGAACCACCATTTTTTAGATGTAAAAGATGTGATACCATAATAGAGTGGGTGGGCTTAAAGAATACGATAAGGTCATAAAGAGCATAATAGTGATGTCAGTAAAATACTACAACAACAAAGCCTTATACCAACTATTCAAGAGCGAGCTACACGAATCCTATTCCATCATTCCACATTATTTAGGGCAATATCTATCGTTAAATCACAAGCACCCATGTATTTCTTCACTACTTCATCTCAAGTCAATTTTGGCCCTCCTATTGTCCTTTTAATACCTTCTGGCACAGTCATTGGTAGATAGTTGGTAAAATACTCCTAGAAAATTTCAAAATATCATATTAAAGATCAGTCTACAGTATGCTAGGAGCCACTTTTATGGGACTTAAGCAATCTCAAAGAAATAGAGATGCAACTAGGAGAACTACAAGCTGAAACCACATGAAGTGAGAAGGAAAAGTCACCAAAAGAGACTAGAACTCTTATACTCTATTATTAGCAGAGCAAGCTTTTAGGATAAGCTTATAAGTTGGGATAGATATACAAAAGAAGCTCTCAAGATTCACTTCCCTGCTTAAATTCCTTTTTATACCACATTGGCAATCAATAGTAGATGTTCTATACTACAAATAGTGTGAATATGACCTAATAGAGGAAGAGGGAGAATTTCTCTCATAAGGTGGAGACTTTCTGTTGGGGGTTTAAATCAAAAACCTACCAATCGAAACAAAAACAATCAAACCACAAACACACCACAAGAACACAAGATTTACATGGAAAACCCCAAGTTTGGAGAAAAACCATGAAGTCATAAAGAAAGCTTCAATAACTTTGGAAAAATACAAGAGTTCTCTATCAATCTCTCACAAACCACAAATTTTTATCTGTTTTTCTTTCATATATTTTAACCCTAGATAACCTTAGAGACTATATATACATCATAGAGGTCGAGCCACGGAAAGTCCCACAGACCTTCTAAAACCAAAAACGACAATTTCGCCGCCACCAGACCGATCCACAAACATGTGGCTCCGTCCAGAGCTTTAGACTAAGCCATAAAAATGTGAACCAATTAATGAGGACATCATGCCCAGGGGTACTTTTCAGACATATCATAGGCATCACAGGAGATTTGGACCATTACTTTGGTTCAAGCAGGGCCCACATAATGTTTCAGGCCTGGAAGACTTTAGTTTTATGTTTAGGATTTATTTTCATTATTTAGTAGTGGGTTATTTGTTTGTTACACTTTATTTTTATGTCTCTTTGTAGGGGGTACAATTTTTTAGGATATTTTGATCCCAAATTGTCTGAATAGGGATATTTATGTCTATTTATTTGTTCAGGGGTATTTTAGAGATGAATAATTTGGGTGACGTTATTTTGGTCCAAAGGACCCTTACTTGTAATGCACTACTCGTAAGAGGCTCTATAAAGAGACCCACACGCCTCTTACTCATTATGCAATAAAATTTTGAATTTAAAATTTGTGTGTCTCTCTCTCTCCCTGTGGTTCGGCTAGAGTTTGAAGAACCCTAAAAATGGGTTTGGAAACCCCAAGTTAAATAGTAGTGGTGGAGTCTAACCCCTTCCCTTTTGGTTAAAATGATCATTATCTTCTTCTTCTATTTTCTATTTTATGTTTTGATCATTTTTAATGAATCTGGAAAATTTGTCCAACTTCAAGAGATTGCTCAGCAATTGCTAGGGAAGGATTTTTGGAACTGTTTGAGTTCCCCAAAGGATGCACAAGTCCTGGGCGATCCCTATGGAGGTGGTGGACTATAGGAAAACTCAGTCCTAAGAAAATCCCAAAGGGATTTCTAAGGTATAGGCAGCACACAATAAAAATCTGCGCAGATTTTGGCTTCATCATATTGGCTAGTTTCTCTTGGAATTCTCAAGAAATTTGATAGAGTTATGCTATACTACATCAAAGATGTCAACTACTACAAATTCTAGGTGTTATCCTCACTTTTCAGCCTTCTTCTTATGCTCTATTTTGAGTAGTTTTAGGTGGTTTTGTTGGCATATGCATGGACTGTTAGAGGTTATTTTTCTGGGTATTATATGACCTATAGCCCACGTTTTGTAGGGCTTACTAAACCCTAATATAGCCTTTTACAAGCTTATACAAAACCCCATAGTTTAGCCCTCCAATCCCTACTACTTTATGCACTTGAAATTTGTTGCATACCATGTGTTTGATAAAATTCTCCAACATCATGTTTGCTAGATTTTTTGTATGAACAGGCCTTAGGGACTTTCCAACACTTTGAAAACAGTCCATTAGGCCTATAAATTACCTTGGTATAGTCCCATAATATATCTTTGGCCTTTCTATATCAATTCTCAAATTTGGACATTCCAAAGAATGAGTTTTGAGCACCCAGAATTTTTTAGATATTTTGAGCATATTAATTAGGATTCTATTATGTCTTTACTTTGTCTACCCTAACTTCCAATATTGCACATCTAATCTAATTGGAAAATCACATAGATTTGCATATTTAGTGCTAGCAGGAATCTTGGTTATTGTGCTGCATCACTTATGTTATTTTATGTTTAATCTCCTATGGCATACACTCACTTACCTACATGCATGTTGCATCACTGATCCAACTTAAACCGAGCCAATTTTGATGCAGCCTTGACCGAGAGACTCCAGACCGGTCCACTAAAGTGTCCTTGGTCTGTGCATGCCCGAGAGACTCCAGACCGGTCCACTAAAGTGTGGCTCGGTTTTGCCTACTAGATTTGATCTTGGACCCCTTAGAATCAGTCCAATCTTCCTGAAAACTTTCCTCTTTTGGTTCTTCTTCTCTTCCATTTGCATATTCCAACATTGCTAAGTTTCCTTATTGAATACAGATCTGGGTTAGTGATTCTCTAGTAGGAAACTTAGACTAGCAATGAGATCAACATAATTTTGGAGGTGGGTCTGTCCTTAATTGTTGTGAAGGCGTCTCAAATTCAATCCGAGATGCACCCCAAGTGTGTGATCCGGAGAAAAACCGGAATGACCAGGGGCTTGCCCTAGCGAAAAAAATTTACCCTTATTTTGACTTGCTTCAAGGTCTTACCCAACCCATGCGGAGAATAGGATTTTTTTGTGTGGGTTATATGGGTTTTCTTGGGAACTATGCCGCCACACTAACTGTAATCCCTTGTTTCCTCGTTCATAATGAAATTCCCTCACTATTTTCACCCGTGGAGGTAGGCTTCAAGCCGAACCACATAAATGTGCTTTGTGTGATTGTTGTTTTTTGCTATTTTCTTTATTCTATTTTGCTTGCATATGATCTCCAAATCTAGGGTTTCCACACAACATTAACTAAATGCAAACAACTTCAACTTAAAATCAGTGGCATTTAAGCCTGCTTATTTGAGGGGAAAGAATTCCACAAAAAGGAAGGTTCAAGCTTCCTACCATTAGAAGGAAAAAGATAAACAGATGAATTCAATTACATACCTTGAACAAAAGCCCATCCTTCGCTAGCTTATAATTACTATCCAAATGACTTTTTGCCACTACACGTTCATCAGCCCAAAATACATACCATTTGGCCCAGTCCACAGTCTTGTTATAAGGAGCTTCACATAGTTTCCTGTTTCCAGCCAAAAATGTTAGCTCCCAAAACCCAAAGTAATAAAGGAGCAATTAAATGTGACGAAAGGAAAGGATTATACCCCATCAAGCTAATGAGTGAGCCACCTGACAAGGCAATGGCAAAGAATCCCCTCTCCTTTACCGATACCTCAGATAATTCAGCAATGTAGTCAGCCAAATCAGTGGCAAGTTCATCCAAAGTGTCATGGATTCTCAACTCCCCTCTATCCTTAGGACCCTCAGAAAAAGCCATTCTTTTCAGGAGGCTACAATTCAAAAGCTGATCCGACACTAGGAAAGATATATACATATATGACCAAAATTCAGTTAAGAAAATATTAATAAATTGTTAGCCAAAAAGGGAAAAGAAATCACCAAAACAATCACAAGGAAATCAAAACTAATTTTGAATCAACTACAAATCGGGCAGAAGCATAAATGATTGTTAAGAAAACAAAAATCTCAAAACCATCACTGGATTTGTATCACATAAAGAAAATTATCCTTTTTTTTCCATAAGTAAAAAAAAATGATCCTAACATCTCAGAATGATTGAATTGAAAAACAGAAGCGAAAGACAAACCCACCGCTGGCATTTGAGAATAGAAACTTCAAAACCCACCTCATAAAAATCTAAACATTAACAGCTGTGGAAGAAAAGAAAAGAAATATCAGTTTCTAGCAATATAGGAATCACAGAATGAAGTTAAAAACAAAAACCGAGAAAATAAGAGCAGACTAAACAGTTCACTCCAATGCTACAATTCAAATAAAGCAATGATCCTCTAACAGCAAGGAACCCCACCTTAACTGAAGAACGCGATTAAGCAAAAAGAACTAAGAAAATATCAAATCAGCACGATGCTTATTATAAGCATGGGTTTCACCACCAGAAATGAGAAACCCAGATCATATCTACAAAAGAAGAGAAGCCCGGATCATAAAACATTGCATTCCATGACAACGAGAAAATTAAAAAACCTGAAACCCATGGTTTAACAAGAAGAGCCGAGACGGGTGGCAGAGAAAGCCTAAACTGACGAAAATGGAAAATGGGTATCTACAGATACCATACAACTCTAATCCATTTAATGATAATTATTATAAAAAAAAAATGCAAGAAGATGAGAAGAATTTACCTTCCACATGCATCCCACGATCATGAAAAAACAGGGAACCCCTGTTAGTGTCTCTCTCTACTTCTATTTCTTTCTATCTCCTCAAAGAAAACAGATAAAACTAAAAACCCACATCGTGACCTTTTTTCTGAGAAAATATTCCATTTCTCCTACATCCTCTGCTTTAGATTCTCTTAAACAGATATCAGATATGGAGAAGAAAAAGAGAAATAAATAGAGAACAAGACGAAGAAACAGAAACAAATGGAAGGAAAGAAGGCAAACACAGTAAAGCAAACCCAATGCTGAAAAGATTTCATTTTCAAGAAAACTACACTACCTCCTTCAAGAATAACCCAACACCTTGTCAAATCTACTGCTGACAAATGTCCGAATGAGTTTCTGTCATTCGAGCCTTTTATAGTTTATTCCAAGGTGGTATAATTTGTTTCTTTATTTTGTTTACATAATAACAAATTGCATGTAGAGCTCTCTGTTCTCCTTGTCCCCCTCTAAACCAACACGTTCAAATGGTTTATCCTACTGTGTGCATGGTATATGGGATCTTCTCCATGCCAGGGTCATTCCAAACCATTCGATTTTAGTATCTTTTATCATGAATTTCAATAACGGGCTTATATGCAAAAAGATGAATAAAATAAGATAAAATAGAATCACTAATCAGATTGATCACATTAGAGTGTGTTTTGGCACAGTAATCCATGGGCCAGTGGGTCCCAAAGTATTCATTATGCATATATTTCCTTCTGAGCCGTCCCCTGGACTGGCTGTGATGGTTCCGAGCCAACACCGCTTTGATTTTGATTCTATGGAGCCATTTAACTTTCAAACTTGAAAAGGCCGTATCTCTAGAATGATGCAAGGGTGAACGCCTGAGGCTCACCATAGTCCTATCGACGAGCTTAACATTTGTCGTTTCTTTTGCTCACACACAAATATTTTTTTAGGGAAAATATATTGAAACTAAAGTTCGGTGTAAGGGGGATCCCTCTTGAGCCAAATAATCAGCTGCAGCAAATGTTGCTGTAGCTTTTAAGTAGCATGATCAAAAAGAACACAAAAAGAAAAAACCCCATATTAAAAGACAAAAGAACCCTTTTTTTTGCTGTGTTACTTAAAAACTACAGCAAATTTGCTGCAGCTCGGAGGATCGTTTACATAAACGGAATCATAATTCTGATGTGCGAGGGCATGAACAATTTTGTTCACCCTTCTATTGTTTTAGGTATACAACATGATTTGAAAGAGTTTGATTACAATCCCTTAAGACGGCATGTAAACGCCAAGGCAAGTCAACTAGATTAGCTTTAATATAGTTGATGAGGGCTACAACATCATCTTTCAACACAATGTTTCTCAATCCTAATTGAGATGCAAGCAAGAGACCATGTTTGGCAGCTATAGCTCCTATCAATTTAGGAGAAGATGCTTTGATGGTAGAAGAAGAACCCACTACAAATTGCCATAAGAATCCCTAATGATGGTCCCGATTGAAGATTTTGTAAATATGTAAGCTTCATCAAAATTGATCTTACAAAAACTTACTAGAAGTGGAAACCAAGATGATCTTACAATCATTTTGTTTTAATAAACCGAAACTTTTTTTTCGATCTTTCTTTCATAAAATCTTATTGTTTGTGTGATTAGTCATAGAATTAATTTTTCGTTTCTCTATCATAATGAGACAGTTCACAAATGCCTCAATTAGGGGGACTTTAATCACTAGCATCATAAGGAAATAGATGAAAGACAAGTTGATCCAATAATTTGTAATTTAAAAGAAATTAAAAGTATAATGTAAATGTTTTACTTGTTACAATTGAAACTGTTTCTCTTTTTCAAGAACACTCCTCTCCTTTTAAGGTATATTTTGATTTGTTATAGATTACAGGTTATAACTACAAAACTACACTACTGATTAAGTTATTTCTACTATTTAAATAAACAAGATATGTTGGATGGTTGAAGATCTTTCTTTCGACTATTCGTGTGCAATTTATATTGTTTTGATCAATTACGATATTCCTTCTTCACGTCTCCACCATATCAGTTTTGTCTTCAGATCGTTGTTTTATCAATCGTCATTACTCACATTCATGACAACTTCTTTTTTGTCTCCATTCTGATTGTCAGTTGTTGAGATGAGGTGTGTTGTGCTCCTCCTTTCTCGTTTTCTAATTAATTGTCTCCCACGTTTAAAATCCACGCTTTCATTTATAATGGTTGAAACACATGTCAATAAATAGGCATAGTTTGGTTTCTTCACCTTCCCAACTTCATTGCTTTATGTGTCGCTAAATCATTTGTTGTTTTCAAAATTAATGAGCTCTACGTGTGACCAATTTTTTTTGTTATTTCAAAACAAGTGAACACTCTCTCACTTTCTCTCTTCTTTTTCTCTTTGGGTCTCCCCAAAACCTGCTTATCTACAGTTTGATACTTTCTTTCACAAGTTCTCATCTGTCTCTCTCCTAGCCTTCTCCATTTTTTATTCCCTAGTCTCCACAAAACCAGCTATTTATAATTCTTTTGTGATTTTTGTATAGGAGGAAAATGATCTGTGATGAAAACATGACTGTAGTGCCTATGGTGAATTATAAATTGACATGTGTTGAGGGTTAAAAACATCCAAAAAAATTTATTCTGTTAAAAAAGAAGGTGTTCAAAAAGAGACCAAAACACATCATGTGTCAACCAATGACACACATACAGAAGTCTGTGTCAACACAGACAATCATTCTCCTTTTGTATATCTTACACTATTTTCTTTTTCCACATAGAGTAGATATCATGTGTATAATTACATATTGAAATATTGTGAATAACCACATTAAACCCATTTACCCTCCTCCTTCCCACAAAATAAAATTAAAAAAATAAAGCTCCGACAAGTCAAAGAAGTTTAACCATCAAGTCGCTCCCCTGCTCTATTATGTAATTGATCAATGTTTGGATTGATGATTTTTTGAGTGAGATTTTAATCAGATGGCCAGGATCATTGGATTTGGATGAAAGACTAGAATGATGGGAATGAGTGCCATTTGACACATCAAGTCTGCATTCTATACTGGGTTTTGGTGTAGTTTTAACATGAAATCCTTTCTTGCTTACTTCACTTGAACCAAACTGGTTCTTTCTTTTTTTCTTCTATTGTGCAGGAAACTTAGATTTGCGATTGTATAGAAAAGAGAAAATAACGCAAACAATAATCATACAAAGAAGAAGACAATTTATGCTGTTCAGCTTAAAGCCTATGTTTACAGGCAAAAATGTTGAGAGAGATTTCACTATGATTTAAAATAAGATTACAAGGGCACAAAAATTGATAAACCCCCAAATCAGGTCAAGGATACGGGTCAGAAAATTAAACAGGTCATATTCGGGTTTTTCTCCAAATCATCATCAGGGTTACATCTCATGTTACATTCAAGACATTAACCCAACATCTTCATAGTCTTTATGCCAATTTAATCCAATTATCCCCTCCTTCCTCTTCTTTTTTATGTTTTTTTGGGTGAAGAACTAATTATCCCTCTTTATTTTATGTTTTCATTGTCTGTGGTGACGATGTCTTGTCACTCATCATCTTATAGTTCAACTAACTTCCACCACCAATTGAAATAATATGTTCTTATTTTATTGACAAATTCAAGCGTTTTTCAAATTTACCCAAGTATTTCAGTAGTTATAAGGCATGCGATGTGGACCAAGAAACCAGAGTTTTTTCACGTACATTTTCTCCATTACAAATAGTGACATGATATGAGTTATAAACACCAGAGTTTCAGCAGTATTTGGTTAATGATCCGAAGGGACAAAACGAAGAAAGAGGGGAAAAAACAGGAGTAAATCTTATAGCTTCTTTCATAATTTTAGGCATTAAAAATTAAACTAATAGGACTCGTAGGTGGGTGGTCCCGTGTTGTTGCACTCAAGTCGTGTGAATCTTGAAATAGATGTTATGCTTTTATTTATAGGTGCAACCATATTTGTCGCTTGCATCAATTATTTTGAAGGGAATTATTATCATCAACATCATCAAGAGAGATAGCTGGGAATGATTTGAAATTGAGCTTCATTTCTTAGGTAGGAATATAGATTTTTCATATTATAAGAGAGATCTTTCTTATAAGTAGGAAGATTTGAAATAAAACTTTCATATTAATTCTTCTTTTTGGCCCACTTAGGTTTTCAAGGGCATTTGACCTGCCATGTTGAGGAGGAAGATCAGATGGGACAGCTGATGCACATGGTCATTGGTCTGCCAAACAATTGCCGACCCTCTTAGAGGACTAAACAGTAAGCACTAGGAACTATGGAATAAGGTGCAGGTACCATACTCATCTAAGTATCAATTGGTTGTGGGTGGGGTTACAAGACTCTTAAGAATGGAAGAACTTAATTTCACCACGTGTCTCATGTATAAAGGATTGAAAACCCCTAAACAATGAATCTATAAAAGACATTGTTGACACAAAAATTAGTATGATCGGATGATTATAACCGTCTGATTTATATATTATTTCTAGACCTTTAATAGATTTTCTTTGAACATCCAAACGAATAAGAAAAAATAGTCATTTACCAATATATATAGCTTTAGCCACTTAAAATGGAAGAAAATTTGAGAATGTTGATTTTTGGAGTGGGCAATTTCTTAGGTGAGACCCAATTGATCTGATAATCAAACCTCTACATATAAAACACATGGTGAGATAGGGCCATACCAAAGCCTTCTGGTAGCAGCCATTTGCCTCAACCCCAAATCCCCAATATTCTTTTCAAGATATTAATTGCAACCCAAATAGTCATTCCTTTTTGCTTATATAGGAAGAATGGGGAGGGGGACCTAGAATTCTCTTCCTAGAGAGATAAAATCGTGTACAGCCCTAAATCTGTTTTTATCACAGCTAGCCAAAAGAATTAAGTACAAATAATCCATGAACGAATAGGTGTGAATGGAGTAAGAGACTGACACATCAGCGGCAAAAAGTGATAAGAGCCCCCCAAAAAGAGTAAGTTACTTTTTCAATGCTGTTGTGGTCAGCCCTAACGCCATTCATACTTATTTGTTCAGGGGTTGTTCGTACCAAATCAAAACTCCAAAAGTGGATTTCAGTCAAAACCACAACCACATTTGGGGCTCTGATATGACCATTTGGACCGTAGAGAGATTTAGAGCTGTAGACGGTTTCCTTTGCTTCCCAGGTGGCATCTACTTAAAACTGATGCTAGAGATGGAGGTGATCAAGGTAGATTCTATCAGAAAATAAACCCTTTATGTTGCCCATGTTTATTGTAGGATTCACCATGCATTGGTCTTGTACCAGGTTCCAATTATTATTATTTATTTTAAAAAAATTAAAGGTGAAGTAGGGAAGTTTTATTGATAGAAAAGAAATGCACAAAAAAGACAACCGCCACAGTCCTATGTAAAAACAAGAGCTTTCCGATCCAAGACCCAATTGAAGAAAAAAAAAATCCCAAGAACAAGATGAGGTGCGACACCCATTGAACATCAGCCCCATAACACAGCACGGACCAGCAGAGTGTGGAAGGAGGAGACTTTTCCTTCGAAAATGTATCGGGTTCCAATCATCTTTCATATGAATGGATGAACGTCTTGCTTACCTACATAACAAGCGATATGAGAGGTGGGTTGTATCCGCTCCTCTTAACTAACACTCCTCTCCGCCCCTGTTAGTGGTGTGCACATCAGCGCTGACAAGTGATTTTCACTCTTTTTTTGGGGGGTGGGGGGGGGGGGGGTGCATATCACTTTTTGATGTTGATGTGGCCGCCCCTGACAGGGTGTGAAGAGGAGCGGATACAATCCACCCTCAGTTCATGCCTGACAAAAGGTACTTTGTTAGTTACTTAGGTACTCACTTCCCCCCACTATCTTTTCACAAGGACAAGTTCCTTTGACCCATGTGTGCTTACCACAACACGCATTATTAGGTACTATGTCTCACGCTGTGGTACGTAGTAGGGTGATATCTCTCCATTCATATATCACCCCCAATACGGCCAGGCTTTTCTACACTCAGCGTACAAAAATGCCTGAGTCAAGGGGTGGCCACATCAAAATCATCACTTTCAGCACTGATGTTTCCGCCTATTTAACCATCAGCAGAGGCAAGCAAAGGTTATGGATTGGCATATAAAATCCTCACTGTCCCCAATAGCCAACGCCCCACTGCTCTTGCGGCTAAGGCATTTGTCTTTCTATGGAAGACCCAGAGTCAAATCTCTTAAGGGGGGTGGGGTGAGCAGTGTAAAGTAGTGTCGCCTACTCGGGTTAACAAGTTCTATTCTACTAGTTCAGGCCAGTTCCACTTCAAGTGCCTGATGATGAAGACCCATGTAGGGCTGTCAGCACTAAAATTTTGACTTGGGTCATGCAATAGCATAAGGACAGCATAACAACATTTAGACATCAAGACTCTAAGCACCAATGGTTCAGAAAAAACAAACCGAGACTCTGTGAGGTTAGACATTCCCAAAGAAGTCTTTTCGGATACTCCAGTCACAATGAACCGGTCAAAAACACCTTGTTGCAGCCCAAAATACACCATTTCGAGACAAACCCTAATCTCTCTCAGTAGCATCAACAGGACTTTAAGGGTATACAATCAAGAACTCTATTCATGTTGTTTGTAATTTTTCCGACATCCATAAGTCTTTCCTCAATAAAGCATCACATGTGGAAAAATTATCGTTTTACCCTTTTGCCTTCAAAGGCCTAGAATTCACTAGCCATCATCCAGATCACTGAATTTCTCCTATCTACATAAGTGTTCTAGTCATGAAGCATCACAGGCAAAGAGTGCTTATTCTCACTTTTTTTGACCCGCGAGCAAACAATTACCATTTTACCCTTTTTATCCCCTAGCATTTACCCCTAACCCTCAAAGGATCCCCGAAGCTTCTCCTATCGTCTGAATGGTGTAATTTCAGATCCTATGCATCCCTGAATCTCCCGCCTCTAAGGAACTCAACACAGAGCGGACATCCCTCAAGAAAAGCAACTACCGATTTCTCAATTTATGATAACCCTGACCAAGAAATGACCAGTGCAAAAACTACTAGATATTCATCCAACCTCCAAATCTAGAAAAGTCGATTGTTGTGTCTTGGTTTCAGCTTTAGCTTCAAAATCTTCAGGTCTGAGAAAATGATTTTGATATCTTGAACCTTGGAAAAATCTCAAATCTTTCCTAAAAAGTCAAAAGGTTGCCATAATCTCGTTTCACTCATAGCGAGTTAGCATGTTTCCTGGACATCCGAGTCAGGATCAATCGGCGTCCATTTCTTTGGAATTGAGAAACCTTTAAAAAACTGTCTGAGAGACACAAGCTTTTGTGGAACTCATCCGAATAGATTCCCCCAATTACTCCAGAATGAACAACAATTTTGTACTAGGAATCGGGTGATCAACCGACTTGTAGGAGTTCACCCAAACTCTAAAATTCCGTCTGTCAGTGGCCACATCCTCGTAATTTCAATACCTTCAAAGTATCAAATTTTCACTGGATTAAGAGACTCCCATGTGCCACACCATCTCTTTCCGTTCAAAACAGCACAAGTCGCTCTGTCTATATTTGACACACGGGATGCTCTTAAAAATTCTCCTGAACTCGAAATGGAGCAAGGTTACTCTCATTTGTTCAATCTCTGCATTTCCTTCGAAAAATCATTTCACAAGCTTATGCATTGAAAGAAATCTAATAGCTCAATTTCTCTGATCTTCAAGCAACTACAGAAACCCAATCTCTACGAATAACCACACTTCGTAAATCCTCCTACAACTGCCTGAGAATTCGATAGTTAGTATGTCAGTTTTTATGGTCCCGATATTCCTCAAGCTTTAAATGCCCCCAAGCCTGGCTCAAAGCAAAGATCTACACAAAATACAGGAACAGTTCTCGTCAAGAAATCTCGTAGGGTCGAACGAGTATTTTTTGCATAGTTTTTAGCACGGGTATCATAATTCAATGTAGTCAGAGGCTATAGTTTACCTGAACCATGGGCCATCTTTTACGAGGCAATTTTTAAAATCAATTTTACCTTTGTGTCCTCCCGAAATGCATCCATGAGCTTTTCAAGACGGAAAAAACCCCGATTTCACCCCCTTACCCTTATCATAATTCAATTCCAACTGACCCATTGTGACCGGAGTGCCCGAGACTTTTAAACCAGACACTGAGTTCATCCTTTTCCGAGTCCGAGAGCCACAGAAAAGGGTTACGTAGTAAGGTTACAAGAAATTAAAAAATAATCATTACATTTTAATAGTTTAAAGTCTTATGTCACCTAACCCACTATTTGGAATTAAAATTATTCACACCTAAAGGCAAAATTGCTAACCTTTGGATGGACATCATCTCTAGTGCATCCTTACCCCTCACCCTTAGATCTAGGATCTAAATTTCATATCCATAAGCTTCTATTCATGTCCCTCCAAATAGTACCTTGATGCCCCACCCTTGTTATTTGCAACTAACATACACCTACCAAATGGCATCTTGACCTACCCCTTTGTCCATGTCACCAATCCATGTAAACTAACACTCTCTCATCCTCAACCTCCATCTAACTAACCACAAATCAATCATAGCCCTTCATCTACCCAAGCCACTGGTCCATGGCCTTAGCATAAGTGTCACCCATGCAACTCATGCTAAATGTGAGCCCTCCACCTCACTTTGCTAAGCCCATCTCCACTCTCCATCTAGCAACCCTTAGGATCAATCCTAACCATACATGAAGTATAATTGGGGCTATAAATAGCCCCAATTTCATTCAGCCAAAGGTTGGCAATTGAAGAACCTTAATCTAAGAGGAAAGAAGAGGAAGAAGAAGCAAAAAGGTGCCAAAATCCTTCAACCCTTGGCAAGGTAAGCCTAAACCCTGCTCAATTTCATCATTTTCATGCAAATTATGTTCATTTGATCACTGTTATGGTGTCCAAACTATCCTAGAGCACTGCTTTAATTGGGTACATGGTAGAGGCTCAACAACCTTTGTTTGCCTCTATTTTTTACCCTCTTTAGTGTCGAATTTCGTGTGATTTTTCTAGAGGGACACTTGAGACCAAATTTTAATATGTTAGATTAGACATATATAGGATGTTCTGTATTTAATTTCATAATTTTTAGAGCTGTGGAAGGCCTTGAAATGGCCTCCCAAACAGACCCCACAAACTGGGTCTTTTGAGACCTAATTTTAAAGAATATTTGCTGATTTTATTATGAAATTTCTCTGCATGATCTTGAGCTCAATTTTTTATATGTTTCTCCTCTATACCTCCTCTACTAATATGCTTAATTTTAGATTTTTTGCAGAACTCCAAAGGCTCTAAAATCGAGAAATCCAGCTGTTGGATTTTTTCAATAACTAACACCTATTTTTTAGTGAATTAAAAAATAGGCATTGAACAAACAGGCGTAAAGGATACAATCAGGCGTTGAGATCTGGAATCCACCCCAGGGAGCCCTGATTATCCCCTAATCTGTCTTAAGGCATTTCTAACCCCTGTGAGTCACCCCTGTAAATCAGTACCTCCATGGACCCTAGTTTCTGTCCCAACGCCTGTTTTTTAACAAACAGGCGTTGGATGGAAATTCAGGCGTTGAGGTGACTTTCAGGGGTTAAGCCTGGGCCCTAAAAAATACTCTTTTTAAAAAATAGCCAAGTGTAAGTGAGCCCTAGGATTAGTCCTAAGACCCAGGAGAAATTCCACCCCTCTAAGCCCCATTGTGGTGGCCTAAGAACCTAAGTTAGTTGTTGATTTAGTACCCAACGCTTGTTTGTTACCTGAATTAAAATTCAGGCGTTGAACAAACAGGCGTCAAACCAAAAAATAGGCATTAGGCTTGTAACATATGACCGAATAACCTACTTTGGGAGATCATATCTTCATGTGGCCTATACCTAAGATCTCTGGGGTTGCATAGTGAAACCCTAGAATACTTCATTTTTCCTAAACTATGGGTCCCAGACCCACCAAAACACCCTAAATACTGGCAAAAATGTGCTTACCTGATTAGGTTTCTCAACGCCTGTTTTTACCCTGAATTATAATTCAGGCGTATAGAAAAACAGGCATTAAGGTTAAAAACAGGCGTTAGGCATGTGACCTAGAAAAATGAATCTTCTTTCTTTACTCCCCATTTCTTTAGGTTTAACTTCTAACCCCAAAAGGGCAAGCAATAAGCCATTTAGAGGGTTAATCATCCCTATGAAGACCTAACCCATGAGGGGTCTCCTGTGTATAGAATAGGGTAAAATCAAGGACAGTTTGTGAATTGTTCATAAGCCAACGCCTGTTTTTCACCCTAAATTAATTTCAGGCATTGGAAAAAATAGGTGTTGAAAGTAAAAATAGGTATTAAGCCTGAAAAAAATTCTGCAAACCTCCAATTCACATTAAGTAAAGTTAAACCCTTAAATTCACAACTAATAAAGCATGGGCATAGACATGGAATTAAAACCTATATGAATGGGAGAAGTCGCCCTAAAAAAGCGGGTATTTGGGGTGCCTAACACCTTCCCCACATACAACCAAACAACTTACCCTAAATCTTAAGAACTCAGACCAATATTAGGAGTTAAACCCCTAGACCTTCAGATCTAGACTTCTCTTCTTCCCCCGAAGAAGAGAACTGATGTCCAATTCCATCGGTTAACCCTGAGTTGGTGGTGCCTCCAAATCAAGCCCAACCCTCATGTAAGAAGGGATTGGCGACCTTTTCACACGCTGAAGAGTGGGGCCCAGAAACCACAGGCGGGTGGGGGAATCCAAACCCCTCCCGAATGCCAGATGTTCACAAGGGTCATACCAAAATATCGTTATCGCTACTCGTATCACGGACCCAAGATACAAGTACATCTCACGTATCGCAGCTGATCACGGAGATACGGCGTCCAAAACCGAGAGACTGGTGATATACTGGTCAAATGAAGGAATTTTGATTTAAAACTTTAGGATGTGATAGAATAATCACTAATTCACACTTGCAAATCATTAAATATAGGAAACAACCATCTATGATGGTTGAGAGAACCGTCATCTTTATGACATACGTTGTCGACAATGGAATCTATGGAAACACTATGTAAACCTTAGAATTTTTTAATGTAATCTTAGGAAATGTTATAATAAACATTATTAAATACCTATAAACCATTTTACTTCATTACACACTTGGGTATCAATAATTGAGAATTGGTACCCTCGTGACACTTGTTATCGCACATGTACAGAATTTTAAGTGTTAAGAGGTTGATAAATAAATAAATAACACTACATATTGCAAAAAAAAAACTATAAATCCACATCCAAAACTATTATAAAAGTAACTACAACAATGAAAGTGTGAAACTAGAGTAGAGAAAAGAGAAATATAATACAGTAAGATAAAGTCGTAGAAAAATAGAATAATACTAGTGCCACGGGCCAAGACTGCTTCCAAGTTCGGAGTTCAAACCAACTCAATCCTCATCAATACCACATAAAGTTTCGGAGTGGCTAATAATCATCATAGCTATCCCTATCTAATAGATATTGTTGTTGCGGCTGTTGTTGATATTGATACTGCTCTTCTATTAAATGATAGTAATCCTGCCATGAGATAGAGGGACTATGTCATATCTGATAATCACAAACATATCTCTCGTATATAGTATCATTTACTCTCGAGAGCATCCCATATCATGAAAATCTAGGTACTACATATTGAATCTGAGAATGAGAAGATGTAATAGAAGAACCCCGATTGTTCCAACGGGATCGAGGGGCCCGACTCTCCTGATCATAAGATGATGTAGATGTGGTAACAGAACTGGGCCTACCAGCTATAGGTGAGAATCCGTAGTCTATGTACTATTGCTGCTGTTGACTAGGTACAAAGCCAAAGATAGAATCAATCCACGATCTCTCCTGATTCTGTGTACTACTACTAGTAGTAAACTAAGGATATTGAGGAAACTGAGGGTACTACGGGTGCTGCCAAAAAGAACTCCCACTGAGGCTCATGCTATCAAACGACCATGCCAATGATGGGAGGAACAACTCTCCCCCTCCAGATCTCTCCTAGTTTTCCCAGACTTCCACCCTCATCGATTCTCATCCCTTTTCTCATGCTGAGATGGATAAGGATCAATACGTGCACCATGGTTTGTATCTTGAGTAGTGTACTCCCGCATCAGCATAGCCACCTTGGGAGATCACCCAAATTCAAACACTTTTTTTTTTAATAATCTTTCCTAAAATATGGGGGAAGGGGTTGCTTTTAAATAGGCTTACAACTTTGAGAAAAATAGCAACTTTCCTAAAGTAGAAACTACTAAAAAACAACTAACTTGCTGCCCAAATTTTCCTAAACCTATGACCTTTCTAAAAACTCACTTTCCTATATTTTAAACTTCCAAAAAGGTGGGGAAATAGGGGCTGTCAACCATCAATAAAATGCACCCCCCCCCCCCCTTTTGTTGACTTTAAAGGTCAAAAAGGGACAAAATAGCTAGGATATTGATTTTCCTATGTTGCCCCCAATTACCCTAGGCTAAATTAGCCTTATTACAAACTCATGCCCTCAACTAAAATCTTAATACTCTAATGGCACTATTGGCCCTATTACACGGACATATAAATAAACTCCCCTCCCCCCCTCCCTGATAAGACCCTTATTAACCCCACATAACATGCTAGCTTGAACCTAGCCCTCTTGTGGGCCAACACATAATAATCTTGCTTGGTTGTCTGCATCATAAATCCCGTAGACTAAAAGACTAAGACTTATTAAAACAAATGACTTATATAATATAAGTTTCCTAAAAATTTAAACTACTAACTACTTGGGATTACAAGGCTGTTGTGGTGTGGGGCCCTTTTGTTGACTATGTAGTCCACAAAAGGACAAAAAACAGTAGCTATCAATTTTCCCTTGAATGCCCAAATTACGTTCGGTTGTTTCGGCCTTGTTACAAACATATGCCCTCTACTAAAAACCTAAAAAAACTATCACTCTATTGGTCTTGTCACAATCACTTCCTATACACTAAAACCCAAAATAAATCCTAAAACGCTAAGACCGACCAGCTCTCTTCCATGCCCATTCCTTGGGCTTGGGCTTCCAGATGGGATAGGTCTTCTCCATCCAAGAGAGTGCTACTACATCATCCTCATAAATGTATTGAAGAGATTCTAAAATTAAATTATCTAAAAGTTGCACATCTTCCATTGATTGAAGTGTTATTTGATTCTCCAAGGGCTCTTGTAATTGTTCAATTGTCTCTTGTTTTGAGACAACATTTAAACTCAATGGAGTCTTCTCTTGCACATTCTCTTCGAAAGTTAGACCCATAAGAGAATGACCTTGCAGCTTTGTTTTGAGCTGGTAACACTCACCATGGTTAAAAATCTGCAAGACTTATTTTTTCAACATAATTAGGTTTCCTTTTATCGATCCATTGCTTTCCTAGCACAACTTTATGGCCTTCCAATAAATCAACTCTACATTGAGCACCATCAATGTATCTCCTTTGTTTGAATTGGATGGAAGAACCTTCTTCAAAATATCCACAATAGCATTGATCAACAGCATTGTGTAGTATTTTTTCAACAAAACTTCTCGAAATCAGATTTTCATCATACCTCTCACTAATCAGATATTTGATTGCATTCCTAGGAAGGAAAACAAACCTAGTCCTAATATTTGAAACCGTCTTCCAGGCTTTGCTCTAATGCTGGACAAATTTCTAACAATATACAATAGCACTTATGGGTACAAAAAGATTAGTTGTAGTGGGACTAGTGTAGAAAAAAAATAAAATGGAATAGCGATTAAAGGGAATGGAGAGGGCTAACAAAGGTTTGAAAACCTTAATAACAAAAAACATAAGAACAAGAGAAGAAGAAGTAGATTCAAGGAGTCCACCTTGAGTTGTTATGGAATCCACCACAACAGTTGTTAATAGACTCCACCATCAATAGAACTTTGCAGTCCACCAAAGAAAGACATATAATAAAACAATCTTCAATGCTTTCCAACAATTTATTTGAAAATGATACAGTATTTATAGGCTATAGTTACCCCTTATTCTTCTAAAAACAGAAAGCCTAAAATAAGGAAAAAAAAAACACAATTCCTACCAAAAAAGAAGACCCAACCAAAAGTACAAAGAGAATCTTCCCAAAATAGGAAAACACCCCACTTCCTTCTAAAAGAAAAAGATCCCAATCATAATAGAAAGAGAGTCTGACCCAAAATAGGAAGATACCCTACTTTTTCCTAAGAAAGAAATTCTCCTACAACAGGAAAAATATTTTCTAATCCTTGTGTTGTCCATACAACATTTAGATTAGAAAATTTACATAATAGGACTTTATTTGAAAAAAACACCTATGAAGAAAATTAAGCATCTAATCTAAGAGATTACCAAAATACCCTTAGAGTGAAATTTACTAAAATACCCCAAATTCCATAAATCTTGAACATAGATTATTTAGCATCCCACATCACGATGTTTTCGTGGAAGCATAGGTTTGTGGTTCAGATTAATACATTTCTTTAAGTGGATATTTCTTTATCCTTTCCTATCTCTACGTGGATGTATAACTTCATTATGAAGTAATTTTTATCGTTTCCCAACTCTTAGTGCTCTAGACATGCACAATAGCATATGTCATAAGGGAATCAGTTTCCAACAACCATCATAGATCATTGTTCTCATTTATTGATTCTTAGGTGTGTGTTCATCATTTTCTAAAGTTTCATCCAAAGTGTCCAACTTTTCTGTAAAGTTTCCATGGTTTACATAATACATTTCCGATTTCATGAGGACCAAAACTGAAACTATAAACTTTGCTTGAAACTCCACATAGTATTGAGGGACCATGATGCAATAGTTTTATTATTGATGTACTTGTATGATTCTTGGATGTATGAAAAAATTAAAAAAAAATAAAAACTTAATTTGGATGGTAAAGGTCCATATATTCTAGCCAGCATAACAACACCTATAATGATTGGGAAATGAATGAGATGACATCCTTGTTGTCCCTCTTGGACAGTGCAGTAGTGGGTTCCTCTGATGCTTCAGAAAATCAGGTTTGGCATAGAAACAAGGATGGTATCTACTTGGTGAAAGATGGATATCTTGTTTTGGCTGAGGAGCACAGCAACCCCCTTCATATCCATGACAGCATCGTTTGGAAGTCTTTTATGCCATCCAAAGCTTCCTTCCTTCTGTGGCTGGCCTCTTTTGAGAAAGTGCTCATAGTAGATAGGCAGCAAGCCCGGGCTTTCATTTGGCTAACAGATATTGCTTATACAATAGTGCTGAGAAGTCCTCCAACCACCTATTCAGTCATTGACTGATCTCCCATCTGATTTGGTGCTACTTTCTCTGGGTTTTGTCTCCCAATGGGGTTGTTCCTAAGTTAATTTTCGATCTCCTCTCTTCGTGGAATGAAGAAGACACGTTGGATCTTTCTCCTCGGGGAAAGATCCCACAACGGTGTATTCCTACCATTGTTTGTTGAGCTATTTGGATGGAAAGGAGTGCTCGAACTTTTGATAGGAGTATGGCTGAAAATGCCAAGCTCCCAGAGGTGCTTTCTCGCTGCTCCATAGATGGACATCTCACCTTTCCGAGTTTGCGGTCCTCAAATTTCAATTTTTCTTACTTAAATGGGTTGTAATTGTGTTCATCTAGTGGGCTTTTGCTGCCCCCGCTGAACTTGTACCTCTCGTGCTTCTCAATCTTTAATAAATTTACTTTTCCAATCAATTAAAAAAATAGTCCTTCCATCTCTTAATGGTGTTTTCTTTTCTTCTTTTTCTTTCTTTTTGTGTGAGAAGAGAAAATTCTATATTATATATTAAAGCAACTGGTGCTGATGTGGACAACCACTTTGCTTTAGTTCACATGGTTTCTACCACAATACATGTGTGAAACTCCTACCTCTTTCACTCCCCTCTAATTTCTTTCCTAAAATATCTCTTCTATTTGTTTCCATAAAAAAAAAATCTCCTATCACAAAACGTCTCTCTCCCTCTCTATTATATAAAAATGCCATGTATGCACTTTCCTTTTTCTTTCACATTCTCTCTAATCCCGATTTTGCCTCATTCACATCTTTTCAATCCCCATTTTTCTCACCCACACCTCTTTCCTAAACTAAATAAAATAGTTAGCATCTCCATCTTCTAACACCATCCAGTCTTTTAAAATCCTATATTTTCTTACCCACCAACTTTTTCTCCTTATATTTTCTTTATATTATATTATTTTATTTATTTTTAACACTCACCCGTGTTTACACGGGTCATTCACTTGGATCATTAATAAAAGGGATAAGGCATCCCCAAAAAGCCATACATCAACAAAAACCACCCAAAAAACTAAGGCATCTTGCTTCCTCTCTTATTGGTTGAGTTCTAGGTTAGTAGGTTTGGCCCACAAAGGGACCAGCGGGTCCAATACTCCAATTATTGTTGCCATTCAAATCAAGAGGCCAAAATAAACCCTATGGTTGGAGTGACTTATTTAAATTCCAGTTGAATTTTGAAATAATTCAAAGCTTCCAAAACATTACACCTAGGGTTATTTCTGCTATATTGGGCTTTAAGTTTTTGTTTGGTTACAGATTTGTGTCTAGTCAACTTTAGTTTGTTCTAGGTTTTCAGTCAGTAAACTTAGAAAGAATTAATTTATTCCAAGTAGCAGAAATCCTAAGATTAGTTAACTAGAATATAGTCAAAATTCCGCCAGAATTGAGTTTGAGCTGCAATAGAAGTCAAATCATAAGTTGGATGTGTGGAAGGCCATATAAACACATGTAGTCGATATTTTGGACTAGTGAGTAAAGCTCAGCTCATACTCTGGCATATGTATTTGGGTGCTGATTTGATATTCCCCTCTTCTAAAAGATTTTAATGCTTTCAAGCGTCTCTAGGTGCTTATTCCTAGAATTTCACGGGTACTAATTCCATTGGGTTTATCTTTCTGCTTTTCTCTTTATTATTTCCCTTTTATATTTGTTTATTACTTGCTGATATTTATTTGTTCATTCATTCTAAATCTTAGTTTAGTATTTGATATTAATGAATATTCTGGTTAAATTTCATAACGATTACTCAGTTCTCAATCCATTCCCAGTTCTCAATCCATTCCCATTACTATTGTTTAGTGGTTAGAATAGTTCCATATCCTACTACACGCCACTGCAATTTTAGTAACCATCTCTCTCTCTCTCTCTCTCTCTCTCTTTCTCTCTCTCTCTCAAACTTCTCTTATTCTTCTTAATTTACTCTAGAATTCATTCTTTCAATTTCTCTTATTCTTCTTAATTTACTCTAGAATTCCTATTTTCTTTTTCTTTTCTTTTTTTTCTTTTTTTTTTTTTTTTTTTTTTTTTTTTTTTTTTAAATGAATTAAATTTTTTAATTTTTAAAGCTGAAGTAAATTGTTGAATTTTTAAAATAAATGTGGTTCAAGCTTTACTTTGTAATTCATAGTTATTTATTATTCAATTAAGTTATTCCACTCCCTACTTCAATCCCATGGCTAGTAGGGCGTTCTATTGTTGTATTTCTCTTTCCCCACATCAGAACAGACAGACATATGGGATAGTAGAATAGGGAGAAAAAAAGGTCCAGCAATAGGTCAGGATTCAAGAACAATAAGGTTAAAATTAAACAAATGAAATAAGAAATAATAATAGAACTTACAAGATCTCGATGAAATCACACCATACATTAGAAGCTATCACACCCTCTATTCTTGGATATAAAGACCAAGGAGAATCCCAGTAACTGCAGCTGATTCTATAAGAGGGGGGTTACTTTAATTCACTTCTCTAAAATACATTTGAAAAAGGCTTATAAATAAACGGTGTTTCAGTTGTTCCTTTCACACTCTAGTTACAACTCAAAACTAGAATCAGGCTCTGACTGAAAACAATTTAAGGTACTCCCATCTAGGACAACTTGGACAACAAGTAATAAGAAAAAAAATCCTAATTTCCAATCCTACACTAAGCAACATAACTGTAGTCACTTAATGTGGGAGTGTTTTGGTCTGAATACATACTTTTTGTTCTTTGGATGGTAATGCCTCTTTGTTTAGTTGAGATGATATTTGTTTGAAGCAGAATTTCCACTATATTTGGGGAAATATCTGAAATATATATCAAGGGCATCTTCTCAAACCACACTCATGCCTGGAGGTGATGAACTTATCTTTTGTAATTTCATTTCAACACACACATGTATATAAACGTGTAACTGTAAATACTATAGAAGTTGTCAATCCCAGTCCATGTGGAAAAATACATAGTATAGTAGTCTTTTATAAGTATGTACCAATGTAATATGTAAAGAATCATGTAAGTGTGTATAGCTGTATCTGAGTCCAGAAGAACGCAAGAAAGGACCAAATCCAAGACCGGAAGACAGAAGACAGAAACCTCAGTTCAAGGGCCTTCAAAAAGCTAACTCCATGCAAAAAGGTATATTTCAATTAAAGGTTGGTAAGTGTATAAAAAGACCTAACCAATACCTAGGTTTAGAAAGACCCACCTTGAACCTTAGAGAAAAGCCCCACACAACTTGGAAAAATAAGCTATACAACAACAACAACAACAAACAACCTTATCCCAACTATTTGGGGTCGGCTACACAAATCCTGTTCCACCATTCCGCTTTATTTAGAGTCTTATATGTTGTTAAATTACAAGCTACCATGTCCCCCTTTACTACCTCCACCTAGGTCAATTTTGGCCTTCCTCTAGTCCTTCTAGCCCCTTCAACTTGTATTGTCTCACTTCGCCTCACTGGTGCAGTC
>JAOXJP010000008.1:5150018-5163428 GCA_025762735.1 Platanus orientalis | reverse complement strand
TTTTTTGTGACGAGAGAGATGAGGATGACCCACTAAATAAGTGGGTTAAGGAGGGCGGAGAGCCAGTATTGGATGAAGCAAGTAGACGAACGATTTCTCATATAGCAAATCAAATGAGAGTAGATGTGGATGCATTTATGCAAACACAACAATGCAACCAGACATAGGGCTAGTTGAATCCCGCAGTTACAAGTGGATTAGTTGATGATGAATATATGAGTGCTGCTAGTGCTAGCTCCTTAAATGCTAGTGATGATGATAGAAATGGTGATGATGACAGAGGAGGAGGAGGAGGAGAAGGTCATGGAAGTGATGATGAAGGAGGTGATAATAATGATGATGATGATGAGGATGAGGATATTGATGATGATGGAAGGGATGGTGGTGGTGCTAGTATGACACAGAAACCAAATGGTGGAGGTGAGACAAATCAGAGACCCCTTAGCCCATTCACAAGAGAGGATATATTTGATTATGTCACTCATGATATAAACTATGGTGCACATATGCCTCCTTATCCATCTTATTATGAGAAAATGGGTGAGAATTATGGGTGGAGGTCCGAGAAGACTAGGAGTTATCAGGGGGGGTAAAGTAATTCCTCCCATCACACAACTAATATATTGACAATGTCATTTGATAATATGAGCCTTAGTGGGGCTTCTTTTTTGTAGCACCTTCACCCTCAGTACCCTCAGTTTACTACTATTAGTAGTACATAGAGTCAGGAGAGAACGTGAATTGATTCTATCTTTACCTTAGGACCTGGTTAACAACAGTACATAGACTTTAGATTTCTACCTACAGTTGGTAGACCCAATTTTGTTACTGCATTCACATCATCGTTATATGATCGGGAGGGTTGGGTCCCTCGATCCTATCGAAACAATTGGGGTCCTTCTATTACATATTTTTTCATCCTAAAACTTAGTATGTAGTGTCTGAATTTCCATGATATAGGATGCTCTCGAGAGTAGATAATACTATATATGAGATATACATTTGTGACTATGGGGCATGACATAGTCCATCTATTTCATGGCAGGATTATTGCCGCTTAATAGAAGAGCAATATCAATATCAACAATAGCCACAACAATAATATTGATCAAACAAAGATAGCCATGATGATTATCAGCTACCCCAAAACTTTATGTGGTATTGATGATGATTGAGTTGGTTAGAACTTGGAAGCAGTCTTGACCCTTGGCATTGGTATTATTTTCTATGACTCTATCTTATTGTATTATATTTCTCTAGTTTCACACTTTCACTGTTGTAGTTTATTTTTATAATACTTTACATTATCAATGAATAAAAATGACATTATTGTTTCAGTTTATACATTTGTATCATTGATTATATTTTATGGATGTGAATTTATAGTTTTATTTTGCAATGTGTAGTGTTATTTTTATAGCTTTATAATACTTTGCATTATCAACTAACTTCTTAACACTTAAAATTCTGCACATGCACAATAACGAGTGTCATGAGGGTACCGATTCCCAACTATTGATACCCAAGTGTATAATGAAGTATAACGATTTATAAGTATTTAATAATGTTTATTTTAACATTTCCTAAGATTACATTAAAAAATTCTAAGGCTTACATAGTATTTCCATAGAATTCATTAGCGACAACATATGTTATAAAGGTAACAGTTCTCCCAACCATCATAGATGATTGTTTCCTATATTTAATGATTCCTAAGTATGAATTAGTGATTATTCTATCAAATCCTAAAGTTTCAAATCAAAATTCCTTCATTTGACCCATATCTCATCCGTCTTTCAGTTTTGGACACCGTATCTCCGTGATAAGCTGCGATACGCAAGACATACCTGTATCTCAGGTCTGCGATACGAGTCGCAATAACGATATTTTGAACCTTGGTTACACATCTAAGGAAATATCAATTTAGGCTTGTGAACATGAATTCCAGATATAGCATATAAAAGAACATATGTCAGCATGCAACTTGGAACAAAAAGGAAACTTAGGCATGAACTTTCATGTACCTTCTCACTACGAATGTCTCGGTCGACAAAATAAGGACTCACATGGACTGGTTTTTCCTTAGATGCATGTACATAAACAGAGAATCTGTCTTCATGGCCCTGCGGGAACAAATGAAAATACTCATGTTAAATTACAAGGTCAACTTAACTCAAAAATAATAATAATAAAATAAAACAGCATTGATCAAAAGCAATAATGGTTGCATTTTGTAATCTATATCCAAAGAGTTAATGTGATAGGTAGCAATCAACATATATATCAGACCATCAAAGTTAGTACATTTACTATCATATGTGTGTTATCTCTACATGTTAGTTATTAATCAGCCCCTTTGCTGGCTTCTACAGGGATAACATATTTCCATTGCACAGAAAGGACTATAGGAAAATTGATCATCTCATGGAGGTTTTTAAACAACGCCATTATTTCACCCCATCTTCCACAGGGAAAACTTTCCTCAAACCTTTTAAGGATGTCCAGCCCTCTTTTATTAATTTTGATAAGTAATTCTTAATGACACCAAGTCCTTAAGACTTTTATTTATTTATTTATTTGAGAAAAGAAGTCCTTAAGACTTACTGAATGAATGAAAAATCCACTAAGGTCCACTTAATCATTTTCCATCAAGTGCCTAAGCTCTACAAACATGTAGAATCATAAATTCATCAGATCGCCCATGGCATCTCCCTTAGTCCAGAGGAAAGCTAAACCTTTCATGTCAAGTATCATCGTCAGTATGGTCAGAGATTAATCCTTTGCACCTAAGTCAAGCCCAATCATTCCCGAGCACTCCCATGGATAGGATATAGCAGAAAGCTGACACAATCTAACCATCCATTTCCAACCCTAGGACACATGACCTAGGATTACAGGGTCAAATCTGATTGTAAATTCATTGAAAGGCATTGGACTCCAGTTGCATTCACAGCCCAAAAGCAGATCCAGGCTCCTAGTTCAGTAGAGAGCAGCCTCCCTGCTCAGTTGCTAGCATTGTTTTCTCATACTCCATTCCCACCACAGTCAGTAGATCAGCAGACCTCATAACTTTGTTGAGTTCTCTACTGTGGACCCCACAACATGGTTTAATTCCCAAACTTCTGCCCCCTACTGAGATAACTGCTCTTCTGATACGATACCTTCTTTGACTGTCTCCTCCACAATGTATTGGCCACTAAGTTTATCAATAGCTATATCCCCTTGACTTTCTCCCATAAAACATCTTTTCACATCTTTTCCATCAATAGTACCACATATCCCCCTGAGAAAAACCATAATATGTCACTTAGTTATTTTAGGAAGCCTCCTAGTTCCATCTTTCCTTCTAATCCAGACTGTCCTCAAGAGATCAAACTCTTGAAAATGACAAAGTTCCAAAAGTTCTACTAAAAAATTAAATCCACAGCATGTGCCTTCCAGAAGTTGCCACTTTGGGCAAACTTCAGCCAATGTTGGTCAATTTCCCATCCTTATTAGTGTTCCCTATTTATCATACAATAGTTGCTTACTTCAAGTAACTATTGCAATCCAACTTAAAGAACATGTAGTGTTACCCTTCTCTTCCACTATCTTCATGCATTTGTCAACAGGAAAGTAGAAATCTGGGAAGAGGCGATATGTTGGTATAAATGTTCAACTACCACCTGTACTCAACAATTTGTCTCAACTCCATCTGGAAACTAACCAGGTCTACCATTCAAGTCTTCTAACTAGGTCATATATAATGTGATTAAGTAATGCATCATGGCCCAGTCACCAATCCCTTTCATGACTTCATTTGTGCTCCATCATATACAAGCACCCTTCCGCATGGAACTATGTTATATAAGGCTGTTGATTCCCATTTTGTCCATTAATTTTGTGCCCAATTCAACTTTGCCTATACAAGTTTGGGCAGTTATTTATTCAATCAGAATGATGGAGTGCCATTTCACATCTACCTTGATGACGATTTATTTCTATTTGAGTGAATACTACTAAAAACATGAGGAATTCTCAAAGTTTGCACTGTGCACCTAGGATCAGCTGTAGCTAAAGACCTAAAAGCATAAAGTCTACAAACAAGTTTGAAATTGTATTTAAATTGAGTGTTGCAAATCAAATTGAGATTTCAAACTCAACACATCATAAGAACCAAATCTCCACAGTCAAACCATAGAGTAAACTCATATAGAAATGGCTAAAGCAAGAAACAACAAGGATAAAAGCTATATAAATGAAGGATATCCATATTTGATGCAGAAGTAGGGAAAAAAAAAAAAAAAGAGGATTACTTATCATGAAGAAAACCTTACACGAAAGAACTTATCCCACAGCTTTTCGAAAGGTAATGAACCAGGAGTCAAGAACATGAAAGCAATTTTGGGGTTCTCTGACTGCATAGGTGTTCTCAAAATATCTCTAATGACAACACGAGCTGCGATCTCATCATCAGTATACTGCCTGGCAGGAATAGGTGGAAGCCATTCGGAAAAAGACTTACAGCTAGTTGAAGAAAACATATAACAGGTTCCTGAGCTTCGGGGTGGATAAATATAAGCGCCAATTAGCAAAATGCTCACCAAAGAAATCAATACAATAATCCACATTGGCCCCTTTAATGGAGGCCGATGGCGCTGCTGCGAAGGCATGATCTGAAAATCTGCAATGCCTATCTGCCACCCCTGAGATGTCTTCATTTAGAACAATCACATCACAGAAGTAATGCCAACCATATTCCTTCTTTTTCAAAGTCTAAGCCCATCTTATTCTCTAATAGGCCATATCACTATTTACCCGCCAACAGCTCCAACCACCGAACCTCCAATATTAAAGTATGAAAGAATATGAAACTGTAAAACAACCAAAAAAAAAATTTCATCAGCAGTGCAGACCTGTATAAATGTATATTTTCAAAAAGCTAATGCTTCATTATGCAAGAGACAAGGGTATTGAATTAAATAAGATGTCGACTTAACTAAAACTGAACAACTCAACAAAAAATTACTTGTGTGTGACACAGAGATATAGAGAGAAAGAGAGAGTTGCAGCATCATTGAAATGTCATGGACTGCAGATCAGAAAGAATGGACTGGAGCAAATTTCCAGTCCCTAGTGTAGCATTGTAGACTTCTATAATTCAACTAAATCATATTTAAAGTAAGAAACAGAACTGGATTATATATGTAAAATGAGAGAAACAAATGTTTCCTTTTTCTATTCTATCAACTTCAAAAAAAAAACTTCAATCATTCCTAACATGCAAAATTGAGCACTGGGGACCAGTGCATTGTTTTTAAGATTAGATTCAGTCATTCCTAACTGCATGCCCAAAGATAGCCAAAGAAGGGACATGACATTCCAACTACAGGCTCGATCAATAGTTCCATTGGAAAACTTGGGGTGCAAGCAGTAACATCTGTGCATAACATACAATATAAGTAAGAATGCTTTGTTCTTACCTCTTTCACAAAGAAGTTATCCACATTACTTTGTATAACTCATCTCTTACCTGTTCAATAGCATACGGTGGCTTTATCGACGGTCCGGCAGTCAGAGATGTCACCGTGAAGATGAAAGGAGCGAGAGAGACCTTAAAAAACACCGGTGGTGGATTTGTGGAGGTTGCTGTGAAGATCGCCAATGGCGATGAGACGAGAGGGAGAGGGTATGGGGGCGGAATGGAAGGTCCCTCTCGATATTTTTTTCCCTTGATTTTCGCATCCAAGAGAAATCACCCGTATTTTATGCGATTTCAAATCCGGCATTTAAATTCTTAAAATAACTTAATTTTTCTCATCCCATTATCTGGGATTGCAACCAATCAGACAGTGAGATAAACTTTCTTATCATTTTCCCGTCTCACGCCAGGTGAAAATGCAACCAATCAAATCCTAAAGGTTCAAGGATGGAAAAACCAACTCCAGTCTACTATTAGTAAAGAGGTTTTACTAAAGACTCTAGTCTTTCCAACCAACACCATGTCATGCTTCCTTATTCCTAAGAATCTTTGCCAGGACATTGGCCAAATGCAAAGAAAATTTTGGTGGAACCAATTTGGAAACCAGAAAAAGATCTTTTGGTCCAAATGGAACACCATGAGACAAGCAAAAGCTGATGGGGCCTTGGGTTTAGAGACCTACACCTCTTCAATTTAGCCCTTCTTGCAAAACAGTTTTGGCAAGTTTCATCCCATCCATCTTCTCTTTGGACTAGATTGCTAAAATCCATCTATTTCCCCCATGCTGATCCTTTGTCTGTGAATAGGACTGGTTGGTCTTGGGCTTGGCAGAATATTTTGTATGGTCATTAGGTAGTAAAAAAGGGTTTCCACTGGGAGGTAGGCACATGTGACCACATAAACATTTGGGATCACCCATGGATCCCATCTCTTCCCCATGCTCGAATCTCATCTCCAAAGCCTCCCAATTCCCCCGTCATAAAGGTCTCCCAACTAATTGATGGAGACACCCTCTCATGGAATATTGATGGGATTAAACCAAAGTTTACTCAGGAAATCAATGGCATCATCCAAACACCCATCGTCCCTGATCAAGATGATAATCCAATTTGGAACTTGGATTCTAGATATCTCCTCTGTTAGTTTGGCCTATAGATTGATTGCTTTGGAGGTTGCAGTTCTTTCTCCTCCATTGTCTGATGAGAATCAAATTTGGAATGTAATTTGATCATATTTCAGTTTCCTCCAGATCTAAAGCATTTGATCTGGAGATGTTCTTCAAATTCCATTGTTGTCAGAAAGAATCTTCATAAACACATCCCGGTCATTATAGACACATGTCCTTTACACTCCTCCTTGGAGGAATTTACAAAACACTCATTATTCTTCTGTCGAGCAGTTGTTCCTATTTGGTAGCACATGGGTTTGAGTTCTCTTATTCCTAATGAAGAAGATCTCAGCTTCGAATATGGTTTTTCCAGGTTATTATATTGCCCTAATCTATCAAAGATGGAATGAGATTCTATTGCTCAAAAGTTTTCAATGGTCTCTTGGATATGATGGAAGCAAAGAAATGACTTTATTTTGAACAGTATCAAACCCAATGTTAAAGCGATATGTGTATATGTTTTGCAGGGTATTGAAGACATCCCGGGTCTCCTGCCTCATAAAGAGGCTTCACAACCATACTTTTTGCACCCAAGTGAGGGTTTTTTATAGGAGGCACCGGAGGAACGGTGGCTGAAAATTAATGTTGATGCTGCATGCCTCCAAGATGAGCAGGTTGTTGGTGTTGCTGCTGTTGCTAGGAACACTGCAGGTGCTGTTTTGGGGTCTGCTTTGTTGAAGGAGCTGGTGGGTCCTCCAGACAATGCTGAAGCACAAGCTGTTGTTCTCGGCTTTAAGTTGGCTCATCTGTTGAAGGCAGAAAAGATTATGATGGAATACAACTCTCTTCTGGTAGTTAACTGTGCTTTGGGTTCACCTATCGAATGGCCTTGGAGGCACAAATATTTATTTAACTCCTTTTTAATGCTGTATTTACCGCGTAATAAAATTCTAACAGTCTATTATATGCGTTAGAAAATTCAATTCACTGCCATATAATAAGCCACCACAATACCTTGCTCAATAAAGCATCTGTACATTGTTAGTATGTCTTCTTCTTCTTCTTTTTTCTTTTTTGATAAGGCCACTTGGGCGTGTTGCTGCCACATAAGGCGAACCCACACTACCACTGGCGGGGAGGGGCAAGCATCAACCCAATCCATTGGGGTTGCCGACCAGGGGACTTGAAACCCCGACTTCTCCCTTGGAGAGACCATACCACAATATATCTGTTTTAAACTTTTTCTATGATGACCTTGTAATGTTCATTTTACTATCAGTTGATAATCCATCCAATACCACACATAGTACTTCCAGTAGGAAGGATCTCTCTGATTTTCTCTTCCTTTTTTTTTTTTAAATTAATCCAATGCCATAGCAATGTCATATTTTATGGGCTGTGAGTACAACATAAGATTGATGTGCTTACTGAGAAGAAGGTAAAAATATGTGACACAACAGTCAGATTTTCAAACACTACTTTCTTGATTTTCAACAAGTCTGTGTTCAGAATGAACCCCTCTACAATTTCATATTGTAGGTGTTTCAAAATACAGGCTCTAATCTTAACCTAGATTTCACATGTCATGTGTTCAGCTTTACTCTTAACCTAGGTTTCACATGTCATGTGTTCAGCTTTACTGTGCTTGCCTGCAATTAACAGAAGAAACCAACTATGCTCATCTGCTTTTTTTTCTTTCTTAGGCTCCGTACATTCAGCCAACTCTCTGGTTTTTCCTTGCCAAGCGCACCTATGTATTTACTTTCCTTGCAAAACTGCATTCCAACATATCCATAGCTAGTTTCTGCTGCCTGACCTACATCAGATTACCAAAGGTCCAACAATCCCTTCTCCATCTCTTTTGGTATACACACATATGTAGATCAGCTCATGCCTTCTACAAATATATTTATTTTTTATAGATACCTTATGCAACATTGCTAAGACAGGAGACTATAATTATGTCAACTTGCATGTTTCATGGGCGCCCATAATCCATCATCACAAGATAGAAGTGAATCAGAAAACCATGTGTATCGACTGAAGTACTTCAACAACCCTAATTATTGAACTTGTATATCTGAATGCTATTCAGTCTCATTCCTGGACATATCAAGAGGATGTTGTTTTTTACTTTCTGAACTATTACATTCAATGGTAATTATTAGCAGTCATGGAATTCTTCTAGATCTGCACAAAATCCCTCTTGCTTTAACGTTTTCTTCTCTTCAATGATTATATCCATGCATGAATGCAATATCAATTCATGAGCAGAAGACTTACAAAAACATGGGGCAGATAAAACCAAAGTCACCAAAAGTCCCCACATGAACAGAACCCATCCTTGAAATGGTGGAAATGATTGGTGTCCTTCAATATGATCTCTCGCTCAACAATCTTTGAGATGAACTTTGCAGAATTATGGCAGTTGCGGCACACCCGAAGGTTCTTGGTGACCCGAACGGTTGCCCTTCCCTGTGTACTGATCAGGCCAAAAGAAATGGCCAACATTTCGCTATGCCCAACAGGAATGCACTCTCTCTCCTCATCCACATCATGGAGACTGAAATCAGCATCAGGCACATAATCTTCTTGCTCTTTCATTTTCTTCATCAAACCTTGTAATTCCCAATATATCCTCTCTGATCTAGGGTGGGAGACATCCCCTACCCCAAACACATGAACCTTGTTTCGGACTTCTATCCAGCTATAAGCTTTCTTTGGCTTCAAACCCATATCTCGAATTGTTTCTCTCAATCTGTTGACCATATCCCATTTTGCACTTGCAGCATACAAGTTCGATAGTAATACATAGTTCTCAGCATTCAGAGGTTCCAACTCGCTGAGCTGCTCAACGACTCGCTTACCTATATTCAAGTTCCGGTGGATCCTGCACCCATCAAGCAGTGCTCGTTGCACTTCTGTGTGTCGGTCAATCTGTAACTCCTCGATAAAGGCCCTTGCCTCGTCAAAGAGTCCAGCACGAGATAGAAGAGACACTATTAGAGCATAGTGCTCGATCTTGGGTGACCTGATAAAATTAAAGTAAAACCTTCCTTCCTCAACCATCTGTGCAGTGCTACAAGCATGGAGGACTGAGGCATACATGATCTGATCTGGTTCAATGCCTGTGCATTTCTCCATTTTCTGGAACAATTCAACTGCAAGCCCTCCTCGTCCATGTAAGCTATAACCCAATATCATTATAGTCCATGATACAGCATCTTTCTCCCTCATCCGTATGAAGATCTTTGAAGCTGATTCCATGCATCCCGATTTCACATACATGTCCATCACTGCATTTTGGACAGTTAAATTTGAGTTGAGATTGTTTCTAATCATATACCCATGAATTTCTTTTCCATGTTTGTGAGCTGATATTCTTGCACAAGCAGGGAGAATGCTAGAGATTGTCAATGGATCGAGTTTTATCCCTTCAGAATTCATCAATCTAAACAGTTTCAGGCCCTCATTGAATCCCCCATTTTTCACATACCCACGAACAATTGCTGTCCATGAAATGGCATCTTTGAAGGGCATCTGATCAAAAACCACCCGAGCACCTTTGATGCTGTTACAGTCAAAGTACATTTTCAAGAGTGAGTTACTCACCAGAACATTGAATTCTAATCCAAACTTCCTTGCAATCTCGTGAACCTTTCTTCCTTGTTGTATCGATTTTAAGCGCCCACAGGCTCCAATAGCAGTCGCCAATGCAACCTCATCTATCTCAACGCCCAACTTCACCATTTGATTAAACGTATCAATTGCCAAACTGGGTTTATCGTCCTTTAAATATAATCCAATCAGCAAAGTCCAAGAGACCGAGTCTTTCCGAGAGGATTTGTTAAAAAGCCATCTTGCAGCTTCAGCACCGTCAAGATACCCATACATTTTCATTAGAGCTGTTACTACATACTCGTTGGATCCAAACCCAAGCTTCAGAACCTGCCCATGAATCTGTTTCCCATAAATTAAACTACCTGAGAGGCGAGAAGCTGTTATAATTCGAGGGAGAGTGTGCTTATCAGGACGGGCTCCTCGGAGTAGCATTTCCTGATAAACCAACATAACAAGTTGGGTATCTCCATTGGTGAGATGGGATTGGATAAGAGTATTCCAAGCAAAAGTGTCTGACAGAGGAATTTCGTTGAACACTTGATAGGTGGTGGATAATTCTCCAAATTTTGTCGAGCAGCGAAGGTGGGTCTGAAGATTATGGGGGTGCCTGTATCGAGTTATGTTTATTGGCTTCTGAGATGGGAGGAAACACTGAGCCTGTAACGATTGATGGAGGGCCATTTGAGCGCTCTTCGTGGTCTTCTGCTTCCATATGATCTATGCTATTTTAATACTTCTTTATTTATGTCGTTGAAGCCAAGGTCCGTCCGCGAGGGGGCCAAGATCTTGGAGTTTCTCTTTTGGATAGGCAAGCGGGCAATCGGGCGAATGGCTAGGCGCCAAAGACGGGTCAGGGGCCAGGGCCCAGGTAAAAAGTCTAGGGCTGTCAACGGAGCAGATTCGAATCCAATAGTGTTATATTCGAATTCGATTCGTTTAAAATTTAGGTGTATCCGAATTCGATTTGAAATTCGACGGATATTTCAATAAAAAATCGAATTCGTGTTTGGCGGATGTTGAATCGAATCCGGATATTCGTCTGATAAAAACGGGGAGAGAGAAATATAAGAAAAAGTTAGAGCCGTTGTCGTTCGTCGCCGGTGCCGGGGCCGTTGTTGTTCGTCGCTGTCGCCGTAGTCGTTGCCGTTCCTTGCTGTCGATTTCACCGAAGAAGAAGAAGAAGAAGAAGTCTCCGTACGTTGTTATCGTCGAAATCGTTGCCGTTGGACGCTGTCGTCGGAGTCATTCTTCCACTGAAGCTCACTATTTTTGTTTGTGCCGGAGACCCCAACTGCCTTCCCCCCGTCTCTGTCCCTCACCCTCGCCCTCGCCCTCGCCCTCGCCCTTTCTACCTCTCGTCTCTCTCTAACTTTCCTATTATATCCTCTGCCACATGTGCAAGATGTAATGACTATTATACCCTCATCTTTAGAAGATTCTTCCTCTCTCTCTATCTAACTCTCCTCTTTTGGGTTTTTTCTCAGTTATATCATCTACCATAGTGTATATAGCATGTAATTATTATAACAACAATAAACAATAAGAAAGCTATATTTACTACTTAACCAGATAGGCTTTTTTTTTTTTCCCTTTCATAGTAATATTGTCACGTGCGACATGTGTAGAATATAATTACCATAACACCCTATACTTACCGTAACACTGTCATCTTAATTCCTAACTAGACTGATAACTTGGATAAAAACTCAAAGAAAATAGAAGATAAAAATTATATATATATATATATATATATATATATATATATATTTCAGAAAACCGGACCGTCAAGAAAGTCATTGAAGTTAAACAACCTTAACTACATGAAAAAACTTAGAAAACTGTTTCAAAGCTATGATACAACCACTCCAACCGTCAAGTCAACCCTTCCATCAAACCCCAGCGCTAGTTGCTCATTAAATGTTCCTCCTATTTCATAAAATTAAAAAAATCATGTATATCAAAAATCTATATTTGCTTTTTTCAAATCGAATACAAACTAAATAACAGATAAAAATTGAATAATTGATAACCCTAGTACAAACCCCATCTTCACTGTAATGCTCATGATTTGGTATCCAAGATGGTGTCTAGGACACCAAGGGGGTGTCATAAGAAATAAAATGGGTGGGAGTTCGATGAAGTTTCAAATTCCCATCCATTTTATTTCATTATGAGATCCCCCGGTGTCTTGGACACCAAATCATGGACAGAACATTTATTTCATACATTATACGCAGGAGTGCATCCATTTATTGTAAGCCTGGAGGTAACCAAACTTTTTGGAGCTTTGATTTGGTACGAACAGCCCCCCCTAATGAATAGGTGTGAATGGTGTTAGGGGCTGCCACATTAGTGCCAAAAAAGTGACTTACACTACTTATCACTTTTTGGCCCTGATGTGTCAGTCCCTAACTCTATTCCCACCTTTTCATTCATGGATTATTCATACCTAATTGTTTAGAAAGTTTTTGGCTATACGCTTTCCCCAAGTTGAAAACCTTCACCCCCTTGAAATTATTTTTTTTGTTTTTTATTTTTGGGTGGGGTATAATAGAAAAAGAAATCAGTCCAATTTTTATTTTTGGGGAAGGATTTTCTGTTGAGGATTTGGTGCCCAGGACACCAGGGTATGTCATATGGAATAAAATGGGTGGATGATGCAGTTTTTGAAATTTAGATTATTTCAGCACAATATAATTTAAAATTTAACAAATCAAGTTTCATTTCAGACAATCATTAAGTAAACCTTACAGATCAAGAGAAAATTCCTGATTAACGGTGTAAGAATCAATTTCATAATAAATTTTCAGGTCATATAAAATTTATTTCCCAATACTTGAAAATTTTTACCAATTATTTCAAGTTTGTAACAAAAGTCATAAATCATCTAACCTAAATTGAGAAATTTTCATGTCTTTTACTTGAGATTCATGCAACAATAAGATTATAGGCTCAAAAATAGAGATATTTAGCATGTAAGGATGTAAGAAGCTAGGGTTTATGTGCTGGAAAGAAATAAGAAATCCAAAATACACACAGACAAACAAACTCTACTATAAAATGAAGAAGGGGATGTTACTTACCTAAATAGTAAATTTTTATGATTTTTTTTAAGGATTTTTCGTTGATTTTTCCTTCTTCCCCAAATTTCCTTCACTGCTGCTCTTAGTTCACTCTCTTGGTTCGCCAACGCACAGTAGAGTAAAAACCCTTTTTCGCG
>JAOXJP010000008.1:5133241-5149918 GCA_025762735.1 Platanus orientalis | reverse complement strand
CAAAAAATAATACAATTCATAATACATTAGAAAGCTTAATAAGAAATTACACTTGGGATTAATTTATACTAATTAAAGTTTTAAAAAAAATAACACATAAATAACTAATATAATGATTAACATATGCTTAATGCCTAATCAAGAGACGATTGACATTATTAAAATAAGAGAAGAAGGGCACATTATTACATCATAAAGCAAAACTACACCAAGATGGAAAGGTCACGTTTTCTAATTTTTTCTTAATTTGTTAAAAAATAAAAACTGATTGATTTTATTAGTACCGGGTTCATAAAACCTTTTTTTTTTTTTTTTTCAGATTATAGTTTTAAGCTTCTACAAAACTGTTTAGGGTGTCAATCCAGTCAAACCGGTTCAGACTGTCCAGTATGGTCGGGTTTCCAAAACTATGGTTAGACAGCTTACATGGGGCACACTCTGGATTGGCAACATGGGCCAGTTCTTTCATCTAGATCATCCTCTCGTACAGTACCATGTGTTGAATTTTTCCCATGTGAAAGGTAACCATTGTATTTTTTATTCACTAAAAGAAGGGATACTTCAATAAGATAGCGGTATTCAGTTGGAACTTGGCATGTGAAGAGGATTGAGATGGTTGAACACGGCACGCACACACACTGAGTATGAACCCTATTCTCCGTTTTCTAATTGGTTTTAATGACGGCCTGATGGTGTTGTGAAAGGCTGCGGCTAGTGTTTTTACCTTTCATTTGCTGATCTCCTTCGTATGATCCCACCACTTCTAGTTTTGTTCGTTTTAGAAACGCTTCAGAGTTTATCAACAAAAATATAAAAAGAAAACACGCTTCAACTTCAACGATCTTGATGCGACATGCGACGCAAAGCAACCTATATTAAGGACTGAAGACTACTTTTATTATTTTAAGCTTAAATCTTATTATTTTGTTAAAATTGTTAGATTTGGATAATTTTATTTTGGTAGTGTCATCTTTGTCAATCATTTTAGGGGGTTTAGTTTATTTTTCTCAAGTTATGATATTTTATCTAAGTCTTAGGTTGGTGGATGATCTCATTTCTACTACCATCTTCATTGAATGTGACAATAGCATTATTATGAAGCTGATCAATGACAAAAATACATACATTTAATAGAGGATCCAAAATATCATCTCAGATTGTCACTATCTTGTTAGCCATGAACCTCTAGTTTCCATTTCACATGTTCCAAGAAAATGCAACAAAGTAGCCCATTCGATGGCGGTTGTAGCTTCCAAGGAACCTCTCTATCAAATGGAATGGAGCCCCTCTCCTTCATAGGATATCCCCCATCATTGCTATGGATATTTGTAGCTAAAGTTGTTTATGTTGAATGAAATTGAGTTATTGCTCTTTGCCCAAAAAAAAAAATAATAATAAAAGAAAAAAAAAAAAGAAAAAAAAAGAAAGAAGACAAGTAGACATGTAAATGTAGAATCAGTTTTCTTCAATTATTAGGAAAATGAAAGATCCTTTTTTGTCACTTTTCTTTTGGCTTTGTTTTAGTAGAACAAACTATTGTTTTTTTTTATGTTATTTGAAAGGTTATAAAGTTTCCTTTCAAACAAATCCAAAATTTTGGGAATATGAGATGGATTTATATGACTAAAATCAGAGTGGTGAGATTTGTAATTTTTTTAAGAGACACTTTATTTAAGAGTCTTATATATATATATGGAGAGAGAGAGAGAGAGAGAGAGAGAGAGATGGGCTGCTGCAAAATACAAAAAAACTTTATAAATGATTGTTCTTTTAATTACTTTGGTGGTTTCCAAGGTGCACTTAATGATGGAATCCAATAATGATAAATTATTATATTTGGTTCAATAGTGTTTGACTGATCTTACATGCTACTTCTTGGTGCTGGGTCTTACATTAGGTCTCAAAACGTAATGAGTGTTATATCAATCGTTAGCTGCCCTGTAAGGCCTCAACCACTCATATTTATTTTTGGCACAACACTAGTTAACACTTGAGTTAGAGGATAATATTAATAAGTAGAATCATATGTTGAAGAGGAAATTACAATGCCCAAGTTACGGGTCATGTTATCCTTGAGACAATATTGCCCTACTCTGATTTTCAGTAGAATTCAGAGATTACAATATAAAGTATATGTTCAACATAGAGAAAAGAAGAGAATGGAGAAGAATTTATATGTATCCAAATGAAGTAATGTTTACACCTATATATAAAATTTGCATGGGTACTATTTCCTAATGGTTATTACTTTTCAAATGAGACTTTTCTTAAGTTATGTAATTTATCCTCAAGAGCACCAACTGGGGACATGATCCTTGGAATAAACTTTAAAAAAATATCAATAGTCAAAATTTCAAAATAAATATGCAAAAACTTTTAAATTATCTAACAAATGCACCATAGTTGGCCACTTTGACAAGGTTCCACCATATCTCATCCACAAGCACACAGAAGATGCACTCCAAATACAACCAACAACATCATGGGCTCTCATGTGTCTTACACTCTAAGCATATGATAAGATTGTTATTGTAGATTTGGTGTTTTGGGAGTATTTTTTAGTTCTGACCCACGATAAAAATAGGGTTTTTTGGGATTTGTGCTGCTTTATAATGTTCTATCCATAAGACTTTTTGAGAACTTTATGAGAGGTGAGTTCTTTGGATTTTGAATGAGGTTGATTTTGAAGAATTCTTTGTACTTGTAATCTTCATTATAGTAGAAGTTTTCGATCATTTTTGCCCTTAAATGTAAATAATCTTACTGAACCACAAAATTATTATGTTTTGTGTGATGGTTCTTTGCAATTTTGTTTTCTCATTTTGTTTCACATTGCTGTTAACCTGAATCCGATCCGTTTTGTCAAAACATCCTCTTTAGTTCTCATCCTGTGCACAATGCCCTCTTCTCTCCTGCCAATTTTTTCTCGCTTAGAACTCTACTTTTTACGCTACATCTCTCTCCTCAGTTTCTTCCATGATTGAAGAATAGTTAGAATATTAGTTTGGGAACCACCAAGACCACCTAGCAACTAAGACTATCTATCAGAAATCTATCTCACAACCACAATAAATTCTCATTAGCTCATTGAATAAGACATTACATCCTTAAAACCCTTAAAGTAAGGCTATTGACAAGCCGAGTGTGAGCTCAACTTTTTTGACTTTGAACCCGAGCATGAGTCTCAAGTGCAACTCGTTTAACTAAACTAGCCTGAGTCAGGCTAGGGTGGGCTTAGTTTGTTAGATATTATATTTTAGTTTAATTAAATTGTTTAATATAGTAGATCTCAATACCAAACTTTGTGGTTAATCTCCTTTTCAATCTAAATGACTTGGGATTAAAAGCTTTGGATTAGGGATTTTTGGGCCTGCACTTTGGGGCTTAAATAGGCTGGATATTACAATTTGGCTTAAAGTAAATAAAGCCTGAACCTAACAAATCCTTAATGAACCTGAGCCAATCTTGATAAATCTCAACTCAGTTTCTAACATAGTTGCAGGAAAGCTTGATACGAGGTAGGAAGCTAAATTCAAACCATTTTCCTAAGTAATGGGAAGCATGCTTCCTATATGTAAGAATCATGTTTCTTATATTTTGGAAGTACAATGAAATGATAGGGGGAAACAAATGAAAGTTCTTAAGAAAACAAGTGGAAGCCTTTAGAGAAGCTAGTAGAAACGTTTAGAGAATCGATTATGAAGTGATTCAAGAAACAAGATTGCATGTTATATATTTAATATAAATACTATGTTATTAGTATTAAATAAAATATTATCTATGAGATTTAGTAATGATTTATAGGAAAACATATTTAATAATAATTTTATTGGTTATATTATTTTATTCTAATCCAATAAAAAAGTTTTAAATCCAATGGTTTTTTTACATGGTATTTTATAGTATGACATTAAGATGTTACTTATTTACAAATTTTTTTATGTATGGTAATATCTAAGGTATGGCTAGCCATAATAATATGTGGTTTGCACATTGATTTATATATCATGATTTTTCGTCATAATATAACTTTTAGGTTTTTTAGTAGTTTATTATGTTTATACACTTTATAATATTGTAGTTAAATTTATTGATTATTACTTATTAGTAATCAATTATTGTTGGGATACTTATTGATTGTAGATTTTTTGTTATTTACTTCATACTTGTAATCATTTATTATTTTTCTTTCAATTTTTAGTCATTTCATAACAATTTTTTTTCTAATGGTTTAAAGTTACTTTCAAATTGCATTTTACTTGTTTCCTGATCGTTTTCCTAACTCTAAATACTTTCTAATTGTTTTTTACTTCTCGCTTCCCAGTGATTTATTGAGCTTCACTTTGCGTTTCTCGCTTTTGCTTCTTGCTCTAGTAACTACGGTTTTTAACATTGACAGCCTCACTTGAAAACATACATAAACAATCAAAATAAATGTTCTGTCCTGGATTTGGTGTCCAGGACACCAGGGGACTTCACATGGAATAAAATGGACAAGGTTTAGATGAAATTTCAAAATCCTGCCCATTTTATTCCATATGACGCCCCCTAGTGTCCTGGACATGCACCAAATCCTGGGCAGGACATTTGCTCCCATAAAATGGTATGACTCATATTAAAGGCAGTTATGGTCTTAAAACCTTGATCAAGTGTAGCACATCAACCAGTCTCAGTCGGAATAAACTCCCTTCTTTGTCTTATGTCGACATAAAGGAGCTGCCAAGAATATTAACAGGCGTCCATCTTTGCCTCTCTATTCAAGAGGAGATGTCTAAAATAGTTGGATGACAAGTTTAAAGATCACTCACTCATCCATGGCTCAAATTGGGGTCCGTCTCCATGCAAATAGAGGTGACAAATGTATTTACGGCCTTCAACCCAACAGTTTGATGACCATCGGCGAGCTTGAGGGGGCTGGGGGCTTATGGGTTCACTAGGGTACAGTGCAAGCAAATAGAGTTATATGGCGATTAATCAACATCGAAACAGCTTAGAACAGTGGAAATATGGTATGCTCTGAATGTGAAGCAGCTTTGCTTGGACTACGGACAGCATCGGTTTTAAGGATTATAAAATTAATAGTGAAAGGGGATTCCATGATAGTGATCAGCTCATTGAAAGGGAATTAGAGTGACCTAGTGAAATAAGGATCTACGTAGATGATTGCAAGAACTTTTCTTTTTTAATAATTTGACAGCTTAGAGTTTGAGCATGTTAAGAAAAATAAGAATAAAGCAGCTCATGCTATAGCTAAACCTTGGATAAATTGTATTAAGTTCTTCGACTTGGACAATGAATCCGCCAACTTGGTTACAAAAAAAGTAGGCTTTGAAGCCAGCTGAAAAAGGCTAGCCCACGTAGGCTTTGAAGCTGTAGTTTGCTGCTGAAAAAGCATAATAGGCTAGTTCAGTTTGCCTCGAAAGCAGAGCTCGCCGCTTGACTTATTAAACCCCATTTGCTTCTTTCTGGGGGTGAAATGAAGTGAAAACTTTGCTGAGGAACAAAGCATTTCTTCAAAACCATTGTTGAAGACTCTAGAGATTTGTAATCGAAATTCATTCAGGCAATAAATTATTCATAGAGCTAAGAAAGAAAAAAAAAATTCAACTGCAAAACACACAAACTAATGGTTTGCTGGGAAAAAACGGATTTCCTTGAGATGATAAAAAAAAGAGATTGAATGGACGGATCAAATCCAATTTTCGGCCTCAGGGATCTTTGTGGGACTGCAATCCATTGAAAGCAGGGGATATCCACTGGCATGACGATGGTAGACATCAGGGGTTTAACTCAGGTGGTTTCGTGAACTGGGGTCAACCCGGAAACAACCCTGTGAACTGAACAGTCAATCCGTATTCTGACCCAACTCAAAGTGCAAAACATAGCACCAACTGAATTGGATTGACTCAGTATAAGCTTAAAGGGTGTACTTACTTCATAGGTAGTCGAAATGTGAAATGCAAATTATGAGGGGGTTTAAGAACCAAACATCCTTTCCACTACGAAAAATGTTCTAACCACTCAACCAACACTCATTTATCTTTGTACACATTCAATTCTATGTTAATAATATACTGTACATTACTACATTACAAGCTATGACCTTGCCCCATGTACATGACATTGCATATATATAGATCTTTGGACTAGGGTTGGGTCGGGTTTCCTGAGCCTCAACCCAACCCAACCTTGGGTCAAATTGTGAAGCCCAAACTCAAACCAAGGTGTGAAAGGCCAGCCCAACTCAACTACGAGTTTGGTCTAAACCTAAAGACAATGGAGGAACCTGTGATTCTGTCCGCCCTTTAGAAATAAGACTACCTGGGTCTATAATTTTCATAGTTCCATTATTTTTCCTTCTTAAAATGAAAAACTTCTGGGCGTCCTAAAAAAGAGAGCAAAACATCTGTGACCAATGTGTGATGTGCACCACAGACTGACACGTGGTGTAATTGAATTTAGTCTCTTTTTGGCACATATTTATTGAATTAAGTACTTCTTTTACCCTTTTAAACCTTTGCACCCATGTGTCAGCCTGTGGTGTGGTATGACGATCTAGAAGAGGAACGTGTCACCTAGTCATTGAATTACAGGAAATGAGAATGGCGAAGAAACAGATTCTGTAGACATTTCTCAATTTACCCCCCACCCCCAATTAAAAAAAGGAAAAGAAAAGACGAAGACTGAAACACAAGCATTGTTTCACATTCCAGGGGTCTCCTCGTTAATGACTAAATTTGGCAAAACTAGTATTTCTCCACATGCACAACAAGGATTTGAACCCATCCATAAAAGAAATAATGCACAACTTCACACCAACACAAACCTCGCCTCATGATGCTGCCAATTCTGCCTTTGTATCCTCCAGAAGCTTTAGCTCCTTACGCCAACTTTCCAATTTTGCCACTTTATTTTTTAAGGGTTAATATTGTCATTTCATCTATATCTTACCCTCTCATCTATTTTCTACATAAAAATTGTCTACCTCTACCCTTTATCTCACTTGTATATTTTCTTTTTCCATGAAAAAAATGGAAATGAAAATGAAAAAGAAAAAGAGGTGGCAACCGAGCTTAAGGTTGTGAGAGAGTTTGTTGAAAACATTGACTATGGATCCATCTAGGTCAGATTTTCGGTGTGGTAGCCCAAATAAGCACTCTGGGATTTTACAAACAAAAAGAAATCACTTTGGGAGCTCTATACCACGGAGTTAAGATCCATTTTGCCGTCTTGTTATTGTTCAGGCTTGTTTACATCCAACAATCTCACTATATGGAGATCCCTAGAGCTTTCTATCCGAAGAGATAGGTATTGTACCTTTCTATATCTCCAAACCTTTATGTATATTCCTTCTTCAACCTTTAGAGCTAATCAAATGCACTCATGGTAGATTTCTAGTTGTTTCTAGATCCGTTAACTACTCTCTCTCTCTCTCTCTTTATCAAAAGAAAAAGAGGGAAATCCCATAAAAACAATAATGTCACATTTTTCTAGGTAGAATATTAGGCTTTTGAATATATGAGTCATCGCCATTGAAAGATCCAAACATCTTTATCAATAGCATCCAAGTTGGCCCTTACTCAACCATAAGTCTTTATTAGCAAGTAGCTAGCCTCAATTTCATTAATAGTTTTAACCTGTAATTCTAGGCTATATTTTTCTAGAGCAATTCTCAAGACTTTAGCTTGCATATGAGTTATGTGTTCCAATTCTTTGATTTTGTAACGCCCCCAAATTTGAATTTAGATATGGGATCCGTATGCGCCCCTGATTTGGATTGTTACATTACAATCCGATGTTCACATAGTTCAATAGTCTTAAAATCCTTATCCTTAACCAACGTTCATAATCTAAAAACCAATAATTATAGATTTATAGTTCAATAACCTTAAGTTCCTTAGTTTGATAATTGCGGAAGCGTGTTCATGATAAATAGATCACAATAGTTCAATAAACAATAAGTCATAGCGGAAATAATGCTATAATCTCCAATATAAAATCCAAAGTAGTACTAAAACATCCACATATAGTAGAAGTCAGCAGTTTACATCAATAGGATGTCATTTCACCCAAATCACAAAATAAACGGAAAATATATTATATAGACTATCAAATAATTCCATAACATCAAGGGTCCAAAGTATGACCAAAAAAAGTATGAAAAAATAAAAAAAAGACATGCTTAAGATAACATAACAAGTCTGTATAACGGAGGAACTGCAATAATAGTCAGTATGAAAAGAATAAAACAACTAAATTAGTCCCAACATATAAGCAATCTAATTGACCATATACAATATGAGGCAAAACATAAAATATGAGAACTAACATGTCCAAATGTCTATACAAAACTAAACAAATATCGATTTATAAATCATAATCATGCTATTACAAACTGAACAATAATCAAATGTTAAACTGAAGTTGAATGTCTAATACAAAGTTTTAAGTTCAATAGAAAATTATGATTTTACAACTCGAAGTTTGATAATTCAAAGTGTTCAAAATTCAATGTTCGAAAATGTCAAATGTTTTAATATTCCAGAAGTTCAATGTAAAATATTCATATGCTCTAGTCAACCCCACGGTTAGGATCCCGTGTTTCTTGCCAAAGCCCACAAGAAAGCCTTATTGTAGCCTTTAAGGTAGGGTCATGGGTTTATGTTTAGCCTTGGAAATAAACTAAAAAATCTATGAACCAAAGATCATGTCTAAAGTAGTTTCTCACACTTAACCATGTGATTGGACCCAAAAGCTAAAATCCAGACGTCACACTTGCTAGATGACAGGGCCCTAAGAGGTCAAAGTCTAAAGGTCACACTTTAGCCCTATGACGGGACCTAAAGAGATCAAAGGTTCAAAGTCCAATTGGTTTGATAATTGGAAGAGTTTTTTAATGTATAAAACGAAAATATGCATAGCATTGCCATGATTCAATCATTTCAAAGATAAATGATCCATTTAGATTTGATTTTAGTGTGTGATTCAACATTCATAAGATCATAGTCACGATAATTCACTAAAAATTCACATAAATCAATGATTCAAAATAAAACAACTCGGATTCAATGATTCATACAGTTCCTATAATTACATAGGAAGCATAGAGTTCAATGGAATCAAATAGTTCAATACAAATCCACATAAATTTAGAATTTCAAATGATTTTTCAATGAATATAATCATAGAGATTAACCAAATATCAGTTATAGTATTCCAAGCAAAGGGCAAGGCAAGATTGCCTATCAATTTGATCCTTAATAGTGAGAATCTTAAATGAATCATAATTTCACACAAATTTTTAAAGGCTCGCATGGAGAAAATTCAGGTTTCACATGAGCTAAAGGATTCAATGAAAGGAAACAATCCACACAATGTTTATAAACAATAATCTTTTATAAAATACGTGTAGATCCAAATACCAAACAAGCTTCAATTGTTCAAAGCATAGATATTCAGATTTTCAGATATTTCAATAAAAAATGGGTTATACCAAGCATAGAAAACAAAATACTTACTAAAAAAATTAGAATTTATGGATCTAACATGGTTCAATAGATTGAATTCAATAATTTTTAATAATCTCAAGGAATTCCATGGATAACATCACATAATCTAAAAATTACAAGAGAAAAACACATTACATTACACATAGTAAGCAAGATTACTTACAACTATATTATTTCCCTTTATTCTCTTTAATTTATTATTCTCTAATGCACCTCAATCCTCTTTTTCTTAATCTCATTATTCTATTTCTCTCTCTAATATTCCTCATCTCACTCTCTTCACTTTTACAATTGTTTATAGGCTTAATTAGAGTAATATTGAGGTTAAATATTGTCACACAGATTCCCATGCTTAAGGGTAGGTAAAATGATTATTTCGGATCTAAATTTTTTATTATGGTTTTCTGTGTGTGAAATGCTCCAAAATTTATAAAGCGCTCTGAAACATTTCGACCACTCTAAAAAAACTCTAGATCACTCTGAGATTCTAGAGTATTCCAAAGTATCTTAAGTGCTTCAGATTCGAGCACTCCAAAGTGTCAAATTTTGAAAATTTGAAATTAGGGTTCTTTTCCTAGTTTCATTCCCAATGTGTATAGGCAAGTTTAACATTAAGTTAAGTCTATAAATTAGATTCTAAACTGTCCACTATGGTGGTCCTATACTGGCATTGGGTTTTCCCTTTAGACTCATTTCACCCGTCCAATTTCCCGTTCTTAAGATAGGCTAAACTAATGCAGGGTGTTAATTATATACGAGAGATTAGGCGAAAGAGAGATAACATAAGAGACATTGGAGAGGAACCACTAATGACTATAATCACCATGGGATGAGGATGACTGTCAATGGTAATGGAGGAAAGAGGAGGAGATGGTATCATTGAGGCGGTAGAGGTGGAATGTGGTAGCCCTTAAAAATAGGAAGAAGAGGAAAGATGGGAAATAAAATGACAAAAAATGCCTTTATAATTGATTGAAAAAGCTAAGAAAGCCTTGGTAACTTTGGTCTAAATGAATGTGGGCATGATACTAAATTGAGTGAAATTCTATCTAGACTCGTTTAGAAAAAGAGCTCAAATCCAGGCTCAGGCTCGGCTCACGACGAGCCGATCTAGTTCCACTGGTTCGAACTTGTAACCCATAAGTTTTTCTTTTTCTTGGTAACCAATGATCATACAAAAAAGATAAGAAAAAAATATTTATTATGCAATTTTAGTTTTTATCATTTTCTATTCAATTCAGGGCAACCCGACACGAGTTCAAATCATCTCCAGTCTGAATGGACATGTATCACTCCAGTCTCTTCTCACAATGTGACACAATGTCTGACAAAAGGTATATTAATAAATACACAGGTACTTATTTATAATGTATTTACAGTAATGCCCTCCCTTGACCCATGTGTATTGACTTAAAAACCCTTTGTCAGACCACATGTCATGCACTTATTGGTAATGGTGTGGTACTTGTCCATTCAGAGCGGACTGGAGATGATTCTAAATCACCCGACACGGCATAAAGGGCGACCCTGGTCACTGGCTATCGTCCCCCTCTGGTGGATTCCAATGCAACCCTTCTGATTTGAGAGTACGGAGTAAGTATCAGCTAACGTACATCCTCATTCCGTCGGAACAGCGCATGTTAGCGTCGATATAAATAGTGTATTGTTCCCGCACCGTTTGATTTATTTATTATTTCGTCGATTGATTTTCTGTCTTTTATTCGAGTGTGCTCTCACCGTCCCGACGCAAACACACTTCGAATCTGATATTCATAAAGACAGAAAAAACCGAGACTCGTTAGGGTTTATCTCCTTCTCTCTTTCACTTCTTTCACTCGATTCCGATACCCTAGCTCGCCGAAGTTCTTCGATTCTGCAATCCCCTTTCTCTCGTTCAGTTCGGGAGATTGCTTTAGTCGAGGTCTCTGCAACTCTCGTATCAGATGTCTACCGCATTCCTGCGCTGAAAAGGTTCGCAGATTTCATTGTTGGCGACTTCTGTTACTTCGATTTTTTTAATTTTTTATTTAGATTTGATGTATTTAAGCTTGACGTTTAATGGTTTATGCTTTCGACCTGGTTGCTTTTTTTCGTTTTTTTTTTGGTTGTAAGGTGTAGTACTTCGTTCTAGGGCATGCAGCAAGATGTAAAGGTTATGAATTTGATTTAGTTACCGAAAAGTGATTTTTTTTTATGGGTAATGGTAAAGTAGAACCCTGATTTATGATTTGTGTTTTGGTTGTTCGAAAGACAATTTTCTTTGCAATTTGATTTGGTGAGGTTTGCTAAATTAAATATTTGTGTGGATTTTTGAGGATTGGGATTGGCAGTTGATGAATTGTTAGTTGCAGGCAAAAGAAGGAAAAATTAGGGTTTCATTCCAGTTCGGGTGTCATCAATGTAGCTGGTGGTTTCAAAAGAGATCTTTCTTTTATATATCTATTGAAGTGCCTCATTTGATTTAAAATGTTATCTTAGAAAATTGGAAGTGAAGTTTGTATTCTTACGTTTCAATTTTTTTTTAGCAGAGATGCTTAAATCCTTTTTCTTCCCCTCATTTACCCCTTGTTCTCTAATTTTTCCTCTTCCCAGTTAACAGGGATTCTAGTTCTGGATTGTACTGCATTTCCTTTTGGGTAAGAGCACAAATGGCTATTTTTAAAACAAATATACTGACTAGTTCACGTTTCATGTTCTGTAGAGAACTTCCCAGGGACTTGAGTTTAGCTGGACAAATTTGACCTGGACAGACTGTAGGAGATATAAGATATTTTTCTCAATACCCCTGTGAGGCGGGATGTGTGGTGTATAGTGGTTATGCAATGCTTTGTTCTGGGTTTATTTGTTAAGTTATACATCTGAGATGTACGGACAAGGGAACTATGCTCCTCAGTTCGGGCAGAGTCCTCCGCCACCCCCTCCGTTCCAACAAGGCCTTCCTACTCCGCCCCCTCCTTTCCAGCAAGGTCTTTCGGCTCCACAAAATCATGTAGTTCAGCCTGGTCCCCCACCTTCTGTACATCAGCATGGACCACATGTACTGCTGCCCACAATTCAGCAAGGTGGACCTCCACCACCACCTTTTGTTCAGCAAGGTCCACCTATCCAAATTCCACCTCCTGGAGTGGGAAACACAGGTCAACCTTATGTGCCACCACCATCAGTCCATGGGAGCTCCCAAATGGCACCCTCCTATTCAACTGTTCAGCAAAACTCTCATTACCAGTCAACTATAACAACTCAGAACATGCATCATATCTCATCAGCAGTACATCCTCCTGGCCCACCTCTCATTGGATCAAGCCTCCCAGATATGATCCGGCCCCCTGTTCCTCCTAGAGTATTACCTCCTCCCCCTTCACAAGGACAAATGTTGTATAGAACTCCACTTCATCCGCCACTACCTGGTAATGCTCAAGGTCTTCAACATGTCCAACCACCACCTCCCCCACACCCTTCTAGTTTTGTTCCTGTCACTCCTGCTCCATTTGCATCTTTTGTACATTCCCAAGTTGAAGGTGCTTACCCACCTTCCGTGCCACCCCTGCCACCACCTCTTCCACCCTCTTCTCCCCCACCCCTTACACCATCACCACCCCCACCTGCCTCTCCCCCAAAACTTACAGCTATGTCTTCCGAGACGTCACCCATAGAGGCTGTTTCTGAGATGTCCCACCTCTCAGAATCTGGTTTGGGCTCTGACAAGCCTACTGATCCTGCAAAGAAGTTCATTGATTCTGTTGATAAAACAGTGGATCTTGTCCAAATGACTGAATATGTTCCTGCGCATGAGGACTATCCAGATGCTGAAGGTGGAACTAGCTGTAATATGGAGTCTCTGGTGGTAGATGGGTTGTCGTCCAAGGAACAAGTGACTATGGATCTTCCTCCACCTCCACCAAAGCCAGCTGGAGAAGAAGTTATTCAGAAAATTGAACTTTTATGCCAGTTTATTGCTAAGAATGGTCCTGGTTTCGAAGATATGGCCCGTGAAAAAGAATCAGGGAATCCAGAATTTGCATTTTTGTTTGGTGGTGAGCCTGGAAGTGAGGCTGCAATTGCGCATAATTATTTTCAGTGGATGAGAAGGAAATCTTATTTGGAATCGGAATTGTGTAATGTGCCTGGTCAAAGTGATTCATTATCGAGGCCTTGGGAGATTAAATCTTCAAAGCAACCCAATATTTTGACAGATGAGGGCTTTTCCCATTCACCTGCAGATTCAGATATGGACATGGAAGGTTGGTGTAATTAATTTATCCTGTTTATATAAATATATTAGAGGAATTTTAGACATTAGACTGCTCATCCTTGTTTCTATTCTGATAAATGAGTCTGCATGTGGAAGTTTTGATGTTCTTAATTTATGTGCCTTATCTTTTGTTCAAAATCTGCTAGTTCTCATGTGTGTATTTCTTTTTTAGACTACGGAATTCTTTGTTTGATGTTGAGTTTTGACTTGGAAAAGTTGAATGTAATCTCTATGGTAGTTCAAGATATACAATTTTTTAAAAGTTTGTTGCTTCCTGCATTCAGTATCTGTTTAGCATTTAATCTGTTGAAGTGCTATATCATGTGTTTTTCTTTACCCTTCAAAGAACATGTCATATGTGTTCTGACTCTTTTTATAAATGTGAAACATCAAAATTCAGATCTTCATTTTTTCCCTTCATACTTGCTAAGCACATTCGGTTGCCTGAACCATGTATAAGTTTAACATAGCCGATCACAATATGAAATTCAAGGGTTTATTACTTAAAGAAACAGTGTGTTGATGCAGCAGCTTTGCTGTGGTTTGAGAAGAACTATTCTTTATGGAAGCCTAAGAAATTTAAGTGAACCTCTAGCTATCCACATGATTAGGTTTAGTTTTCTTTAAGTTTCTTTATGTTTTTATGGGTTTTAGAGGGTTAATTTCATGTAATAAAGCCATAGAGCCATGAGAGGGTGTTAGTTGCAATTTAGGAGAGTTTTAGAAGTAATTTGCATGCTTTTTTTTATAAGTTTTATAGGGATTTTAGTGTTGGCTGTATAACACTAAGGGTGGTCTGATTTTGTAAAGAAAGGCTTATAAGTAGCCTCTTATGCTCTCTTGTATGATTAGTTGACATTTATTAAATTTTTTGAAGTGCTTAGAAGCCCATGGTTAGAGCTTGGTATCTCCTCTTACATCTCTCACGGTTTATGTGAGTAATATCATTTTCTCTCTACTTTCTTCTCTCTTCTTTCTTCTTTCTTCTCTAATCTCCTCCTCCATGATCCCCACTTATCTTTTCTTTCTTTTTCTCTTTAAAATCTGGTTTTCTACCCTCTTTCTTCTTCTTTTATCACTCTTTCAATTTCCTTTATCATCTTTACATATTATTCTTTCTTTTTTTATTATTATTCCCTACCATTCTTGAAATTTGGAAATTTTTTTAGTAACATACCTTCTTTGATTATTCCCATCTCTTCCACCCAAAATCTATATTTTTTTTTAAACTTAAGCTTTCCATAACGATCTAAACCTATCCATATACTTTTCCCCAATTTCTTAACGCTAAAACACATCTTTTTTGAAATTTTCCAAAATTTTAAGAAACCTAAACCAAGAAACCCACCCCTTTTAACCATACCATCCTGTATCAATTTTCTTTTAAATTTTATTTCATAAAATAATTCCCCCATATAAAATAGGTGGGGAGGCTGGGTGTCGCTTTATGTCTCCTAACTTTAGGGTTACAAAATAAAATCTCCCAAATTTGGGGATTTAGAATTTCTCTTCAAATTCTATTCTTCTTTCTTCAATTTCTTTTAATTCTTTAATCTTCTTTTAGTATTAAATCAATCTTGATTAGTTATTTATTTATTTTATTTCTTTCATGTTTCTTGAAAAGGTTTGAATTCTTGGACTGTTTTATTTAAATTTCAGCATACATACTTTTTAAGATTCCATCTTTATTGCTTGGAAATTAATTTTAGGCTTTTGCTCATCATCTAATTAGTGTAGGAGCCTAATCCCATTGGTATGCTACATCATGTGTCCTGCGATGGCATGCGATCTTTGAGACTTGAATAAACGAAGGGAAAATAGAAAGATGAAACCAAAGAGTTATGTTTTGCTGAAGTCATTTTGAGTTGGCTCTTGCACTTCCAAACATTTGAAATAATTCATACCTGGGTCTTAATTAAGTTTCTGTTGCTGAGTTTATGTAGAAATAAACATACCTGTATGAAATGATAATGGGAATGTGACCATAAAATTGAAGTAGTATGAGGTTGGAGTTTTCCGTAAGTTTGATATTGGAGAAACTAGGGGTAGCCCAATTCTTACTTGAGTTTTATACCTCTAGAAAATCATAATACTGGATTTTTGGATTACGAGGTCAAAGAAATTTCTGCTTAATGTTTTGAAATTAAAAAGAGATACTTTTAAGTGAATTTGACAAAGAAACTATGGGTTCACTAAATAAATAACAAAATTTTCTAATAAAAGCCAAGATTTGGTTGTGGGTAGATGGTGCCCAGGGCTATTTGTTGGGGCATTTGGATGTAGAGAAATAATGAAACTTTTGAAGACAATTTTGCGTCCTCGGAGATGGTTATCTTGGTCGTTTATGGACTTCTGTTTGAGTGGGTCTCCAAGGTTTTTCCTTGTTGGTTTTTTAAGGGTTGGGACCTTTTGTTGGTCTGCTGGTTGTTTTTTGTTTGCTCTTAATTCACTTTTCTAATGAACATGTCTTGCCACAGTCTTGCTGCTTTTCTTTAATAAAGTTCTCATTTACCTCTAAAAAACGATAATTATGTTGCCGCTACACTGGTCAAGTGGAGTTTAGGAAATGGATATAGGGTTGATTTGTAGAAGAGAATTAAAGACAATTTTAGGGAAGAATTTAAGCAAAAGAGTTTCTAGAATCTTTAATTTCAGTAGTTAGTTTTTTTTTTTTTGGCTGAATTACGGGAGAAAATATAATGAAAGTGGAAAAAAAGAGGATACAAAGAGAAGAGAAAAACAAGGAGAAGAAAAAAGGGATCCCTCTTCAAAGGAAGGAGACCTTCCCTTACAAGACACTAAGCAAGAAATACATTCAAAGAACTACTCGTAAGAATAGAAACTCTATGAACTCCTTCCTTCGCCAAACCATTTGCCACCGAGTTGGCCTCTTTTGGAATCCAAACAAACTAGATG
>JAOXJP010000008.1:5123079-5133141 GCA_025762735.1 Platanus orientalis | reverse complement strand
AGGGTTGCTAGGTTTGGGTTGGATCAATTTACACAAAAAAGGGTTTGGGCATCGTAGTGGTGAGGGGTTTTAAAGAGTAGAGAAAATAGATTTTTTTTTATCTCCCTGGTCCTCCACCTTCCATACGCGATTCACCTGGCTTTTATAGAGAAAACTTTTAATCGAAATGGATTCAAGCTGGGGGTGGTCTTCAAGGAGGGATTCGTTTGGTCTTCAAGAATCTGTCTTGCTAGGGAGTGTTGTCTCTATCGCCCAGGACTGGAGACGTGTGCCTAGGGTAGATGAAGCCAGACTGATAGAAAAAACGGGGTGTGCAGAGATGAGTCCTGGTTTGGGGGTTCTCACAAACAAGGGGCTAGAAATTGGGAAAAACGATTGTTGGCTTGACTGTTATTGTCATGTGGATTTTTTTTTTGCCAAAATAGAAAGACAAATGGAGGGATAAAAGGATTCAGGTCTGGGGTTTTCACCAAACAGGAAATAGAGGAGAAATCAAGCCCTAGGGCTTTTGTGACTTTCGCAGGAATATGGGGGGATGCAGTCGATGGTGTTGGGCTACAGGTCTGAGGCTTCCATACAAAGGGGAAAGAGGACGAGAGAGAAAATGGGAGGTGGGGGAGATAGAGAGAGAGTGGAGGGTGATGGGTGTTCTGTGAGAGAGGAGGGTTGACGCATGAGTAGAGAGGGATTGGTTTAGGCTTAGGTCAAATAGGGTTGGTTCGGGTTTAGGTAAGGTTGGTTTTGGTTTTGGGCTGGTTTAGGGTTGTTCAAGTTGGCAAGTTCGGGTAAGGTTAGTGTGGAGCAAAATAAAAAAAAGAAAGATAAATAGAATACTCTAAAAGATAATAATAATAAATACAGAAAAATAAAACAATAATAACAATATTGCATAGATAACAATAACAAATAAATAAGTAAGAAACATAAATGAGTACAATGTAACATAGTAGAGAAAAAAAGGCGAAAACAAATGGAATTAGTTAAATAGTAAATGCGACAAAAAATAATAATAATGATAACAATAATAATAATGATGAAGATAATAAAAAAAGACAGGAATCAAAATATAGTAAATGAGAGGGGCAGAGTTTGGTGTTGGGCTTTAGCTCAGTTAGTCTTAGTTGATGAGTTGAAGAAAACGGCTGAGTGATTGTTCTACCTATCTGTTGACTTGAAGAGAAGCGTTGGTACCGGGAGTAGCTCCAAAATTTGGTGCTTACAGAGTGGTTAAACTCTCAACGATGTGGGCTCCTTAAAAAGGAAGTTCAATCATTGAAAAGTGTAAGTTGCGTATCTTAAGGGAATTCCTTGAATTGATACGATTCTTATCTATAACCGTACGAGAACATGGTCCAAAAAGATAGACACCTTTCGTGTGAGCAAGATTTACCATCTCGAGATCATGAAAAATGTCTCAAACTTTTAGTTCGACTAGGTGATAATCAAGATGTAAGGTCAATATTAGGTTGAGGTGCTAAAAATTAAACAAAGAGACGATCACATGAGATATGTGCTAGGAAAACCTTAAGACAAGCGGATAAAGGGCCAGGTGGCGAGTTAATAAGTGGGGAGAATAAGCTAACTACGATACACAATGCTATTGAACTTGACATCGGTCCTCAGGAGACTGAGAAGTTAACAATCAAGTATGTAGTCAGTCAATTCCCTGTGATGGAGAAGAGGATGCAAAGCCTCCTGATAGACTGGTTGACATCGACCCAATGGCAGTCAAAGAAGTAACAGAAGAAAAAGTTAAAAGGTGGGTGAACTAGTGTGTCAAACAACGCGCCAAGCAAAAGGTAACAACATTAACTCTACCCTAATAAAGGTAGATATTAATATGGTCAATATTAGTAAAGTGACTGAGGAAGGTTATAGAGCAGCCATCAAGCACAAGGGTTACATAGTTACGCGGCGGGGGCTAGTTACCATGATCTCGAAACTAGAAAGCATTGACATAACCACTATCGACATAGAATGGGATGAATGAGCAGTTTTATCCCAAGGGAAAACATGGTCATCGTAACTCATGTTATCTAGAGAAAGAGTATCAAGAAGAAAGAGTACTCAATTAAGATATTGAAGGCCTTGAGCAAGGTTAATATGGTGGTGATGGACAAAAGATAAATTCCTTACCAAGGGGTAAGATCAACTCGGGGAAATGACTTAGAATTGGAACATATTGAGAGTCCAACTAGTAGTAAAAGAATATGCATTTCAAGCCTAAGAATGTGGCTTTGGAGGACATAGCCTAGGCGATGAATCGGAACGGAGTCAAAATTGAAAAGTTATATGCCAAGGAAGGCTTATCCTTAGGAGGTTTTTAGGCAATGGAACCCAACAATCACGAAATGTCATTTTGGGGGCTTAAAATGATTCATTAAGACGATTTGGGCCATATCTAGGACCACGTTCCAGGAAAGAATGAGTCTAGCGGTGTGCCTTGGGGGGAAGAATTACCTTCGAACGTAAAGAATTTGAGCATAATAGGATGTTCATCCACTCTGGGAGGACCAATCCAAAGCGGAAAAGCCTTTGATGAAGATATTCACCAACTTGTGTATACTAGGAGAGGACTCGATAGTGAGTTCTTAAAGCTACGCAAACCTCCATGTCAAAGGAGGAGGTATTTGAGGACAAAAATGTCCTATACCAATTAATATGAGCCAAACACTATGGTTTATAAAAGGGAAAAGAATGCCTCATAATAAAAAAGAGTCTAATGCGATTGCGTATAGCGAAAATAAAAGAATCTAAGGGCAAAGATGTCCAAATAAATTTTTCATTATATATATATATATAAGTCAAAAATTACAGAAACTCTTTTTGAGATAAAAATGTTTAAGGGAAAAAATGTCCTAAGTTAATGAAACAATGTAAATATAAAGGCTCATATTGAGACCATGCATCTTTTCTTGAAGTATAGAATGGCTTAAACATGGTCAAGGTAGGGCACCGAGGTTGGCGGTTGACAAAGGTTAAGCATATGTTTCAGTAGAAACTGTTCAACTAGTACATTGTTAAGAACCGAAAAAAAGGATGATGTATGTCCATCTCTCTCGAGGTCACCTTAGGAGTATGCCTCTCTAGATTTATACTCATTTTCAGAATATTTGTGGGCGTAGAAAAGCAGGCTACATGTAGAGGGGGACTCCATCTCCAAAGCTATGGATGACACCCAACCATCTCTGGATCTGTAAAACACTTATTATCTGTAAAACACGTATCACGACAATTGATATACAACAAAGGCGGATTATTATCTACATGAAGCATGCCAGACAAGACCACTACACATCTCACGATAGATATCTGCTGCAACATGGGAGAGTGACAATAGCAATGAAGAGGAGTGAAGAGTGGAAGAAATTGCCCAACGATGTGAGGAAGGAGTTACAACCACTATAACTATTTGGCTCGAGATAAATAGATGAGACAATGAAGAAGAAATGATCTCTAACATCAACATCAAATTTTATTTCTATTATAGGAGTAGGAGTAGGAGTAGATCTATCTTGAGAGTATGAGTAATTTAATTTAGTTTGTAATTCGGTTCGAGAAGAGGTGAACCTAATTCATTCCTAATTTCTATTATCAACTTGTTTGACTTTGGGTGATATGACATTTGTAAAGAGGTTAATGATCCAGTGAGCCAAACAAAGCATTTGTATTGTGTTATCATTTCATTGCATTAACAAAATTGGATTTTTTTCAATTATTCTCTTTTGAAGTTTTAGGAAAGTCTTCTTTACCGAGACGAGTACTGAACCTGACCTAACCATACTCGAGACTATGTGAAGAAAAAGAAAATTTCTCAATAACAAAGGAGAATCGAGAAGCCCTTCCTAGAATCTTTCTTTTCTTGCTTTGCCATGTCAGAGAGCGAAATTGCTCACAAGGGGAAGAGTTACGCTTGCCATCATGTTTAAAATGGAAATGGCTGTTAATGTATTGATAGGAGCTCAAGGTAAAACTAATAAGTGATACAATAAAAAAGTCAAGTACAATAGTTTTATCATATGTAACATATTTAATAAGGACAACAACTACAACAGATAAGCAATAGAGAGCGGAAATTGTAGACGTTAAAAAAGATAAAAAACCAAAATAAACTTGAGGAAGAAGCAGTGAACCAGACGTGAGGGATTGTGATTTAAGGGAAAATATAACCAAACATTGCAGCCCCAATATCTCGGATGAGGGCTTTTATGTTTTTAATTTTTGACTTGAACATTATTACTTGAGTGTCATAAAATGAAATGGTTGCTAAAGCCCCGGTGTTCGGGTGGCTGCAACATTTGTTTTTCATAAAGAAGACCCAGGGTCAAATCCTTGGAGGGGGAGGGTGAACAGTGCACAATGATATCACCTGCTCGGGTTTCCACTAGTTTAATCCGGTCTAGCCTGAATCAGTGACAACCCGAATCAGTAACACCACTATGCGCTGGAAAAAAAAATTAGGTGAGAATGAATCTCGTGAGAACTGTGAAAACGGTATCAGGGTGTGGACACATCAGCACCGGAAAGTGATAAGTGCCCCCCAAAAAGTGTAAATCACTTTTCGGTACGGATGTGTCTGCCCCTCTGGTGCCGTTTGCACAATCCTCACGAGATTCGTTTGCATTCGACCTTGGGAAGACAGACGCGGCTGCCATCCGAGCACGGAGGCGTTGGCAGATGGTCGATGTCATTCCCAACAGTTTGATGTTTCATAGTGGAACTCAACCCATAATACCAGTTGACTTAGAACTGTACTTACAAAGAAGGTACTTTTTTGGGTAAAAAAAAATTATCGATATTACTCATGCTGTCATGCCCTCAAAAACATTCACCCAAGTTAGCAGTACTTCTGTTCATGTACAGTCTTTTGGTAGGCGTTCTTGTTGATTCTGTTTTGAGTTCTCACATGAGATTCTGCAAGAGGGTGACTTGGTAATTTGAACCAGGAATGGTTGAAAATGGCATTTGCTGATTTAGACTCTGCAGGCTTTCCAGAGCACGAATCCACTCCTCTCCCCGGCTCTCTGACACAGCTCACATGCCTATGGAGAGGGGTCCACACCCCACAACCCACATTACCAGCCAGCCACATGGAAGTGCACAAAGATACTGAAGCAGTTCTGACCCACACACCTCCCCATTTCCCTCCCTCTTCTCCAACCCATTACACCCACTCTCTCTCTCTCTTTGGAATCTCCCACCTTCCTTGGATTACAGATCATAATAGAGATTAAATTTGCAGATTCTCACTCTCAATACATTCATTCACAGGTGCATATAATGCTTCTTCCTACCTCTTTCCTTAACTTTCATTAAGATGACAACCACAACTTCAAACCCAGAAAAAAAAAAAAAAAAATCCTCTCTTGGGCCTGCAAATTTCCTCTGCAATCTCCATTGATAGTCGTTTTGAGGGACAGAGGGTGCAGTGGGGGATATCTAGGGTATTGGGTATTGGGTCACTCCTTTCTTTTTTTTCTCAAAACTTCTTTTTGATTGTTACAGTCTTATAAAAAGGTATTGTTAACTGGTTTTGCAGAGAGAAAAATCTGCTCAGGTGGGAATTTAAGAAGCCTAATTCCGGTGGGTGTGAGCTATAATTAGCGAGAGCCTGTACATGCAGTGAATGTAATTTGATTCTATTGAATTTTTTTGGAGATCTTGAATCCATTACATAATTATATTAATTGGTACTCGTTTTCTGGATATTGCAATTATTTGAGGAAAAGGAAAGAGATAGAGAAGGAACAGATTCAGGGTTTAGTTTCTGTCTCTGAGCACTCCACTTATTGGGATTTGGGTTTCTGAGATAGAAAAGGTCGGTGAGGTCTCTGAAACCCTGGATTCTCCACTGGGTTACCAGCGAATCTCCTAGAATCCATCGAGGTTCTACACTGGAACTCCCAGGCTCCTCTGGTTCCAAGGTATTTGGAGCCAAACACCAGTTTTAGCATTGTTGGAGGGCCTTGGGTTCTGTTTTCTTGGTGAGGGAGTCAGAAATTTGTTGGTTGGAATCGAGGGTAATGAAGGTTTACAGGGTCTGAGCTTTTTATCTGTGGAGTTGAAGATGTCTGCAAAGCTTTTACATGCCTTAACAGATGACAACCCAGACCTGCAGAAGCAGATGGGATGCATGAATGGGATCTTTCAGCTCTTCGACCACCAATATTTCCTCACTAGAAGGCGCATCTATGGCCCTAGCCACAAAAGGCTTACTGCAGGTATTCCTTTAACTGGGAATTTCTTTATACAGAGATGGTTGCTCCTCAATCTATTAAAGTTTCTAGTAGACTGTCGTTGTAGTTCTTGCCTTCATGGGTTTTTGACTTTCTTCAGTTTATACCGATCAGTGTTGTTTAGAAGCTCCAATTCGTTTCCCTATGATTCTGGTCGTTTAATTGATGTTAGAATCTGAAACTTTGTTTTTCTGTCATGGATTCCTCAACCGGCTCTTTGTAACCACGTTGTTTAATTTTGACAATCAATACTTGCTTATTAAAAAATCTCTAATCCATCATGGATTTTCATTATCGTTCGGGCATGGATTATATTGTTCTCGATTTGGACTCTTTAGTGTAAATAGGTGAATATTTATGGATTATACACAACTGTCTGAAATAAAATGTTTAGAGAAGTTTTCAACAGTTGTGGAATTTCTTAAACAGATGAGCATTTCTACCAATGTTTGATGGTTATCTCTGTGACCCCAAATAGTGGGTTGTTGTTGTTGTTGTTGTTTCTGCATAAATGCTTTCCATGAACTAGGCTTGCAAATCTCCTTGAGAATCCTGTTCCATCTTAGTTATCATGTTCTTTGTAGGGCATAGATTGCATCTTCTTCATTTTGTTTCTTGGGTTGCATCCTCAATCATGTGAGATCATTAGTATCTCTACCTTCTATCTTATGCTTCTGTTTCTCTATAGGTCATTCCCACCACAATAGCAGTAACCTTGCAGTGGAACCTGATAATGAGCATCATCTACAGACAGATACAGTAAGCATTTTTAATTTCATGACTTCAACTCCGTTTTCTACCATTTTCTAGGAGGATATATAATATATGCAACTTGTGGTTGCAGGAAAGAAATTGGAGCAAGAACATGAATGAGAATCAAAGAGTTTCGATGAAGTCATTCAGAACCTCTTTCTCATCTTCTTTCTCTTCTCTGGACTGTAACAATACATCTCAACCAGAACCCCCTTCTTTTGACCGAACCATATTTCCAGAAACACCCTCAAGGGACCTGCCTATGAGCCAATTTAATGCTTCTCCACAGTTGGGGTGGCAATCCCATGATTTTCAGGATGTGGTTAAAGAATCAATCAATAGAGAAGCCTCTGCCTTATCAGTTAAAACTACAACCAAAGAGCCAGTAAGCCACGTAGTGAAGCACAGAGATTCCCCGAGGCCTTTGCCACTGTCCAAATCCGTGGATGGATCTCAAGGGGTAGGGATCAATGGGAAGCCTAGGGTGTCTGTTGATCTAAATGAATCACTCAGAGTTCTTGCTAAACTTCGAGAAGCTCCCAAGTATTATAATGAATCCAGAGAACGGCCAAGATCATCATATGAAGCGAAAGATGGGTCTTTGTTTCCAGTATCCAAGGATGCTCCTCGGTTCTCTTTCGATGGAAGGGAAATACCGTGTCCATCTTTTGAGTCGCGAGATTCCTTCAAGTCCACCGTAAAGCTCAGAGAGCTACCAAGGCTTTCATTGGACAGCAGAGAAGGTTCGATCAGGAGCTGTAACAATGATTCACGATTAAATTCAATTTTGAAGGATTTGCAGATGGGTAGTGGCAACTCTAACAACAGAGTTGCAAATTCCCCACAAGAATTGGGAACTCACAAACGACCTCCTAGTGTTGTAGCAAAGTTGATGGGCCTGGAAGCATTGCCCAATTCTACTTCTGCCACTGAGGGTCAGACAGGGTTCAATAAAACTTGCCAAGGTGAAAACCGTGATTCCTTCTCAAGATCATCAAAAATGACGGATGAAAGCAAGCAAAATCTAGTTTCTGGCTCTCCCAGGAGCTCTCACAAGGACCCCATCTCTCCACGGTTGAGACATCTTGATCCGGTCATGAAACCCATTTCAAGTTCAAGGTTTCCCATCGAACCAGCTCCTTGGAGGCAGCCGGATGGGGGTTGTGGTTTCCAGAAACCAGCATTCAGAAATTGGGATGCCCCTGGAAAGCCACCAAACTCCCCTTCTGTTTATAGTGAGATTGAGAAAAGGTTGAAAGATCTTGAATTTAAACAATCGGATAAGGATCTCAGAGCTCTTAAACAGATACTAGAAGCAATGCAGTCTAAAGGGCTCTTAGAAACCAGAAAAGAAGATCAGGCTACCGACTTTGTCTCTCAGAGGAATTACAGGCCAAACCACACCAGTCTCAATCAGGATTCAAGATTCACAAACAGGAGAAATCCACAGAATAACCGTTCGATTTCTGCCCCAGTCAAGGGAACTACTCCTCAACGGACATTTGAATCCCCAATTGTGATCATGAAACCGGCGAAACTCATTGAGAAATCTGTTATTTCTGCTTCTTCAGTGATTCCTATAGATGGTTTATCTAGTCTTCGTAAGCCACAGAGTGGTGATTCTGTAGATAGCAGAAAGGGTTTGGTTAGCAAACAAACTGCCAAGGAGCTGACTCCTAAACAAACTCTCAGAGACCCTGCCAATCGAACTCTCAATTCCATGGAGAAGAAAAATAATGGGAGAACCTTAAGATCACAGACTTCAAGTAGGCCTCAACAATTTCCCAGAGAAAATACTGAAAGCTCTGGAAGAAGCTCAGGATCTGTTAGCCCAAGGCTGCAACAGAAGAGGCTTGAGTTGGAGAAGCGATCTCCTCGTCCCCCCATCCCTTCATCTGATGCAATCAAGCAGAGAAGGCATGCCTTTAAGCAGCCAACAGAATCAGGTTCCCCAGGTGGAAAACTTGGACCAAAATCACTTAACTTGCAGAAGAGTGATGACCAATTGAGTGAAATCAGTAGTGAAACAAGAAACTTGAGTAAACGAGGGGATGAGATTTCTCTGCTATCAGACAGCAACATTAGCTTGGCCTCGCAGATGGATGTAGAAGTGACCAGTACCGATCAATCTGCAGAGGTCAACTGCAGCTTCTTCCAGCAAGGTAGCCAGAGTCCATCCAGGAATGTCAATATCTCAGATTCTAGCTTAAAACATAAGGTCAGTGCTCTAGATCCTAAGCATTGTTTGATTCTTCTGGTTCACTGGTTAACAGGGTTTCCTGTTTTTTCTTCAGAAACTATCAGGAAGGTTGAATGAAGATGGGTTGATGGCAGAACTCACAACAGTTGCTCCAGAGCAACCAAGTCCTATTTCTGTTCTAGATGGCTCATTTTACAGAGATGATTCACCATCTCCTGTGAAGAATATATCAAATGCCTTCAAAGGTGAGGCTTTGTTCCTGGGAGATTTCTACCTGTCATCTAATACGAGGAAATTCAAATGATTAAAATTAGTCGCTGTTAGAGAATGTATTGGCCACACCCAAAAGGCTGATTATATGACTTCCTACATAGTACAACTGTTTTTCTTCACAAAATTAACTAATTAAAATATAAACTAGGAAAATCCAACAGTATATGTATCTGTATATGTAGATATTTGCATGTTTTCACACTCATTATGCATGATCATTTATATTTCTTTAATCGTTGGAAAGTACAAAGTACAATACCTCCTGATATGTTAGGATTATGAATAGAATCTTAACCAAGTATCCTTCACAAAATGGTTGGAGAAGGCATCCTCAACTATAAACTATATTTCTATTGACCTAACTAAACTTCCTGTACATATGCATGCAACTTTTTGATAAAATATGCATGCAACTATGTTTGCTAGAGATGAGCTGAGTATTGGTATTGGGTTGCAGAAGTTGAAGTTTTTTGACCCTAGAAAACACTTGTCATACGGCATCCTGGGCATGTTCCATTGGAGATTAGTATTTACAACTTTTATTTTGTATATCTATCTATCTATCTATCTATCTATCTATATATATATATATATATATAT
>JAOXJP010000008.1:5108899-5122979 GCA_025762735.1 Platanus orientalis | reverse complement strand
GATCTGGACCATAGCACAGCAGACTTATATGGGTTACTAAAGACTGTATAGGTTCAAAATAGAAGGCCCAAAGCTGGGACTGATAGACCTTCTAAAGATTACTTGAGGCTGGAAGAATCAAGTCTGGATTCAGGGTCAGCAAGAGGGTCAAAACAAGGATAAAACAGAGGCTGATGACTATATTCTGGAACTGAAACAGGGTATGAGCTAAACAAGTAGTCAAGGAATTTACTTCTGCAAACAATAGGGTAATCAAACTCTAATTAAAACTTACCCAGATGGTTAAACTGTCCATGATAGAGCTGGTGTAGAAGAACACAGCAAGCTGGATGTTCCATAGCAACAAGAGCAAGCACTTGAGATAAAGATACCTCCAGAAATCAAGCATTCCAACAGAAAACCTCCTTGGGATTCAATCAGATGATCAAAACCAACAGCTGCAGGCTCCTTTGATGTGGTATATTCGGCATAAATCAACCTAACAGCACGACAGGTATGGACTGCTGCTGCCGCAGGGATTAAACCAAGGTGAACTTCAATATGATGCAAGAGTTGATTCACTAAGCCTCTATTGCAATTGCTGCTGGAAGGTGCCCGCTAGGATAGGGTATTGTTGCAAACCAGAAAACTCAAGGGAGAAACAGAAGCTGTGATTGCCGCAAGCTTTATAAGGGATTAGGGTGTGACTTCTTCAATAAATCAAGAAAGCAACAAGGGAGAAAAGGGGCAGCAGGTATGTAAACTGTGGGGTTTGATTGTAGGTGAAGGAAATCACAGATGGAAGAAAATTAGGGATGGCTGATGGGTTAATTTTGCTGTAAACAGAAGTTTAAAGTTGGGAAAACCAAAAGTAAGAGGGGAAGAAAAGGAAATCTGCAGAGAAGTTACCAAGAAACAATCAAGAGAGTTTTTTTATGCTTCTTGAAGAGAATTAATGGCTAGAAAATTTCCAAAGAACAGTAAACTTAGCAAAGAGAAGAAAAAGAAGAACAAGAAGAAATTCCTACCCTACAACCCTTGTAGTCCCTACCTAAGGTTCAAGCCAAGGTGCAAGACTTGAAGAAGAGAAGAAGTTTAAATTTATTCCATCATGTCGATTACAATGGAGAATTTCTCCTTTTAAAGAACCAATAATAAAAAGAAAATAGAAACCTAAGCGAATAAGGACTTTTTTTTTTAATTTTATATGGAAGAAAAATCTTTATTGAGAAGGGGAGAAGAACTCCCAAAAAAATAGGGAAAATGACAACAAGGAGAAAGAAAGGTCTAGAAAACCCCCCAACAAGACCTAAAAACCCTAGATGGAACCCACCCAATATAATTACAAGGGGTTACACCCTACAACATTGTTCTAATCCATGTCTTGATCTGCTACCCCTAACATCCCACAATCCTTACATTGAGAGGCCCAAAATAGGATCTTTTCATTGGCCCTTTTATTCACTTGAAAGGAAGGTTCCAAAGGCCTCTTAAAGACCTTTGTTCCTTTCTAGCCAAATCGATCAGCACACCGTTGTTGGGACTAATCTCCAAATTCTCTTTCCTCTAGTAGAAAAGGTGTTCCTTTTCCAAGATAACAAGAGAGAATTCAAGTCTGGAGAGGGAACCCACCGCATGCCAAATTACCTAAGAATTCTAAACCAAACTTCCTAAGAGAATGTGCAGTGTAGAACATGAGACACCGATTCCCCATCTTCCTTGCGTAAGTTGAATTTGTTGGTAAGAATGAAGCCTTTTCTCCGTAGAACATCAATAGTAGAAACATGAGGCAGTTCACATATAGAACTGGACTTTTTGGGGGACTAGAGCATACCAAATGTCTCTCCAAGGGGTAAGGTAAGGCACAAATTTATCCAAAAACTCCGCCTAGGAATGCACACTAAATGATCTAATGAGGACATCGGGTCCAAGCGCAAGTTCCGGGTCTACTAGAGGAGGTACAAGAGAGATGTGCCTACGTTATGGTTCCATTAGGGTCTTTTTATTTTATTTTATGTTACTTTATGTCTCGTTTTGGCGGGGGACACATGTTGGTGAGGGTATTTTAGTCTTTAGATGTTATTTAGGGGTATTTTCGTTATTATTTGTAGTTATGGGTATTTTTGTCATGAGAGTGGTAGAGAGGGGATATTTTTGACCACTTTCTATTTTGATGTAATTGCCCTGACCGTGAGACTCTAGTTATAGAACCCACAATTAGATTTTTGATGGAGGCAATAAAAATTTGAATTTGTTCTCACGTTTGGTTCTCCTTCTTCCTCTTTGTTCATAAGTTGAAGAATTCTAAAACCCTGGAATGGGATTAGGTCCCCACCTAATTTAACGCTGGTGGTGGAGGCCACTCCCTCCCTTTGGGTTAAAGGTCTTCTTCCTCATTCTTTTTTTCACATTTTTTTTTTATTATTTTTCTACAATTTTGAAGTGCTGAAAAATGAAGGTTTCTATGATTGATCACCAACATTGGGGTTTAGAAGCTTTGGTTGCAACAACACTTTCTAGAGCTTACTCTGTGCTGGGCAACACCCCCTACATACTCTTTCATCCTAGCTTGCTGATTTGAAGAAGCTATAGGTGCTGAAGTCTAGCCCCTGGCATGAAACCACTTTCCAGCCGATTTCAGGGGATCAACTCCAGTTCAATCATGATTGAGTTTTGATTTGGTTTGATCCTCCTAAAACACTTCTAACCCTTGGACGATCCCTCCTTGGTAGCTTTACCGCATTATTTTGCTGATTTGAAGAGTCTTAATAGAATATCTTGAACCAGGCATGAACAATATTAAAAAAACTCCTTGTACAAGATCAAGCACTACAAACAAACAGGTGGAGCTTTGCTTGTGGGATTTTTTTTGGGTATACCAGACCCCTAGGTGACCCTAGAATTGGTACCCCTCATCTAGAAGTCTTCATCTTTTCACCTCCCAGACCTTGATCGTATAAGGTTGGTGGCACCTCATCAGAAGTTATAAAATTTTTATTTTGAAAATTTTTGGAATTGCCAATTTTGACCCTATGTGCTTGGAATTAGTTGGCAATCATCCCTAACAACATTAAGGAGATAATCTACATTAAATTCTAGTATTGGTTTTTCAATTTTGGCTCTCTTTTCAAATCTCTAAAAATTAAGGACTTTTGGCATGCTGTGGTTTATGCTCTGGAAGTGAGTTTCAATTTCCTGACCTAAACAAATCATCCTTAAAATAATGTTCTTAAGTTTATTATATATTTTAAGCCTATCTTAGACCTTTTCTGGTTAGTCCCTGAATTTATTAGATTGTTTTTCTTTCTTATGGTCTAATTTGGGCACCTTTCCGAGAAATTTTCAGTTATAATATTTTTTAGGCATAGCTCTAATTTTCCATTCCCTAATTTGAGATTATTGTTCAAGCATATCAATAAGGTCTTTAATTGTTATTAATTTTGTAAGCCCTAATTCCTCCATTGCATGTGGAGCTTAATTTAAAAACTACTTGAATTAGCATGTGAACTTGCGAGTATGAATCTTGTTTATTTTTCTTCATTACTTTGGTAATTTTATTCATATCTCCTGTACACACACTCACTACCTTACATGCATGCTACATCAGATTTGGTATTAGAGCTTAGGTCAGGTTTAGGGTTTTCGTCACCCTTAAGTTGCATCTTAGGTGTGATTTTTGGGGCAATCACTTGCCTCCACATGCTGGAGACCACTTACATAAAAGATCTTTTTTCATAATGCCCAACTTTCTTAATTCCAGATACCCTTTAAACTTTGGAGTGCAAATCTAGTCCCAGGCTACCAAGTGCTAGCTCTTATGATCATCATCCCCTTTCCATAAAAGGTCCCTCTGAAGTCTTTCAATTTAGAGTGCCACCTGTACCAGAATCACAAAGAGGGATAAAAATACACTGGAATTCTAGCCAAAGCCAACCTAATTAAAGTCATTCTTCCTCATTTCTAGAGATATTGTGCCTTCCACATGGCTAGCCTTTTGCGCACCCCATCAACCACCAGTCCCTAAGAGTCTTTGCTTTTATATGAAGCACTCAGAGGCAGCCCTAAGTAGGAAATTGGAAACTTCCCAAGTTTGCCACTAGGAACTAAATATTTGGGATGTCCCCTACTCCAATGAACAAACTCTTTGCAAGGTTTATCCTCAGTCCTGACACAGCCTCAAAACAACAAATGATACATCTCACCATTCGAATTTGCCTTTGGGAATTGATACATAAGATCAATGTGTCATCTGCATAATGTAGGTGAGAAACCACTATATTCTCTCGACCCACCCAAAACCCTTCAAAAAGACCACCCTAAGCCTAATGTAGCTTTGCTCCCAACACCTCAGCCACAAGAAGGAAAAGCAAGGGGGATAGAGGGTCCCCTCATCTCAACCCCTAGAGGCTTTAAAGTTACGGGTCGGGTTTCCATTCATCAATATCAAGAAAGACACTAAGCTAAAGTACGTCCACATTCAATTTCTTCATCGCATCCCAAACCAGAACCACCACATAATTTAGTAAACTCTTAGCTGACATGATTGTAAGCCTTCTCCATGTCTAATTTGCGAATCACCCCAGGCTGACCATTTCTCACTCTTGCATTAATGCATTCTCTAGTGCAAAGAAAGTCATCGAGGATGTACCTCTCCTTCAAGAGAGCCCCCTTCTCCACGAAGATGATAGTCGGAAGGACCTCCTTTAATCACAAGGCCAGACATTTGGAAATTATTTTATAGGTGCTCTCAATAAGATTCATTGGTTTAAAGTTCGACAACTGTTTTTCCCCTTCCTTCTTGGGGATTAAGGATAAAAAATGTTGCATTACTCCCTTTATCCAAAAAGTCTCTTTCATGGAAATCCTTGATCACATGCATAAAATCTTCTTTAATGGTCTCCCAACATTCTTTTTAGAACAAAATGGGAAATCCATCCGGGCCCCAGTGCTTTATCCCTTTTCCATAATCCAAACATACTTCTTTACTTCCTCCTCTTTCAACAGCCTCTTCAGCTGTGCAACTTGCTCCTTTGAAATCGAGGGGAATTGGAGGCCCTCCCACCTTTGGTCTCACTTCCTAGTCCTCGACGTATAGGTTGCAAAAGAATCACACTACATGCCTTTTTATCTCCTCACCCTCGACCCAGTCCGTCCCCACCTTCATTCTTCTGATGCCATTAATTCTCTAGCCACAGTTGGGCATCTTGTGGAAAAATTTGGTATTGTTATCTCCCTCTTTTAACCACTGAATCTTGGCCTACTTGTCATAGCTATATTTTTCACTTCGTCAAAACCTTGTGGAGCCCCGACCATCACCTAGCCAAGGCTAATCTTACAGCCATTTGAGCCATTCTTTGACCCGTTGACATATTGCACATGCATTAACAATGATACTGTTCACTAAAAGCACCATTGCATTAAGCCCATGCTTGACCAGCCCACAAACTACTTCCTTGCGTTGCCACGACGCTCGTAGGGTCCCTTATGTCATTGCCGCCAAAGCACGTTACTAGTTAGCCACCTTGACGCCTTTGCCATGCCGTCGAAGCGCATTTCAAAAGACCGCGGAGCCCATCATGCTCGACTTGTAGCATTGAAGGCCTAACACGCTTACAAAAGAAATTCTAAGACCCAAACTATCCTAGAGGGGGGCTGAATTGGATATTTATGTTTTTCTTGATATTCAATTACCTTTTTAATGTTTAATCGATTGCTTGATCTGTTCTATTTAATTAAACAATATTTATACCTCGTAAAGTGTGGAAATTGATGACTATGCAAATGGCTCACTAATCATGCAGATAAAATAAATCAATCAAAAGAGATAAGAGACACAATTTATAGTGGTTCGGCAAATGTGCTTATATCCGCTGTTAAAAGCTCCTCACTGAGCTGATTAATTTTATTAACTTCTTACAAAAGATACAAGGTAAAATTAATCACAAAAGCCTTTTCACTACGTTTGATGATTTTGACAAATGTATTAACGGCCCCCTCTGTGATGCAGTACAAGGGAAAAGATACTATAAATTGATGTAGAGTAATTTCAAAACCCTCAAACAATGGTTAAATTTAAAGTGTAGAAGTAAAAGTTTTCAAGAGTTGAATTTAGTACTTTAAGTAGCCACAAAAATTTAAAATCATACAATAGAATCATAAAAAGAAGATAAAAAGGATTTAGAAAAGAAAAGAGGAGAAAATATGAAAAAAGATCCCAAAAAGTTATTTTTTGTAATTTTGAACAGAAATTCCAAAAATTACCAAAATACCCCTATGATGTATCAGAAAATTCTGAAATTTTTATGGCCATTTCTGATGTGTTTCAAGGTGTTATAGTTAAAATTTCATAAAATTTCGATACGATTTGATGGGTTAAATAAAAAAATTTTAAAATAGTGTAGGTTCTTTAATAGAGGTTTCAAGAAGAAAAAGAAAAAGAAAAGAAAATATGACAGAAAGAATGAGAAGCAAGTAGTATAGAAATGAAGAGAAACTTAGGAAAAAACTAAGAGATAAATAAAAAGAATGGAGATATGTTGAAGTAGATTAATGTGTATCTCCTAACACCTTAAGGTTTTGGGAGAGTTGGTTAATTTACTGTCAACATGGTATCAGAACAGGTTTGGTCATGAGTTCTGTCAACACCTAAATTTTGACTTGGGTCATTTGATAGCATAAGGATGGCATTCGAATCCCAGTGGAAGTATTTTTCCGAATGTAGTGTTGTGTGCGTGTGTACACATTGTGTGGATCCATGCTTAGCTCCCCAAGTGGTGTTCTCAAGAGGAACACTTTGAAGTATATTAATTTGTGTATCTCCTAACACCTTAAGGTGTTGGGAGAGTTGGTTAATTTACTGTCAACAAGATATACTTTGAAGGAGAGAGGGAGCTTGAGGCAACACCTATGGAAGAAGAGAGATGGGAGCCATGAGTGACATTAACCCTTGGAGAAGGAGAACATTGCTACAATCACACCTTAGGAACACCAAAATCTTCAAAAACTTGTTTATTCTTCACTCTCAAATTATGGGGGAGGGGTTGCCTTTAAATAGGCTTACAAACCTAACAATTAGAAACTTGCTAAAATTGGAAACTTTCTAAAAATACTAAACTTGCTAACCAAGTTTTCTAAATCATAAATACTTTTTAAAAACTTACTTTCCTAAAATTAAAACTACTAAAACGTAAGAATTTCACTATTCCCATTTTTAGTGACCACCTCTTAATAATTTGGTTATAATTTTCTCAAATCATCTTGAATTTGCAAAATCTTGGTCTCATTAAAAAGGTAATTGAATAAGCCATCTAATAACACCAAAACCAAGCCAAAAAATCAAGTTTTGGTCATTAAAAAACTAAGTCCAAAGTGAAAAACGGGATTACAAATAAAAACCCAAAAAAACTAAACTAAACATGGCACTATTGGTCTTATTACAAAATTATCCACCTCTTACAAAATCTGAATTGACCCCACATAACATGTAAATTTAAATTGTGCCATCTTATGTGGGGGTACATACATAAGTCTTACTTGATTGTCCACATCAGACGAGGTTTTCTGCTAGGACATGATAGCCTTTAGGACGAGGCTATTAAGAAAAAATATGGGGTTGAAAGAAATAATGAAATAGCTTTGAGGCCAATATGGGTGACTTAGAAAGCAATAAGCAAAAATATTCCAAAATTTTCAAAGCACATTAGGCATGATGTAGGGCTGTAGGATAGAGGGGTGTATCAGTCAGATCCATTTGTATCATTCTTCTCCTTTTCTTTTAATAAAATTTCATCATTGCTAAAAAGGGCGGCCCAGTGCACGAGACTCCTGCTAACGCGGGGTCTGGGGAGGGCAAGATGTACGCAGCCTTACCCCCATTTCTGGAGAGGCTGTTTCCGTGAATATCTCGTATATCATTATGTGAAATAAACAAAGATAAATGATAAGTGAAAACGAATAATGAGAAATGATAAGCAAAAACAGATAATGATAAATGATAAGTGAATGATTATAAGTGATAAGTGAACAATAAGATCCCTCTATTAAGGGGTTAAATGATGACATAAGATCCCGCCATTGGGAGTTAAACGATGGACAAGATCCCGCCATTGGGAGTTAAACGATGGCCAAGATCCTGCCATTGGAAGTTAAACGATAGTTAAGATCCTGTCATCAGGGGTTAAACAATGGCGTAAGATCCCACAATTGGGAGTTAAATGATGGCTAAGATCCCACCATTGGGGGTTAAATGATGGCATAAGATCCGGTCAGTGGGAGTTAAATGATGGCATAAGATCCCGCCATTGGGAGAAACGATGGTTAATGACTTATACGTTAAGAAAGTGAAATGGTATACATGTTAATAAAAAAGTGAAAGTAAAAAAGAAAGCGGAAAACACAGGTTTTGAAAATTAAGTTCTAAGTAAGAAGTGAAATCGTATGAGATATGATAAGAAAGTAAAAGTATATAAACTTTGTAAAGAAAGTGAAATCATATAAGTATTTTACAAGAAATAATTGTATACGTTTTTTGTGGATGCTTGTAAAAGTGTTTTCTGCATATAATCTACATTTTAATTTCAAGGCTATATGATATATTGCTATCTAAAATGTGTGTGCCCTGCTCGACCCTACTCCGTTGTATATTTTGTATGATTACTTATGAGCCCGTCAAACTCACCCAGTTGACAACATTTTTCAGATTGAGGCTTAGTGGATGAGCATATCTTTGTATCCAGGACAGAGTCGGTGAAAGAAAACCTTGAGAGCTCAAAGATTTAGTTTGAATTAATTGTATTAGCATGTGGACATATTTCAGCTACTAAGACTATATTATTTGTAGAAGATTAGTTGTTAAATTTCATTCCATGGATTGTAAAGCATTTAACATTGATGTTGAAGGTCTGTTTGGATTTTACTCTTTATGATGAAGGAGAAGGGATTTGAAATGGATAGTTTGATTGATGTTAAGTCTTTTAATTTCGTTGCATATGGTGAATGGATATTAGTATTATATATATATATATATATATATTGAAAGGAAAATTAGTAAGTTTATATATTGAGAAATGGTAAATTAGTAAGTGAATGTCATCCCACTGTGTATGTTTAATAATCATTGAAAAAGGACTTGAGATGTAACCAAATGATATAAGGGAAAAATGAAATAAATTATGAAGGAAATGAAGTAAAGGAAAAAATTGAATGTCACACTTTGAATCTGGGATCATCCCAATGAGAGGTCCGGGTTCGGGGCGTGACACAGTTTACATCTTGGATCTTTGACTGGAATTCGTTGATTTCCTTGTAATAGGGGGGAAGGAGCGGTGCTTTATCTTGTGTTTTCTTTTTTGTTTTGCCCTTGCCAGGGCATTGCTCATGCTGTTGACAGTGCCTTGTAACGGCTCTTTGTAACTTACCATGTTGTTTAATATATTTTCAAGAAAATAAAAATAAAAAGAGCACTAAGATGGAACATCCGTAATTAGAGACATATAGCTTAAACATAATTCCACACTAGTGTCAGAAATCAGAGCATATTATTTATCAGATATATCATACAGATCATTGGCATTCATAATCAGATATTAGTCATTGGAGGTTCCATAGCGGTTGAAATTGCCAAGGACAATTAACAGTATACATTAATTTCAATATGTGAGTTCGGTATCATGAATCATAAATATATTTGAGATATACGGGCTACCAAATATTTCTCCAGAAATATGTCAATTAAAAAGAATAAAGAACGAATGCATTCCTTCAAGCAATTGTTTGGGACAATCAAGAATAAGTTTATATGATAAGCAAATCTTCTCCTAGCATTAAAATGAAATGGGATCTTATGAAATAAATGCATGTACACACCGTTTGGCTGCAACAACGTCAGCTTCATCAAAAAATATTATACTTGGTGCTGCGAGGCGAGCTCTCTGAAATGTATTACGCAACAATGCTTCTCCCTCTCCAACATACATCGAATACAATTCTGCACCACTGGGACATAGTTTATGAAATTTCATCAAGTGCAAGCGTAATAAACTGTATTTGAAACTTCAGACCAGCTAGGTATGTACAAATTTTATTAAGTGCGAGCCTAATAAACTGTATTTGAAGCTTCAGACCAGCTAGGTATGTACAAATTTCATTAAGTGCAAGCCTAATAAACTGTATTGGAAGCTTCAGACCAGCTAGGTATGTACAACATAACTTATACATGATACAAGAGAGTAGTTATAATCCTATAACAGAAACATGGTATTTTTTTCTTCCCTTTACATTTAGAAAATGAAAAATAAGTCAAATAGTTTGTCAAAAGCACTCAAAGGATGACTAAGGTTGTCAAACCAGTTTTCTACCCATGATGGAAAAGCTGATAAATGCAGTCTCAAATGTAGGATTCTGTAAACCATTGCTGCAGGAAAATTAAGAAGACAATGATTCAAGGAAACCTGACCTACTGTACTTTAGAAATGCAACATTACCCCACAACAATAATTGGAAGTTGGAACTGAGTGGACTTACAACACAGACATTAAGAACCAAGCTGTAACTGTCTCCTAATTCATAAGAAAATCTCTGCCAATGTCAACTTGCATTGACCAAATTAGATGAGAAAAATTGAATAGTCCAATTTCAATAAATTATTGACAGCAGATAGGAAATATATTCCATTCGAAATTTGGTGGTAATCTAAATGTTCTCCAACCTTTGAGGCACACCAGGCTTCAATCTTTTTTTGGTGACGAGCACACCAATAGATGGGTCCCATCTAGAAGAACTATTATGCCAAACTAGAGCTGATCAGATGAGCCCAAGAACCTGTCTATCAGGTTTTTCATAGTGTGGGCTCATACTTAGACTTCCTCACCAAACAATGCAATTCCAATGGTTATATCTTCATCAGGTTTGTTGTGAACCTTCTGGCCTAAAAGATCTTGCAGGAGTAGATCAGGTGCTGTCCCAAACCCATGCATGAGGTTCTGCACACCAAAATATGCTCTTTCCTAGGCAGTCCCTATGGTCTTCCTGACAGGTACCTTAGATTTCCATACTCTTAAGATTTCAATGAACATATCCCTTGTTGGATAAGATTTCAAGATTCCTAGGCAGTCCCTATGGTATAGGCTTGTCATAGTTGCTTCTGTCTCTTTGGGTTTTTTGATCCCAGTGGGATTTCTCATCCCCCTGTTTTGTCTTATTTTCTCTCTTTTTCTTCTGGCTTTAATAAAATTCTTTTTCTTATATATATATATATATGAGGAAGAAAAATGGTTACCTCAAGGAGAAAAATGAAGCTTGGGCAGCATGAGCTGCAGCTTTAGCAAGGGTAGTTTTTGAGCATCCAGGAGGTCCATGCAAAAGAACCCCACGTATTGGTGATATCCCCAGCCTTGCAAATGCATCAGCATGCTTAATAGGCCACTCAACAGCTTGCTGGAGTTTTTTCTGTTCCATGTATTTACTATTAGAGGCTAGTCAACATTTTGGCAATCAGTTAGAAGTATAAAGGTTCAGACCTTCAAATCGTTTAATCCTCCTATATCTTCCCAAGAGACCTTGGGGATTTCCACGGTAACACCTCTTGTTATGCTTGGACCAACCACAGATCTTGCATGCTTCCAATCATCCATTGTCAAACTGCATAAACCACCATCTTTAGTAATATTTGGAGATCTACATACTGCAGACATTGTAGCCTCCCGACATAAAGCTTCTAAATCAGCCCCCACGTATCCATTGCACGATGCGGATATAGCTTGTAGGTTGACACTAGGTTCCAAAGGGAGCTTCCTTGAATAGAGCTGAGCCAGATTGAAAATAAATAGTATTACAGATCTACACGCAGGTCGCCATAGTTATCATATATAAGATTACAAGTTGATATCTGAGCATTGCCCAAGTGATTTAAAGGCTGAATTCATTGGGCCAAGTAGTTAGTAGCTCATGAGTGTCACTGAGTAGCCCTCTTCAGTACTTGCCACAGTTAGTAGCTCGTGTTACCACAGTTATCATATATAAGATTACAAGTTGATAAGACACATTATGGAAATTTCATACAGACTTGATTGTACCTTAAGGATTTGAAAACGCTCCTCTTCAGTAGGTGTTGTAACTTCAATTTCAGCATCAAAACGCCCTGACCTTCGTAATGCTGGATCAATTGCATCAACCCTTAATACATGTAAACAATAACATTAATTACACATCAAAATGAATAGTTTTAGAATAAATTAAAAAATAAAATTAAAAAGGGCCTCAATGAGACAATGGGAGGATTGAAATCATTATCACCATAAAGATTAACTATTTCTTAGATCAGAGGAATTATTGGATTCCACCAACATATCATTTAGTATCTCTTTAAAAAGAGATAAATGGGCAAGGCACTGATGATAGACAATTGGACGGTGAGGGGTATGCCGATTCCAAACCGATGCAGCCTGTGTTGTTGTAATACTGACTCAGTGCCACATTTGTTCTTACATTGTCAGAATCCCACTCATTGTGGAACTTTTTCATAGGTCGCTTCAAGAAAGGATCGGAGTTACATCGTTCTATGAATGCCCTTTTAGAGAAATGATGTCAAGGTGGCCCGGATCAGTTTTTGTTTAGAGGCAAGGTGGTTTGGAGAGCAATTCCTACAGTGGTATCATGGATCATTTGGCAAGAGAGGAATCGGCGGGAGTTTGAGAATGCATCCTTGGACCTACAGTCTCTTCCAACCCAAGCTTTATCTTTGTTTATGCATGGATGTCTCACCTAAACCGGTTCTCTCATATCCCGTTACACCAGTGGATCTTTGATTGGGAGTCAATTGTTTTTATATAAAACTTCCTATCTAGGGATGTAACTCTTGTACATTCCAAGTTTCTTTAATAAATTATACCTTATCTTTTCACAGAGAGAGAGAGAGAGAAATGGTACCCAAATTTGAACTTATTAAAAAAAAAAAAGAAACTGAAAAAGGTTAGGGAAAAGGCAGCATAACAGCTCATGGCTGGGAATTCAACATCCAAGAATTCAGAAATGATCATTACAACTTATTTAGGTCAAAGCAATTCACAAGGATTTCATTGTTCATGCTTTTTAAGTGATTACCAGATAAGAAAATGATCATTACATAAAATAAAATTGCCTAGGGATGCATCATATGCAATAGATAGTGTTTATTTATTTATGAATAATAAGCTTTATTATGAAAAGAAAAAGAGGAGAAAGAATATACAAGAAGAAACCGAAAGGCTGATCACCTAGCTAGCAATACATGGCAATGTGAAAGATAAAATACATGAGTACCAATCCCTTGTGATGTTAGAGATCGAAACCCCTGTGAAGTCATTTGAGGCTGCAGCCTGAGGCAACCTCAAACAAGATAGAGTCCGCTACCTCTATACATGAGATTTCTTGACTCCCTCCAAGATTCTTCTATTCCTCTCCTTCAAGATTCCCCACATGATGCCGTGCATGAGGCCCATTCAAAATTTCCTACTACAGCTCTCAAAAGAGTCACACTACCATTGAGACACCAACTCAAGAAGACTATGAAGCATCGTCCAACTCATAGAGGTGCGCATAAAAATGTGAGAACATATCAATCTTGCGAAGGAGCAGTGGAGTAGAATATGGCTGCCCGATTCTCCATTCTCCATACAAAGGCAACACATGTGAGGGAGGGTATTATGTAAGGTCGCCTCTTCTAAAACATATCCATAGTGTTTCATTTTACAGTAGACAATAATCCAAATAAAAGCCTGCACCCGGGGGGAGAGTCCTTTCCAAATTTTGAAACTGAGAAGGGCGAGGATAGGACTGAACGACCAGAAAGCTTCTCAAAACTGATTTAACAAAGAAAGAACTGGAAGAGTTGAGGGTCCACCTGTATTGATCCGGAAGGGACGGGGATAGGCGGTGATGAGGACATCGGGTCCAAGCGGGAGTTTTAGGTTTACCAGAGGTGGCGAAGGAGGGTCGCACCCATGCTATGGTTTCATTAGCAATTTTTTATTTTATTTATTGTTACCTGACACATTATTTGAGGGTAGTTTTGTCTTAGTAGCATATTTAGTGGTATTTTGGTTATTTTCTATAGTGTAGGGTTATT
>JAOXJP010000008.1:5091113-5102597 GCA_025762735.1 Platanus orientalis | reverse complement strand
GGGGGAGGCGGGGTGAATAGGATTAGGCCACTTCTTTTTGAACTTATTTAACTTTTCAGTCCACTTTTGATTTACTTAACGTTTACTTAAATTGCAATGGAAAATTAAACAAGTAAACCAATTAGGATTCCTTTCTATGAAGCTATCATAGACCACTACACTTTGTCATGCACTATAGTGTAACCTATGGCAGAGCGGGAGACGGGCTGATAGATTTCGTAGATGTATTTTAATTAATATTTCACTTAGAGTCACTTTACAAATTCGTTAATCAATGAACACGTGCAACCATGCAAATTAAGGAGCAATAAAGATAAGATAAATCACACAATTTAACACTGTCATTTATAATGGTTTGGCACTCCGGGCTTACATCCACTCTCAAACCAGCTCACCCCGAGCCTCTTTAATTTTGTATTAATAGTTGTCCTAAACTATTATAGATAGAATTAACAAAACCTGATAATTTACTTACAAGTTCTAGAAAATTCATTTATTTGAAAGCACGCTTCTAGTGGCTGTACATTCCGTCTAATGGCTTCGATGAATGATGCTATGAGAATCCGCCTCCGGTGACTTCGGCGAAGGATACAGATTTCAAGTGATGTGAATGAATAAATTTCTTGTGTTGGCTGCCTCCTTGTAGGCTAGTTTAATTATGGAACCCACCCTTTTTGTTGGAGAGACAAGGTATAACCATATGGTTAGCTCTCTAAAGCTTCTAACAAGTTTAACTAATAATTTTTGAAGCTTTCACACAACCTTGGTAAGGATTTGTGTTACGCTTAGATTAATGATCTAACTTAATGAACCAAAAATTCAGGGTAGTTTTACTCGCAAGTATATAAGTTTTATAGTACATTACAAGATCGAATCTATAGAAATTGACTTGTGAAACAAAAACAAAGATTACAGATGAGAGAAAAAAAAAGATCTCATTCAGGTTTCTACACTGTAGTATGGAGCAACAATAATGTAAAAATAGAAAAGTTATATTAAATGGACTTAAGGTTTCAAGGATCCATTTAAAAACTTGTAACTTATTTTGATCAAATTATCACGGTTATAATTGAATAAAGATTCTACCTAACCGGAAGATTATACCGTTAAAACATCTGAGATAATTGCAAAATTGAATGTTTGGAATAATTATGTAATTTGTTGACAAGTCACAGGGATTTTCTAAGCATTTATTGTACTCGGAGTTAACAATAAATCAAAGAGAGTTTGTAAACTTGAACATTTAACCAAAAAAAAAAAAAAAATCCAATAAAAAAAATATTCTATTAAAATTCAAAATAAAATTACAAATAACTAAATTTTACCTCTAACCTTGGTCTGGTTTTTAGTCCATTATCTTCTTAATACAAATCATGGAAATAAAAGACTAAAGCCCTAAAATCAAGAAAATAATAGGGGAGAAAAAGTGATAAATTTGTGCATAAGCACACCCTTTTTATAATAGAAAAGTGAAAGAAGCCAAAAGATCTCCAAATTTTCAGCATTCACGCATTTCCAAATTTGCTCGACATTGCCTTCTATTTTTTGACATTGAAATCGTCCGAATTGAAAAAAATCGTGAAATACAAATTTGTAGAGAATTGAATATTTTTTCCAACCCCATTGGCCTTTCTTTAATCCGAATTTTGAGTCAAAAGTTATAGTCAAAATACCGCGAACGACTCAAACCTCATTTTCTAGCGAATTTTATAAAATATGTATGAAGTGAAGATCTTTTTGCACATGAACCCCACGTGTTTTTGACTTGTTTGCCCTATGAGTGAGCTGGTCCAATGTCTAATCATCCTCCTCTATCATTCTTAACCCTTGAATTCTCTTGGATAATTGAACTTCACTTGATTGGATCGGTTGGTGTTGATTTCCATCATCTTTTGACATTATCTCCATTGGTAGGCTTTGCTAATGGGCTTCAAACTTTAATTGGACTTTTTTTGAGTTCCTATAAGAGAAAATACATAATTTTATATAAATACAAATAAAATAAATGCAATAATGCTTATTTTAATTATGATACTTATGTAATTTTAAGCAGTTATCAATTTGCCTATAAAAAAATGCACAAGGTCAAAGGCTAAAAATAATTTAACTCGTATGCAACTGGGCTCACTAAATTGGTTTGATTTCAACAAGAATTTGATTAAAAATTCATGCAACCAAGATTCCAAGCCAATGGGGTTTAATCCCTTATTTATAGGGTGGAAAACCCTCCTTTTAGAAGCTTCTAACGACTCTTTTCCAACGGTAAATAATTGAGCCGTTACAATTTTTTTTTCTAATTTTGCACCTTAGGAATGATCCTGGAAAACCTGGGATCAATTCTGGGTGCCTTTTGAGCAAAATTGATGCAGCATGCGTAAGTGAGTGAAGTGTGTGTAGAGGAGATATGCCTAAAATCACAAAAACAATAAAGTGTTATAAATTAGATTCCTATTTACACCAATCACCTATGAAACTAGGTAGTTCTTAAGTTAAGTTTATCATGCGTTAAAGGAGTTAAGGTAACAAAACAATAAACAATAGAAACCTAATTAAAATATTAAGATGTTCAACTAATTAAGAGAAATAGGAATTTTAAACTTGCTGTCTAGGAATTCTGATGCTTTAAAAGTGCACTAAAATTAGTTGAAGATGGTAATAATATGGGATAACATAAAACAAGACTACTAGTTTTGCATGGGATGTTAAGATATGTTATAAACATGAAGAGGGATAAAAAATAAGGCTGAAAAAAGGGAAATATGCCTAGAAAATTAGCAAAACCAGCCCCAAGTCCATGCCATAACATCTACCAAGTCACAACCTATGGGATTTCCAAAAAAAAAGCACAAAGAGGTACCTGGAACTAGAATTTTGATGGGGGGATGGAGCTTTCATGTCTTCTATATGCTGCCCATGAAAATTCCTAGCCGAGAAACCAAGAAACCAAGCTTAGATAGAAGTCTAAAAATTTGACTTCTAAAATAAGAGTTGCTGCCATCCTATAAAAACTCAATGTGGGATTTGATGTAGATCATAATTTTTAGGAAGGCTGCTGCTATAGTTGATGTCACCCAGGGTGTAGATCACCCTAGAAAATCCAAATCAAAGAAAACTTGGATCAGTTTAGGTTGGGAGTCGATCTCCCACAAGCTGTCCAGGAAGATGAATTCATGCCTAGTACTAATAAACTCCATTGGGATTTGATGATGAGGGGAATTCAATGCTGTGAGTTGCTATAGGAGGTGTCGTCCAGCTCTTTGAACCCTCCAGGAATTGTTGCTTTGATCAAAAGCTTGAAGATGAAATGTTGGTGATGATTCTCCTCTCAGCTGTATGGATTTTTAACAAAACTAATTCTATAGAAAAAGTTAGAATATGAAGAAAAGAAGAGGGAATGAAAACTTTAACCCAAGGGGAAGGGATTGGCCTCTACCACCAATGTTAAACTTGGTGGGGGTTTAGTCCCATTCCAGGGTTTTGTTTTTCTAACCTATCGAACAAGGGAAGAAGGAGAGAAAATTTTCAAACTCAAAATATCAATATCGCATTCCCTAAAAAAAAGCAAGCAATGGGGTTATAAAGACCTCCCCCACAGCTAGGTTTACAATAGAACAATCCTCGTGCACTGAAATACCCCCTATTTCCCAATCACATATATAAAAAATAACCCCCTACTAAAGTAAATGACAAAAACACCCTAATAACCAAACAAAGACTAAAATACCCTACAACATGTGTCCTCCCCAACAAGAGACAAAATAATGTCTGGTAACAAATAAAACACTAAAATAAGATCTTAAAGAAAGTCCCGGGCAAGTGGGGATCCTCTACTAGAACCAAAGTAGAGGTCCGGCTCTCCTACGACGTCTCTGGTAAGTCTGGAATGTGCGCTTGGACACGATGTCCTCATAAAAAATCCAACAAATTTTCATTCTTTTCAGGATCAATCCTACATGTTCAAGATCTATCCTGGATCTGTCACAACACTTGGATTTTGCTATTCAAACACCTAAAAGTCCTTAATTTGGTCCATACTTATATTTAAGACCAAAATTTGGTCCTCCAATGGTCCAATCATCGCAAGACCTTCTTTATGTTTAGGAAATTCATTTCTAGGTCTTTCTAGGTCCTCCTAAGGTTAAGTCCATACTCAAACACCCACTTACTTCTTAGTTCTTACCAACCTTTACCAATTTTACCTTTGAGCATAGGATTGACTTTTTGAGGTGATTTTGTACAATAGCTTGAGACTTATTGGAATCTTCAATGAGACTTGTCTCTAGATGTATGTGGTCTTTTGGGTTTCTTGACTTGAAGCTTCTTCTACCTTGTCTTGGACTTACATTACTTATAAATTTACAAATACAACTCTTGTAAGACCAAATACAATGACCACAACATACATGTACTTACACAAGTTTTGGAATGGGATTGACAATATATAATTTTATAACTTACAGTAGTATGATTTATCACCTAGAGTTCTTTAATGGTAAGGACTTATGTTAGAGGAGATTTAGTTTATGAAGTTACAAATCCTTTCTAAGCTACTGATGTTACAGCTCCATGGTTTAAATATGCATGTGACTCATGTACACATGATAGTATCCTTTCTTTTGGAAAAATCAGATAAGGTTAACCATAGCCATGATGATTGACGAGCCCAAGAGTTCTCAACTCTCAACCACCAGACAACATACCAGATCGTCTTAATTCGCCTCTGACTCTTATATGATTTTGATCTGTCCAAGCTGGAAAACTGGATGCAAAAGTTGTCAACCTTTGAAGATTTCCGGTATTCATAAAAGAATGGTGGTTTGGCTCATCACTTGAACTTTTGATCATTAAAGTGCATCTGGTCCAGTGCCCTGGCTGTTCCCTTTAATGATCTTTCTCTGTATAATCAAAGATGAAGGTTTGGCTCCTCATTAATTGAAGTCTTGTCTCGACTACAGATCCTGCCGACCCATGGTTTAAAAAAGACTTGACCTAAATGATATGGCAGATCCATATTGCATTGGTTATGACCGGAACTGTCAAATATGTGGTTTGCATCTCGATTGGAATTATAGGGTTTTCCCTGGTATACCTTGGTTTGAATCAGCCAATATTGGTCCAACTTCATTATTCACATGATTTGATCTAGTCATACTGATTTCTTTCCAACTTGTCCTGGGTTTTTATTGGCTAAGTGAACTTCTGGTATCAAGATTTAATCCTTGTGCAGGTATTTTCTATTTATAGAATCATAAGAAGTTGATATCACTGGGTATTAGTACAAATCAAGTTTCTGTTTGGATCCTGTTAAAAAATCACTTGATATTTGCTTGTAAAAAATTTGATTTTAGTCAGCCAATGTCAGTCCAGGTAAATTTACTTGGTCAAGTCATACTGGACTTGCTATCATTGTAACAAACTTTCCCTAGTTTGTGTCTTGCTTTAGTCAAGTTCGGGTACTGAGGTTTTGATTCTTGTGTAAGTCTCCTACATTCATAGGGCAATGATGGTGTGACTGATATTTAGGGTTATCAAGCGGGTTGGGTTGGGCTGGGCAAGGGCTAACCTGAGCCCAGCCTGAAAGAAAATGTCTTGGCCCATGGCCCGGCCCGAGCCCGAAGTCAATTCAAAATAGCCAGCCTGAGCTCAGCCCAGTATAAAACAATGGGCTTCGGGCCGGTTTTGGGTAGCCTGAAGTGATAAACTACAGGCTAGCACGTCCTTTTATGACAATAAATTTACTTATTTGAATACCATGTGGTGGAAATGTTGCATTCAAACAGTCAAAATCTATGTATGAAGTATTGTTATACTTCCAATCACAAAAGAAAAAGTATTGTTACACTGATGTCAGTGGGCTAAGGTGGCCAAAAATAAAAATAAACAAAATATAAGATGATAAAGTGTGTCAGTTACTTTTATACCTTTTGGTATAGCAAAAAAAGTACTGTTATTATATATTTTTTATCAACATGTTATCATTAAAGAAAATGTGAAGAATATTTTAACTTACACACACACACACACACACAACTGTACAATAGTTCAGGCCGGGCCAGGTAGCCCAGCTCAAAAAGTATTTCAGGCTTAAAACTTGGGCCCGAGCCTGAAGCTCGGGCATCGGGCCAGCCCGGCCCAATTGACAGCCTTACTGATATTTCTGGTAACTATGTAATTTAAATGCTTGGTCCAAGTTGTTCTCTCACTCTCTCTCTCTCTCTCGCACTGTGTGTCTATATATGTATGAACAATGTACTCCTTTCTCATTCCGATGAAATGTGCAGGAAAATTCTCAATTATCACTTTCGAAGAGTACATTTCAATTGCATTAGATGCACCCAGAGTTGTGGGGATCTATCCAGAGATTAAAAATCCAGTATTTATCAACCAGCATGTAAGTACTGTTCTTCTTAAAGTAGGGCAAGAAATAGTTGGAAAAAAGAGGATGCTCTTAAAAATTAGCTCATTTCATAGGGGGGAGGAGGGTTTGATTTATATTGCAACATAAAAAGTTAGAAACTGCATGTCTACAATCGGTAGCACATCTGTGGCAGTCACATGTTTTCAAAGGGGATTATCCAGGATAGGTGCAGTTATAAGAGCCCTGACTAACTTTATTCTTTGGTCTGATGCTACCAATTATGACTTTATGATTTGCTGAACTGAATCATTCATGGTGTGTCATTGTAAATTAAATATTTAGCAATGCTAACCTAATGTTATGCTCTTACTTTCAACAGGTCAAATGGGCAGATGGTAAAAGGTTTGAAGACAAGTTTGTGTATACACTCAAGAAATATGGATACAGTGGTTCATATCTGTCAAAAGAATGGTTGAAACGACCGGCATTTATCCAGTCCTTTGCCCCAACTTCACTCATATGCATTTCAAACTTAACGGACTTGCCCAAAATCTTCCTAATTGATGACATAACCATGCCAACACAAGACTCAAATCAGGTTTCTTCTTTTCCTCGTGTCCTTTTGATAAACTATTTTACTCAGTTCTGATTTCTGAAGCACTACTTGAATGAATGTACTTCATAATTTTTCAAAATTCAGGCAACATTTTCTAGCTCTAAAAATTGCTTAGTACAATCTGCGTTCTGCACATACCTCATGAGGATCTGAAAACATTTTTTCTAAAAAACTAAATAACTTTGTATTGCTTAGGAGATTTGGTATATTTACAAGTCCATGCATGTTTTCAAAATTCGGAAATATGTGACTTATAGACCATAAATATGTCTACAAACGGCATAGCCACCAAGGTTTTCAATCCCAGGCAGGAGGTCAACCCAGGTTGGGTTGGTCAAACTCAGAACAGCAAATTAAGCAAACGGTTCAGGGCTTGATCTGGGTCAGATGTCCACTTCGAGTTTTAAACATTTCTAGCACACACGTGAGGGGTTAAGACCCACATATGGTGGGGTCCACCCAGGATATCTTCTTCGCCGAAAAATTGTTACCATCGGGTTATCGTAAACACTTCCCTGTTCTCTTCTTTTGCACCTGTTAGAAAACATGGCAAATGGTCCAGAAGAGTGCTAGATTGGATGGTTTTTCTTAATGAGTTATGATCAAGAGTATTTTGGATAGAGATTTCCTAGGTTCGACCCATTGAAAGGTTAACTCCTGACCTCCTGTTACTGTGCTACACAAATGGATTTTTATTGTTCTTTTTAGTCGCTGTACACAAGACTTGTCCCATAGATCATTGCTTTTCGAATAATGATAAATATATGTTAGGTTTCTTCCTGTAACTTTTTTTTTGCTTGTCCAAAACATTTGCTCATGAGAATTAACTCCCTTTTTAATAAGAAATGGGGAAAATACATCAATTAATTTTTAACGAACATACAAATAGTTATAAATTTCAAAAGGATTTGGGTTTTCAATGCAATACTATTCTTGGTCGCAGGTTTTATGGAATGCTCTGTTTATACTAAAATTCTCAATTCTTTGATTCTTCTTGATGAAATGGATGGCCATGGATCATTTGCAGTCATATTGGGAGATCACTTCAGATGGTTACCTTGAATTCATAAAGGAGTATGTGGTTGGAATTGGACCCTGGAAGGATACAATTGTCCCACCAGAAAACAATTATTTGATGACACCTAGTGATCTTGTTGCCAGAGCACATAATTGTGGCCTACAGGTGCATATCTTCTCCATATAAGAACTAGTCTCTTCAGTGATGTTTTAATAATGATTATAATGATCATTGTGCCCATTGTTTTGAGTGCCATATGACGTTAATGGTCATAAAAGTCGGTATTTAAAATTTTTTTTTCCTACATACCTTATACACAGAAATGTCTTTTTTCAACTTACTTTTGATGTGTTATTGTTAAAATCCATTATACTTGTTATTCTTTGACACTTTAGATTGGATTCTGTGCTATATACAAGGAAAGAGAAAGGAATAAAAAAAAAAGAGGAGAAATAATGGTATCCTGGACCAATACCCCAGGATCAATTTCTTTGCTCATATGGGCAATTCTTACTTAGCAAAAGTGATGCCTTTGATGGTCAATCCAGAAGGTCCTTATGTCGGGCCAAATCCACAAACTGAAGATACTCTTTGGACTGATCTTAACCATTTGATTCTGAGATTTAAAAGACAAAAATAACATAATGTCAAAGGTCCAAAGTTGAGTCATCAGTCTGTACCATCCCAAATATTAGACCACCTCCTTATTTGGGCCAAAACCAAGGTTTGCCCTTCTTTGATCCTAGCCATTCAAGTGACTTAAAGGTCCTACTTATCCAATTATTGCATTAACAGTCACAATTGTTTGTGAAACATGATTTTTGGTCTATGGATGTTCAAATGGTTGGCTGTTGGCTGAAGTATATATGAAGTTGTGCTCACTGATTTCATTCTTTTAGTCTCGTTCTTTTGGATTTCTTTTATGATCCTTATTTGCCATGAGCGATTATACAAAAAGTGGTTGGTAAATCATCGGGAGCTTGACTGTAACTTCAAATGGTGAATTTATTTCAGGTGCATCCGTACACATACCGGAACGAGAACATGTTCTTACATTTTAACTTCAATCAAGACGCATATGCTGAATATGATTATTGGATAAATAAGATAGGAGTTGACGGACTCTTTACAGACTTCACAGGGAGCCTCCATAATTTTCAAGAATGGACGACCCCCCTCTCTTCTAAGGACAACAGCACTGCATCCAAACTCTTGCATAAGATTGCATCAATGGTCTCCTCTTACCAGAAAGGATGAGGGGAGATCTTTTTATTTCTCATTTTTCTTCTTCTTCGTATTGGTTGTTAAACATACTTATATAGCTGATAACATTGCTATGCTTTGTTTTAGTATTTCTGGTATTATGTATTGTCATGACACTTAAAGCAATGTTCATAAAGCATTTTATATTGGCTAGTGTTAGTACCAAGTAGACAAATTCTCTTAGATTACCACAAGTTGTTTAAAATTCAAGTTTTCTTGATGATAGTGGTGGTCTCCCATCAATTGTGCAAGGAATCCGACCACAATAATACCAAGATTCAACCAAGTTCGGAATCAAGTGTTTTGTCCTATGGATTTGCACTATTCAAATGGAGAAGTATCACTTTCCTTTAAATGCTCAAGTCATAGGTTTAAATTTGATTATCTCCACAAAAATTATTCTTAATTTCACGTTATTACTTATTCTGACTTTTTGTAAATCTTACAGTATATGATGGAATTGGCCTTTGCCTTCTTTCCTTACACACTCTTGAGTCACTATTTTGACAGTTTTCTCATTTTCTCTGAGTTTTATTTGTATGGGAGGACATTGGGATATATATATGGGTAAAGAGCCAAAGCTCATTCATTCATTAACATGAGGCATCTGGTTATAAGAATCTGATGCAACAACAGAGGCCAAGTCACTCAAAACATGAGAAGAATTATATGGTCCCTTGCCACAATAGTTGCCATATAGTTAGCAGCTTTCTTGCTGGCCCATGGAACATATGAGGTGACCACATTCTTGGAATGTTTTATTAAATTCTGACTATCTTGAATGATTGCTTTGATACGACAGGGGGACTTTTTTCAGGCTCATTAAGAAGTTTTACAATGCAAAGACAATCTGCTTCAATTATTATTTGTTGGGAAGGAAAATCTTACACCATCTGAAGCCCAATAAAGAAGCTCCATGCCTCGGCTTATTCTGCTACAGAACCCGGAAAAGCCTTAGAAGTGCCACCCATGAATGATCCATGATGGTCCCGAAGGATTGCTGCAGAAGCACTAGAATAACCCGTGACTCCATCAACATTTATTTTGAGAGTACCATTAGAAAGGGAAGTCCATTGCTCAGAAGAAGAATTTGAAGTAACTGTAGATTCAGGACTGATTGTTTGTGGTACCGATCTATTCATCATTAGAGCTGTCTCTTGATACTTATTGACCATTCTTATAGCATTTGCTATCACCAGTTCAGCCGAGAGGAGTGCTTACGAACATTTTATTATTTCTGGCTTTCCAAATCTGCCATAAGATTTTGTATCAATTTTGAGACATTGACTATTTGGATATAGATGGTTCCCTTCCAAGACCCACTCCTTGAATGGAGTTTCAAATTAAGGCCTTGATGAATCCAACTAAATGGGCTTAATAACCAGTGCATGGTTAGTTGGGCTGGCCTTGCACTGGTCGTGGCTTGCACACCCAAGCCCTTACCCGAGTGTGCGCATGGTGCAACAATCTCCCTAGTAAATTGTCACATATAAGTGTTCCCAAGAGACATAAGTGTACCGTTAGGGGTGTCAATGAACTGAGCGGAGCTGAGCTTTGCTCATTGTGGCTCGGGCTCGTCACATGACGGCCAAAGCCCAGGCTTGGTTCGAGCAATGCTCTCCAGAAAAAGAAGAAAAAACTAACCATACATCCTAATGGCATAATTTGAACAATATTATTGTTAAAATATATAATAATATTATAAAATTATTAACCAAACCAAGCTTTTAATGAGTCGAGCTTAGTGAAGCTTGGTTCAAGCTCGCTTAATAAACTAGCCTAAATCAAAGCTCAGACTCAGCTCATCAAACTTAAAACAAGGCTCAAGCTCGGCTCTTAATGAGCCGAGCTTAGCTTGCTTGGTTCATTGACAGCCCTATGTACTGTAGGTAGTATGTTTACCTTTCAGTTTCCGTGGGACTAAATTTACCAAGGGAAAAAACACACATTTTCAGAACTTGAAATAATCTAATAAGTAGTTTCAGGTGGCAAAAATAACCAGTGTTTTGATACTATGCTTGACATAAATAAATAATATTAAGAGGCTATCTCTAATGCTCTAATGCACCAGCTCTAGCTCTTATTAGAACTCTGCAATTAAGCATGCTTGGTTTAAGGTGGGCATGGGTAACCGCACAGGAAGTACTTGTTTTACACTTGTCTTGGACTATGTTATAATGGGGGTGATATCATCTGCGCCACCCCCCCCGATGGGACACTGGCGGGGGG
>JAOXJP010000008.1:5080987-5091103 GCA_025762735.1 Platanus orientalis | reverse complement strand
CACTTTTTGGAGGTTTTTGATTCCCCCCCCTGAGTGTCCCATCACGGAGGGTGCCGCAGATGATTTCACGCCGTTATAATTATGATGATGGAATGCAGCAGCCTCCACATCAGACTTGCCGATAAGGTGGACTACTACATTGAACATATATGGGGTTTTTCATAGGGCCCACAACCCACCAGTCGAACCTTACTCCTCTTTGTCTCCTTCTATGTTGCCCCATTTAGACATGAAAAGATATCTTTCAGGATGTTTTGTAAATTCAGCAGTGCAATAATGCATCGAGCCCCACTCGTGTATTTATCGTAATACCCTTGAGATGCTTTTTCATGCCCCATGATTCCATGAAGGGCAACCACTTTCACATTATACGAACCCATGAGGATGGGCAACCATTGAAGCTTCTTTCATTTGTCCTTTCTGTAATCTAAGATAGGTTTATCCAACGGGGGAAAGAAAGAACCAAGTCTAATGATCTGCCACATTATTGAGATGGATAAATAAATTTGAGGTTTCTTATTAAAGTAACCAAATTTGAGGTTTCTTATTAAAGTAACCATGAAAAGTGTCATGAACCAATTCCCACAATTGGGGTGTGCTGGCCTTTATTTTTGGATGCAATTGACAGGTTATTTCTTTCCATATAATTTTGAGTCTCAGAATCCAGCTAGAAGGTGACAAGCTTTCTGTAATACAGGACCTAGAGGACATAGCTGAGTCTCCTATCCAAATACGTAATACTTACATTTTGGAATGTAAATTTTTGTTAAACAGATTTCCAGGAACCTCCATAAACCATATTCAAAGATTAGCGAAGATGGTGGCGGATTCATAAGAAAAGACAGAAAGTTCTATATTGGGAACCAAATCTTGGCATTCTCCTCCCTACTGGGTGAAGAAATATCTGTCCATGAATATCCAGCCATTTCACATTGTCTCTTTTCTGTTGGTTAATGAATTCTTCTTTTTACCAAAAAATAAAAACAGTAGCCCAAACTTCTGACACACGTTGACATTGTTTTAACAATCCTTACTACTGTCTGGCCTGTGGAAAGTTGATCAGTGAATGGTAGTAGCACCTCATGGGGTTTATCTTGATTGAAGTCTCTCAATTGACGGTTAGGGTAGAGGACCATCTTTTGAATGACACCAAAAATGTGGAGGGGTGCATCCAAAGGGTCCTATACTATCTCATGTGGGGTGCATTGAATAGACCTTATGCCAGATTAACAAAAAAAAAGGCCAGCTCTAAGGAATCAGAATCTAGAAATTTGGGGGAAAGCTCTTCTACAAGGGTTTCAACGGTTTATCATTCTGTTTAAGTCAATCTATTGATGGTGATCTGTGTGTTATGTTCTGGTGGTAAAGCAGTTACAGAGGAATTGAAGATGCCAGCTTGCTAAGTTGGTAAAGTCTCTAGGTGTCATGCCATAGACCTGGGTTCAAAACCCGTCTTCACCTACATTAAACACTAGTATTTACCTATAAAAAAAAAAAAAAGTTTCAGAGAAATCATCAATGGAGAGAAAACCTACTTACAGCATCAATCAAGGTGTAAACTTTATGATGTATTCTCTTGCACAGAGAATCATCCAGAAAATAAATCAAGTAGACCATTAGGTCAAGTATATCAATTTTGACAAGTGATAGATGCAGAGAGGTGAATGGATAAAAAATGCTCACCTTAACGAATGCTAACCATTGCTCTTTGTTAGATGGCGGGCACATCAGCACCTAAAAGTGAATATGTGCCCCCGCAAAAAAGTGAAAATCACTTTTCATCGCTGATGTGTCCGCCCCTGACAAGGAGCAGTGATGAGCGTTTGTTGAGGGAAGCATTCATAAACCGATCCCTGCAGAGAGAGTAGCAATTCACATGTTACAAGAAAAATGAAAATAGAAAGGATGAGATAGGAAATAGTCAAATAGCCATACTTCCTTGCCTCTGCTGTACTATGCGTATATATGAACAAGGTGTTTGGATCAGATGGGTTCCACTGAAGAATCTTTTGTTCGGGTCATCTGATTGGATCGATTTGTGGACCCATCAAATGCGGGTCTTGATTGCCCGTATGCTACTTGAGTATTCCTTGATAAGTATAGAAACATGGACTTTGGCAAATAACCATATCCCCCCCCACCCCAAACCCCAAGAAAAAAAAGGTCATTAATCCAAATCTGTGGGTTTCCCAAAAACAGACTCTGTTATCCTAACTGATCCCGGTGGCTCATCACTGCTAGAATGTAAAACTTCAAACCATTTCCAAATCCTTTAAACATTTTCATTGGCTCTGATGTCAGATCTGCCTGGAAAGCCTGAGTTTAATTAGGCAAGAAGTTGGAGCATTTACACATTCTGCATATCACATAATAATTGAAGCGTTGTGATGAGTTGGTTACAGAAAAAGGCAATTAACAGCTACCAAGACTCCTGGGAAGATATCTGTATTCTTTAGTTTTATTCCACTGCCAACAGGAACTGAGATACAAGTATGAGAAGAGTTCCGAAAATTAATCCAATCAGAAGATGAATATCTGCATTCTTCTGCAGATTCATCATGGAGTCCCCTCAGAGAATAAACATTGAAAAATGGCTGCAGAAATATAATACAAGTGGGATAACAACAGCACAGAACCAAATCCAGGGATCCCCCAAAATGGGACTGGGTGCAAGAGTACATATTACAAGACTGTTTACCTTGTACATGTTGAACCATATGCCAATCAAATGATGGCCTCATCAGCTAACTTGTGGGGGTTGAAGTTGCTTCAGTCGTTGGACAACTTGCTTCATCGTAGGCCTGATAGAGAGAGTGTCAACAGTGCACATAATTGCCAAGTGCAGTGTCTCTATCAAATTATCATGGGGGCCTACATCCCATAATCCTGCAGTGAAGAATTCCTTTGCCCTACCCTTTCGCAGAAGCATGCAAGCCCAGGAAACAATATTAAAACCATTGCCATATTGAGAAAATGAGGGATCCAATGCTTTCTTATCTGAGATCAACTCCATCAGCACCACACCATAGCTGTACACATCAGCCTTGTCTGAAACACGACAAGTCATTGCATATTCTGGGGCAACATACCCAAAAGTTCCTGCTACGCCAGTAGTAGCATGAGTTTCCGAGGTCCCCAGAAGCCTGGCCAATCCAAAGTCGGACAGATAAGCATTGAAGTCATTGTCCAACAATATATTGCTTGGCTTGACATCACGGTGGAGGACACGTGGGACACACTGATCGTGTAGATATGCAAGTGCATGGGCTATATCCAAAGCAATCTTATGAAATATCCTCCAATCAACAGCTCTCTTGGACCTTTCCCGGATGAATTTCTCCAAATTGCCTCCTGGCAAATAATTGTATATAAGGAACATCTCCATCTCACTGGCATGGTAACCTATTAAAGTCACAAGGTTCTGATGGCGCATCCTTCCAAGGGTCTTGATTTCTGCATGGAACTGTTGGACACCTTGAAACCTTCCAACTGAGAGCCTCTTTATTGCTACAAGAACTCCAGGAGAAATCTCGGCCTTATAAGTGGCACCAAAACCTCCATTCCCAATGCAGTTGCTTGCGTTGAAACTACCTGTTGCCCGCACAACTTTCTCATATGATAGAGGAACCCCAATGTCAGTAAAGGTTGTGACCTCCTTTCTTCCTGAAACCTGAACCGCACCCTGAACCCTGGACTTTGGGACGCATTTCCTTGTGTACAGAAAGAGGACAATGAGAGCAAGAAGAACAGAAACAATGGCTGAAGCAGAAGCTATTGATACGATCTCAATAGAATTGAATCCACCACTTCCACTCCTCTTGGTTGTGCTTTCTGTTGTAGAAACTGCTGCATTATTTTGTGAAACCTCATTTCTCTCCAATTCTGCAGATAGCATTGATCGAGAGACTACATGGCAAGACCCAAGAAAATAATTTCCAAGAATACTACTGCACTTCATCATATTGTTGTTCAATGGGAGCGGTCCAGACAAGTTATTGAAGGACACGTTGAATTGAAAGAGTGATGTCAGATTCGACAAACCAGAAGGGATATTCCCAGAGAGTTTATTATTGTTGAGCTGGAGAACAGTCAGGTTCCTCAAGTTCACCAGATCTTTCGGAATCTCACCGGAGAGAGAGTTTGAAGAAAGTTCCAAAACTTCTAGGGAGCGCAAATGCCCCAAGTTGGAGGGGATGTTGCCAGTCAGGTTGTTCCCAGCCAATGAGAGATACTTCAGACCCTTCAACTGATCAAGTCCTTCAGGCATCTGACCTTGCAATTTGTTCCAACTTAAATCAAGACCAACAAGAGAGTCCATATCCCCAAAAGTTTGAGGCATTGATCCAGAAATATTGTTCCCTGAAGCATCCAAAAGATTAAGGGATTGACACATTGCACCAATCTTCTCTGGAATTTGACCGGAAATTCTGTTGTTACTAACATTAACAATTATTGCATTCAGTCCATCACACTTCTCAAATAAATTTCCAGGAAATGACCCAGTGAGCTTATTTCCGCCAGCAAGAAAAACATAAACAATATGCTTCCCCAATCTTCCAGGCGAAATTGGTAAAGATGGGAGGAAACCAGTGAGGTTATTCCCAGAAAAATTATGAAAAATTGGAAGACTGCCTCTGGCTCCAAGAAATGCCAATGGGATTCTGGTATGAGATTTATGTGCAAAAAAAGATGCATATGAAGAGGATGGGTTGTAAGGCTGGAAAGCATAAGCATTCAAGGAGGGTATATGAGGGCAAACACCATCATACTTAAATGTGGGAATCGAACCTGACAAGAGGTTTCCACTTGCGTCAAACACAGTCATACAAGGAACTGGAAGTTTCTCATCGAGCTCACCAGTCAGCCTGTTTGAGCTCAAGTCAAGAAAATGAAGATTCTTGCATCGTCTAAATGCCAGTGGGATTTCTCCAGTCAAAAGGTTTTGGGCCAAATTAACCATTTCCAAACTGTCACAAGCACCCCAGTTGCTCGGAATCTTGCCCTCCAGAGTAACCCTTGGCACCCAAATTATCCTGAGCTTTGGAAGTCTCACAATTTCCGCAGGAAGACCACCTTCAAAATAATTGCAATCATCGGTAGCAGCACCAGAGGACCCATTTAAGGAGTCTCCCATAGGATTCTCGTCAAAAGGTAGCGGATCATACAGATTTGAGAGAACAAGGACCGCCAATTCAACACAGCTTCCAAGTTCAGAAGGTATAGGACCACTGAGCCTGTTCCTCGACACATCTAACACTTCGAGCTTCTGAAGCCGACCAAATTCAGAAGGAACAACGTCTTCCAACAAATTGGAAAACAACAATAGAGACTTCAGCCCACTGCAATTCCCCAAATTATGTGGAATGCTACCCACCAAGAAATTTCCTGATAGATCGAGATGTTCCAGATCCTCACAGTTGTTTCCAAGCTCCTCCGGAACAGACCCACCCAGGCGATTAAGAGATAAGTAAAGCCCCCTCAACTCTAAGAAATTGCCGACAAACCGAGGGATCGTCCCATTCACTCCATTACCAGCTAAATTCAACATCTGTAAACCAACACAATTGGAAAGCGTGGCAGGAATCTCACCTGCTATATTATTAAAACCCAGATTAAGCACACGCAACCTCCTCAGGCTGCCGATTTCAGGAGGCAAAGTTCCAGAAAGCGAATTTCCCTCGAGATCAAGCACTTCCAACTTTTCTAAACCCCATATTTCAGCAGGAATTTCACCTCTGAAATCGTTGAACGGCAACGACAAAACCCGAAGCTCAGTGAGGTTCCCGGTCAACGGCGAAAGTTTACCCACCAATTTCCCGTTACTACCAGAAGAACAATTCCTTCTAATTCCAAACCCATAAAACGGACCATGATGAAATTTCGAACAAGAGAAAGATCCCGAATTACCTCCAAAGCTGCCGTTTCCGCCACCGGTTATGTTGAGCGATAAAACCCTCGATCTGGAATCGCAGAAGACGCCAAACCAAGAGCAGTGATCAGAACCACCAGAATCCCACCCGGAGAGAAGTCCTGAAGGATCAGAAACAGAGCGCTTGAATTGAAGTAGCGCCGATTTATCCGAATCAACCACATCTCCGGAAGAGAAAGAGAAAAGGCAGAATAGAAAGAACACGTCGAACAAGATAACCGGAATTAGGGTTTCACGAAACCGGCACCATTTCATCGGAGACAAGCAACGCATTATCGAAAGATCAAAACCCCAAAAATACTAAAAAAGCCTAACCTCCCTCCTTTTTTCTCTCTCTCTCTCCCTCTCCCTCTCTTCTTGCAGAAAGTTGAATAACGTTTTCTTTGGGAAAACGCGTTTTTCTTCTTCTCCTTTTTCCGTTCTCTGAACTTTCTCTATCATTGTTTCACTTTCTTTCTTTTTCATTTTTCTCTTCAGTGGTGGGGTCCACTAGACTTCCGGTGACACTGGGGGGCCAAACGCCGGTCAATGAATGCATCAGCCCGTCAACTTGACCCAGTCACCGGTTAGACTAACCGGATAAACAAGTCCTCTAGGGTTTTTAAATGTCCCCTCCCCCTAAATGGACCTTTACAAAGCTAAGAGAAGCTTTTGATTTTTTTTGTGTGGTAATCATAGAAGGTCTTGAGTTGGGGCTGCTGTGCTGTTGTTGTTGGGACTTGGGAGTATTAGTTTGGAATGATAAAAAGAAGGCCAAAATTAAAGCAGTGTGGAAAGACAAGAGTGCTTGTGATTTAACGGCGGATACAGTCTCAAAATATAATAAAATAGCAGAGTAGAGTGATACGAAATGTTGGGATAAGGCTTTCTTGATTTGAATTGAGTGTTAGGTGTGTCCATTTATTGTTTGAATAGTAAAAGATAATAGAATAAAGTTTACTAAAAGATTGATCGCGTTGAATTTTTTTTTGTGGCTAGATCCAATGGATGGGGAGACTGAACCCAATAACTTGTGGGTTCTAAATCTTTTGCATAACTCACTACCAGATCATTGTCATATTACTGAGATGCAATCCACTTGATGAACAAAAACAGAATAATTAAGATGACATTAAAACTTGGGTTGTATTTAAGAGATTAATATGATCAAGCTGGCCTATCTTTTAATATGTGCACGCTATAGGATCATCGTACATAATTATACATTATAAAACCATGTACTAAACAATCTTGGCATGATTAATTTGAAATGTAATGACGTAGATCTTAATTTAAACTATAAAGTACAGCCAACCTATCTGTATGGTAAGAACCATAAATGCCAGGCAATTCATATAGGGGTATTTAGTTCATTTATGTGAAAACCTAACATCCTTTTGCTACATTTTTTATCATTTCTAAAAATTTATAATACTGATTCAAAATTAATAAATGAAGGAGATGAAAGAGTGATGTTGTACAGAATGGTTAGTGGCTAAGTATAATTTTTTTAATCAGTAGAAGGTGAGCTATAGAGACCTTTTGTTATGTTCCATATTGTATGTGCCAATCATTTAATGTTGAGAGAATGATTTGTAGAATTTGTGGTTGTGCCATGTGAAGGAGAAATAGCCATCCTCTTTTTAAATATAGCTCAAATATTAACAAATTTTCCTTTGCTGGTTGCTGATATGTAAAGGTTCATCTCCATAGTCATGTGAGACACCAATCTAACGAGTCTGATCAATTAAATAGATTTCCAATCAATTGGATGGCTGAGATAGGTCAGCCACCAGCAACATTGTCGGTAAATATGGATTAGGCACAATGTAATTGCATGTAGAACAGTTTGAGAGTTCATTTCCAAATGTTTCAAGGAATGATCTGGTATAAGACCTTTATTCTGTATTCCTGGCTCATATCTAATCACTATAATGATGATGAGTAGATATCAATACCTTAAGCATTTCAAGGTCCCAGGACTTCATAGCTAGTGTTTTTATTACATTTCTTGAAAAAAAAAAACACTTGTATTAATTAGCATCGTTTTACCTTCTTTGTCACAGAAGAAACAAGATGCAATAAAATCTACAAGCAACCAAAAAAAAAAAAAAAAAAATTACACACAACACAAGATTTAAGAGAAAAAACCCTTGTTAAAAAAACCACGAAGTTGCAGAGAAAACTTTCACTATTAAAAAGAAAACTCGCCAAAAGACGATTTACAATATTCAAAACCTTTTTTACTCCTCATGTAACCCTAAAACAAAACATATAAATACTTCAAAACTTAAATACATATGCGGATATGGTTCGGATCTGATTTGGTACCTGAAAATGGAAATTTTTGGGTTTTTCTTTGGATTATATCTGGGTTAGATTTCGGATTGAATTTCAGATGCTAACCCACCAAATCAAACTTCACACATTACATTAGTTGTATAACAAGTGTAAATACATCAATGGTATAAACCCAAAAGCCATATTTCAAATTCAACTTGACCCACATCACCCAAATCCATGTTCTAAGAAGAAAACACACATTTTCTCATATATGGGGAGAATCAAAATTAATAAGCACAGAAACCAAATTTTTGAAAATCAACTGATGATCATTTAATATCATAGATATGAATAGAGATCAACCCATTAGGCTGACCGGTGTCTACGGTACAACATCAATAGAAGAATTTCATCAGATCACAGACAATAAATAGGTAATCTGAGGTAACTTGTGAATGCCTTAGAGATGCGTGAATAATCAAAGCTCATCTCAAGTGTTCCTGATTATTTTCTCTGCTTGTTCATTGAAAGAAGAAAACCAAGCTTCACCACTTGGATCGGATACCTTCACTACCATTATATATCTGCAGAAATGGAAATAAAAACAGAGGAAATCATCCAAGCAAAAGCCTTCAAAATTTTCACTAAGATGGTGATGATCTCTTTAAATTTCCTAACCTTAAATTGCATTCTTCATCATATTCTTCTGGCCAGATCAAAATAAGTAATACTTCACCACTATTGTACCTCATCTCAGCTCATTATTTTAACTAAAGTCAGAGTCAAACGGAAAAGAGTTGAGTCAACTTACTGAACCTCTCAATTTGACTCGGTCAATATATTCCAAAGTTTTAAAAGTGGAAAGAACTAAAGCTTTTACTAAAGTCAAGGGGTAAATTCAAAATAATTTTCTCTCATTACTTTAATTTTTAATCAAATTGTAACAATTTTCTATTTTTTAGGAACTTTTTTATTTTCAAGTCAACAAGAGGACGATTTGTAATATTTCCTCCTTAAATTATACTTTACTCATATTAAAAAAGAAAAACATTACGTTTATTCAACTATAAGATAGGCATTTTCTTATTGATTCTTAACATTCTCTAACCTTTTAATTGGTATATCCATTAGGAACAAAATGAATCAGCTGGAAAGTTTAAGCGAGGCCTTTCCAACCAGATCATTGTTTAATATTTTTGTTTAATTATGACATTTAGTTTTACTTAAATTTTATAAAAATGCTTCTAAATTTACACTTTTATGACTACTGATGAAATGTAAATGGCTAATTTAGTGCACTGCAGGGATTCTCCCCTTTTAAAAGAAAGTTCTCAGCTACTTGTTTTCAGTGTTTAAAACCAAGGACCAGATGTTGACCCGATTAGGGTGTGGTCCTATATGGGGTGACCTGAAGCATTTCCCACTTCAGCTTAGGTTTTTTTCCCCTAAACTAGCTCGACCATCCGATATAGGGGATTCTTCATGGTTTCACTTCTTGTATTGCTTCCAATTGGTTTCCCTTGTAATTATGGTTTGTCAACTAACCCAAAAATAAACTAATAATGAACATAATTAAAAGTGGGTCCACCTAATAATGAAGCTAAAAATCCACCGGCTGGATTGACCAATTTGACGGGTTCACCTTCTAGTTTAACAGTTTTCTCTGATTATTTATGACCACCATCATGCTGGATTATTCAAAAACCTGGTTTCTGGGTTAGTCCAGCAACTGGTCCAATCTGGGTCAATTGGCCCTTCTTAGTTGATTCTTATCACAGCCATCACTATACTTTCGGATTTAGTATATGTGTACTTTCTGAGTCTCAGAACAACCGATACTTTCAAATTTAGGGCTTGGATTATGTGAGAACGAATCTCGTGAGAACCGTGAAAACAGCACCAGAGGGGCTGACGCATCAGTACCA
>JAOXJP010000008.1:5064264-5077895 GCA_025762735.1 Platanus orientalis | reverse complement strand
AAAGGTTAAACTAGACTTTATACATTGGGGTATTTTGGGAAAGCAAAAAATGAAGTTTTAAGTGAGGTGGACTTAGAAAAAAGTGTGGTGGTAATAGAAACTCCCATAAAATATTCTCTCCCAACTTTCTGTTTTAAAATTATAACAAAAAATTAGTGAAAAACATTATAAAAATATAGAAAGCATACTATGGTAGGAACCTAGGAACCATTAAAAATCAATGCATGTATAATAAGAAACTGTAACAAATAAAAAGCAATCAAGAGGTCATTCTCATACCTTGATGGTAACTGATCACTCGAACTTCAGGACAAGGTGCAGAAAAGCACAAACATACAATTTCAGAAAAGAATCAAACCTTCCATGTTTTAGCTCGTATCCTCTTGATTGTATAATCCTCCAAACTAAGACCCACTTTCACTATCCTTGTGTCACCCTTTATGTCTACCTTCATAACCTTCCCCAAGATATCACTCATTCTCATCAATTGACCCTATCACAAACTCTGGGCATAATTTCTGCCCAAGTATCTGTATGTGGAGCTTCCCCATGTCTCAGCATTTCCCAAAGCACTCCACAAGCTTCATCAATCTTACCAATGTTGCAGAAACTCTTAACCAAAGCATGAAAAACTAACAAATGTAGAGGAAAGCCCTTTGATATCATCTCCTACATATAATTCTTTGCCTCGCCAAGCATCCCCTGATCACATAACCCACTAACCAAAGTCCTATAAGAAACCAGATTGGGAAGACACCCATTGGATGGCATATCCTCAAGATCCTTACAAGCGTGCACGCCCTTCCCCTACAGAATCCTAAAATAAGGGTATTATAATGAACAATATCAAGATTACATCCCTTCACCTTCATCCTACAAAGAAGCTTCTAAGCCTCCCGTAGGTTCTTCTTCCTACACAAGCTATTCAACAAAGTAGTAAAACTCAATGTATCCAGGACAAATCCCTTATTAAGCATATCTTCAAGCAAATCAACTGCCTTATTCGTCTGGCTCTTTCGACATAAACCCTGCATTAAAATTTGATAGGATTCAACATTTGGAACAGTGTCTCTCTCAAACATTTGATTAAACAAGTAGTAGGCAATACTCAATTCATCATTCAAACAAAAAGCACGCATCAAGATTTTGTAAGTTTTAGTGTTTGTGGAAATGCCTGATTGAGTGAAACTCCTAAAGAGATCAAACAAGATTGGAGATAGTTTTGGTGGCAAATAAGGACCTCAATGAAGTGATTAAAGTGTTTGGGGGGAGTGGTTTGCAATCAAATTCGAGCATGGTGTTGAAGGTTTTGATGGCTTTATAGGGCAATTTTGCGTCATCGTGGATTTGTTTAACGTCGGAGAAGAGACCCGGGGTGATGGAGTAGTGATTGGATTTGAGGCAATTGATGAGATTTTGCATGAGAGGGAAGTGGTGAGGGTGTGGAAGGAAGAGTAAGAGTGGCAAAAATTGGGTTGGAGGGAGGTGGGGTTGAAGATTTCTTTTGCGGGGAGTGGGTCGGTTGGTGTCACACCCGGATCCAATTGGTGATCGAATGTCGACATGTGACAAATTAGGGAATCATCAAAGCAATGTCCACCACTTAATTTGAGGGAAACGTGTCTCCACAGGTCTTCCTACCAAAAATTTGGTAGCACCTCCCCATAATTGGACCCATGGGGACAAATGTCCCATATCAAATAAGAAAGTATCACCTGATAGACACAATATATAACAATCTTCATAATCCATCCATCAAAATAACTACATATAAATCATCCATGTGGCATCCATTCATTCATGAAAGAAAGGAAATATATATATACATGCCCCCAAAATAATTACCCATACGTCTGGTTACCAAATAAGGCCTGACCCAATAACCATACAAAATGCATTATAACTTAAAATACATGATCCAAGATAGATATCTGAAGGAAAATAAGTGTACAGAGCCACTCTAGACTATGTTGTACAGTCCTATGTACATTATACATCAAAATAAAACTATAGAATGCCTCTGCTGACAAGTAATACTAAGTCTGAGGATCTGCCTGACTTGAACCATTAGAAATGTCTCTGTCTGAAAAAAAAAATGGTGTTAAACATGGGTGAGTTATACTAACTTGTAAGGGATCCCCACATTCTACAATTTATAGCACACACGCATACCAACAATACAACATTGCATAATTACATGGAGCTCAACAAATAATAATGATAATTAAATGACAGAGCATAAAACAAGCTAAGGAAGTATATGCTGGCATAACTTTCTATCATAAGCAAGTGATAACTCATCATAAGGAATTCTATCTAGTAAATCATCATAACATGGCACATATACTCATCTAATGAGTATAAGTTCATAGTCTAATAGGAGTAGATCAATAAGATATTTTAAACATGGCAAATAATAGACACCATTTTATATGAAGATGCATGAAGTGCTAATGCATTTTGTAAACTTGACACTCTTAGTACTGAAACCTCATATGACTTGTAGATCAGTTTCAAGCAATGCAAATAGCATAAGAGTTGTGTGAATTATGTATCAAGCATTGTATAAGTGCATAACTGTTATCTGGATCCTGTCTAGTGGTGACCAACCACTTGGGCAGTTCCAGACAAATCTAGAGATCCCTTATGTGCCTCAATACACAGGGAAAACAATAACTATACGTTACACCCTACGAACCCCGCTTGGAGATTTCCTCACAAAGAGTCATGTGAGCAACTCCGGATAAATACGGGGGTTCCTTCTACGTCTCACTACGTAGGGATAGGCTAACTCTTGTGCATCCACCAAGTTGTCCTGGCCCCAGGCCTTACCTATGGAGCACTATTCAAAGTATGAGTCTTTCTTCAATGCGGGGCATTATTTAATGAGTAGAATCACATATGACCATAGAATCCCAAGTACCTATAAATGAATGTACCATTATCATCCTGCATTGTTAACAATAATCATGCATGCAATGCAGTTCTATAAATGCAATATACATGATTACTAAATCATGAGAATTTAAGAAATCAATTCTCATTCACATCAATAAGCCACATTGATACATGCAAATTTAATGACGACAACAACATATTAAATTATAATGCATGACCATACAAATAAAGCAAGTTATTCCCAAATTAATTATTCCACAAAATGTGAAACATATGCAATACAGTATGAAGTCCAAAGGCTCTCTAGCGTTTTTAATTAAATTTTTATTAGGACATCAATCAAATCCATATAAAAGACACCCATTATAAAAGAAAGACTATTGGGTTATCTCATAGGGTTTCATATACCCCAAGTAATGTCTCGACAATGGGCCAACATATGACCCAAACTCAGCAAGAAATCACCTTCAACATAATTAAAAATTGAATAATATCAGATTGTTAAAGCCCCATTCTCAAGGACAGAAATATGAAATCCCATAAAAGTAATTCTATTTTATTCAAAATAAAGAAAATAATAAAGAATCATTTTTATCCACCATTCAGCAAGTCTTTGACATAAAATGGATTTTGTTCTCATCACAACATTTAAAATTTAAAAGAATAAAATAAATGAGAGTATTAGGTTTCTCTACACGAGTGTCAACCTAATTCAAGGACATCCATCTAATTCATTTACAACTTTCAAGTAAATATTTCGAACACAATACCAAATTAAAGACTTCATAATACAAATCCCTAACATGGTTTGTTTCTATATTAACCCTAATGAGATATTATCATGAAAGAAATTCTAATTTCTACATCCTTGAACTCAAAGATACCTCCAACAACTATTCATCAAGTATAAACTAAAATATTTAACATTCAATGATAGATTACAAACAAATTCACACCAACTCATTATAAATTGGAGAATATGAGAACCACTTACCTAGTTTTTGAACCTAGTTGCAGGGATTCAACAAAATCCCACTTATTCTTCTCCTTTTTCTCTTTCTCTTCCTCCCTATTCTCTTCTCTGGTTCTCTAACCCGTTGTCCCCTCTCTTATGAAGCTTCTCAGCTCTTCATGAGTCGTTCATGAACTAGGAGTAAAAATGCCCCCCTTTTTTTCTTTCTATTTTTTACTTCTTTTATTTTTTTATTCCCCAAACTACCCCTATAAAATAAGGCAATTTACATTAGGGGCTTAACAGTTTGAGAGGCGATGAGCTTGTGAATTTGAGCTAGAGAGCCTATTATGGGTCTTGGAGGCTGTTGTTGTTGTTGCGGTTGCTCAGGCTTGGAGGAGTAAAAGGTGGTTGTCAAGGTTTTGGACAAGAGAGCTGCTAGGTGAATGAGAATCTTGCAAGAATAGGCAAATGGTCGGTGCATTTTGCAAGGCAATAGGCAAGAGTAGGTATATTCTAGAAGGCTTATACACACACACACACACACACACACACACACACACACAGAAGATGATACACATTAAAAGTATAGGATCGGATACGTATACCTATATATTGGTACCAAACCCTTAGTTGAAACCATAAGCCAGTTTCCATTCTCTATTTGAACTTCACCGATCATCTTCCATCTTTCTTGTCACTATGTCTTTATTATCTTCCTAATCTTTATCATAATTGTCATCATCTTCACCTCCATTCTTAGATTAATGACATAGAAATTTCCAAAATCTTCTCATTCTCTAGGGTGTTCTAGTCTTTGCTCTTCTTACTGTTGTACTAACAGTCCATCCCTCTACACTTCTCTCCCTCACCCAATGTTTTTGGCCCAAAAATATGTCACCACCTCTCAAAACCTTAATTTTCTAATAGAAAGTGCATTCAGATATAACTAGAGTCATATTTGATATTAGTTTAAATAAACAAATACAATTAAGGATCCTATTTTTAAATATTAGCAAACTCAATTAACTAAATGAATACAAGTGTGGATGTATCTATATCCACTTTGAATCCATTCCGTTTACAGCCGTAGAGGCAAGGGTCTCAACGATCTGAGGCTAGCTTAGGTCACGTTCATCATACAAGGATCAGGTTCATGCTCAGGTTTGTTTCAAGCTCATCACAAGCCTGAGATGCTAAGTTAGGCTCAACAAAAGTTACCATTTCATGTCCTAATTATAAAGCTCAAAAACATGAGTCAATATGCTCCTAAAGGATAAATATATAACTGTTGAAATAAGCCCAATAGCTTATAACAAACTATATCTTTATAAATCATGTATAATTATTTTTATTGTTTGAATATATAATATAATAAATTATATCTATATGAGTGGCAAGACTAGAAATGATAGAATTATGAATGAATCCATTCGTGGGAGCTTAGGTGTAGCACTAATAGGTGATAAAATGAGGGAAAGTCGATTGAGATGGTTTGGTCATATGCAACAAAGACCACTGCACTAATGAGGAGGAGTGAAACGATGCAAGTTGAAGGTGCTAGAAAGACTAGAGGAAGACCAAAATTGACCTGGGTTGAAGTAGTAAAGATAGACATGGCAGCTTGTAATTTAACAGCTAATAGACCCTAAATAGAGTGGAATGGTGGAACAGGATTTGTGTAGCCGACCTCAAATAATTGGGATAAGGCTGTTTGTGGTTGTTGTTTATCGATCAAAAAAAAAAAAATCCATCCAGGTGCCATAGAACCAAATTTCATTTCTTTGAACAATGAACAATCTCTTGAGGAATTGGGTTCCTTCTGTCTTCATTTCTCCCAATATGGCAAGGGGGTTAGTGAGGGTGTGGGAGCGGCCTCCTGATGGTAAACTGAGACTTAATTTTGATGGTTTGCCAGTGGGAAATCTGGGTCCTGCAGGGTTTGGTTGTATTGTACGAGACAGATCTAGCAATGTTATTCTTGTTTTGTGTGGTCCTTTGGGATGTTGTGATTCCATAAAGGTGGAGTTTTTTAGTTTTCCTGCTGATCTGCGTGAATTAAAAGGTTTGGGATCTCATGGGTATTTAGTAGAAGGGAATTCGGTGGTGGTGGTTAGTTGGGGGTTTGGGAAAAGTGTCTGGTCATGGCAGCTAGCACATTACATCTAGGAAATCAGGGGCCGTGCAGGCTATTGAAATTTCTCTCTACCACATTCCAAGACTGCAAAATGAAGCAGCTGATAATCTTGCTAGATGGGGGGTTAGGTTATCTTGATACTTTGAAAGGAAATTATGTTCCAAAATGTTGTTCTTATTTCTGCTGTATTTCACTTGTATAAATTATAATTCTGCTTTGTTTTTTTTTTTCCAATAATGTTGTGGTTATCCAAATAATAATAATAAATAAAGATCCATATTCCACGGCCAAGCTTTGTCAGATTCAGATTTCAATAGTGATAAAAAAAAAATGAATGTACCTGGTTAACTTTTTGCACATGCAAAGGGATTGGACCCACCACTTAATGGATGTCAGCTAGGATATCTCCAAGGCCAAAAAATTAACTCAATCTGTTGATGGACACAAATGCCACTGTTCTTATTCATTTTCATGTTCCATCCATACTTCGTTCTTTGAGACTACATAAACTTGATGCTAAAGTTGTTTCTTGTTGATTGTAATATATTATCAGATTTGTGCAATGAGGAGGAGAAGAGCATATTTACAGACTGAAACTTATGTCCTGATGGAACCTGGCAAGGGCGAGGATTTCGTTTCAGAGGAGGAGTTGAAGACCAGGTTGAAAGGTTGGCTTGAAAACTGGCCTGGCAATGCCTTGCCGCCAGACCTTGCTAAATTTAAAACCGTTGATGATGCTGTTTCTCACCTTGTAAAGTCTGCCTGTGAACTTGAGATTGACGGAGAAGTCGGTTCAATACAATGGTATGAAGTCCGGTTGGAGTGAGGATCAATCATTTGATAAAGCCTGTCCCATGTTGTATAGTCACATTTTGTCTACATATGAGATGATGGAAAAGATTGCACATGTATGGTTATCTGCATTTCTTGTTTGTTCTATAAATTTGATTTGGAAAAGATTGGACATGTATGGTTATCTGCATTCTTGTTTGTTCTATTATTCTGTTGATACAATGTGGACAGTAATTAACAAATGTCTCAGAGATTTCTGCACATCCCCACTGGGTGGTTTAAAATCGATGCTTGGATAAGTCTTTAAGTGCATTTGAGAATATTGTAGTAGGATTTATTATGTCTGTTGAGGTACTTAGCTGAACCAGGATACACACCCTTTAGGAAAGTCCTCCCGTCGTTGTTGCCTAATTGGCTTAAAGGTTTGTGTTACCTGACGCTAATTCCATATATGTCACATTGTAGGCATCACCTTAAGAGTTCAATGGTACCTCTTGGGTATGTGACCCTGACAGGCATTAACCTTAACAGTTCAATTGATGAGCAGTGTGTTGTATTTTTAACTTAATTTTGCAGTTCAAATTTAATAAAGTTTTGTTCATTTGCCCCTTCAAATTATTCTTATTTTCGGATTTTCATGGTTTGGTTTGATTACTTTGACTTTACCTTCTTTTGTGTAGATATCTCTTTTTCTTATTTACTTATATTTAGAAAGATTCCTCTCTTTTGTTCTTGTGAGACAACCATTTCACAGTAAAGGTTATCAAATAAGGAACTCAACCTTCTCAAGATTATGTATGGTAGATGTCAATTGTCTTGTGCATTGATGTTTTGGGGAGAGATTCTATGTGGTAACACATACACACATACCACATACGCACACATGATGCATGAGAAGAAGTTAAAAATCGCTACCTTCCTTTTCTTTAAGAAGCATAAGTGTTTTGATCCTTTGATTATTTGCACAAATTTTATGTGCAAGAATGTTAGTGTCTGTTTAGATCCAAACATTTTAATCCTTTACTACATTTTATAAGATGTGTTAAGTGTGACATTACCTTACAGCATTCAACTGTTGCTTTGCCCTTCTTTTTAAGGTGTTGTTTCTTCATTTGTTATGTACAAAAACCTAATCTGAGATCTTAGTTTACATAGCTTCTTCGGGTTTTTCTGCTTTGATTTTCCCAAATTCAGACCATATTGGAGGTTACCCTGCCTTCACTTATGGCATGCATACAACTGAGGCTTGCATCATTGCACCATGTAAGTCTGACTACCGATTACCCACTGCATTGAGGAGTAGATCCAACAGGGAACAAAATTATATTTGAGAGGAGTCTTGCTGCAATATGACTATCGGTATTAACTGATTAGTTATACTTTCTAGTGTCTTTTGCTACTAGGTGTCACTATAGCTTAGATTCATGAAGCAGCTACTAGAACCCACTGCTATAGTGAGTTTTTTTACTGATATATGTTGGATTCGATGCATTTACTATTGGAATGCAGTGAAATATTAGAGATTGAGTTCTGATTCTCCTTTACTTATTGTTTGCAACCCATTATTTACCACACATTGCACTTCTTGGGTAGGCATAATCCAAGCAAATACATGAACAGCTAAACATAACTTTTCTGAAGTTTACTTGCTGTGGCCAAACCATGGCACTCAAAAGAACCTCTTCTTATTGCAGTTTATATCCAAGGTTACATGTATGAAAGCCCAAAATCTTCTTCTGATCCTTTCCATTTGAAGGAGAGGGAAAATAATCCAAGTTTCATTGAAATGGAATATCATTCATTAACAAGAGTTTATAGCTTGGCAAAAACAAAAACAAAAAAAAATCAGAAAACAACAAATCCACAGTCACCACGGCCACTAGTCCATTTGAATCTGCTTAGCCACTGTGGCAGTACTCAAACTTGAGAGAAAACCAACCCACATCCTGAAAACAAGGATCAAGAAGAGCTAGATCATTCAAGTACAGGAATTCGAGATAAGAGTAATAGCAGAAATCATTCAAGGGAGAAGTAAGGTAACTTTAGTACCCCGTCCTTTCAACTCCTGGCAAGAAGGCCCTTGGAACCAGGAGACATCAGAAGATGGGTTGGGTTCATATACCTGCAAACAAGTACAATATAATTATAGAGCAATGAAGACAAATTTCTATTATTTTCTTGGGAGTACATATGGTAGAATCTCAGGAGCTTTCTGGTGTGGCAGTTTTGCGCCAACCTTGCTGGAATTTTGGAATCTTTGATCTATTTGCAGGGAGATATCCTATGTGCCGCCCCCCTCTGCGATGCTTGGGAACCGAGACAGAGGGGGGGGGGAAGTGAATTGATTCCCCCCTCTGCCTCGGCCCTTGTGCATCACAGAGGGGGGCGTTGCAAAGGATATCAGGCCTCTATTTGCAGGGTTTGAGAGGTACACCTTTCTGATTGGATTAATTTATTGACGGGCTTTTCAAGCACTTTCTCCATTGGATTGCTGATGGGTAGCAGTCATAATCAGCCATCCATGACCGTAAGTGGCTTTTCTTGTCTTGAGATTAATTTGGGAAATGAAAAATAAGTGGAAGAAAACATGGAGTTTCAATGTCAGACATTTTTGAAGGAGAAGAGACAGAACTCAGACCTGTATGATAAGAGAGACCTTAAATGAGATTTAATACATGATGTGAAGGTACATGGAGTCATGGAGTTTGTGTCCAAGTGCCAACGGGCCAAGCTACCTCGGCTCAGTTCAGAGCTTGCTTGTCATGATTCAAGCCTGAGCCTCATTTTAAGCTCACTGAGCCGATTCTGTGTGTATGTATGTGAAAATAGTCATGTTCAAAAAAGACAAATTGGGGTAATGGGCTAGTAGGCTATTGGGTCTGTTGTTTTCCTCACTCATGAGCCAAGCCTGAGCTCAACAACTTAGGTTCGTTCAAGTCTAAGTTTTTCCTTCATGTGACTAGAGCCCAAGCTGAGCTGGGCAATGCTCGGCTTGTTGCCACCCCTAGTTTGGGATAATAGGGTTTCTAGCGTTCAATTTCATGTCCTAGGGTTCTGGTATGCATGAAATTTAGAAGATAAAAATGTCATTGTGTTGTGATGTTGTCTCGAATTCAACATGAAAGTATCATGATATGCAACCTATTTGTACAATCCAGAGAATGGCCTAAAGGGCCCAATTAATAGTTTTTTTGACTTGATTTACATTTAGTGACCCAAAAGAGTTTTGTGTCAATATATAAAGTCTTGTTAGATTTTTGGGGGGTTTTGAGAGAACTCATTGTAACTTGTAATCTTCATTATAGTAAAAAGCTTCTTGACCGTCTTCACCCATGGATGTAGACAATATTGTTGCACCACATAAGTTCCTGTGTTTTGTGCAATTGATTTTTCTGTGTTTCTATTTTCTCGTTTCATTTAAGTTTCCATTAACCCAAATCCATTCCATTTTGTCATATAATATATTGGAATTAGAAGACGAGTGATTGTTGGCCTCTCCAAGGAGATCTACCTTTTGAAATGACAAATTATGGGCTGGATTTGGTTGGACAACTTACAGTTAGCCTAATGTAAGAATGACATTAGGGGCCAACACATCAGCAACGAAAAAGTGAAATACACTTTTTGGGGGATGCTTTTCACTTTCGGCACTGATGTGTTGGCACCTAATGTCGTTATTACTATAGGCTAACTTAAGTTGTCCTACCAAATCCATAGGGGACAAATTACTCTTCATAGGTTTAACAATCAATTAGAAACCAATGTCCCCTTGACCTGGTGGTTGAGGCACCTCCACTAAAGGGAGAGGTCATGGGATCAAGTTTCCTCGATAGCATTCCAAAAGAGTTGTGAAAGTCAGCGGCTTCTAATGGCCATACAAAAAAATAAAAAAGTCACAACAAAATGGTTCTTTGGCCATGGAGATAACCGCTTAACAAAATGGCTGACTATCCATGAAAATTTCTTGTAGTTTTATGTAAATGTGAGAGGTTTGAACAATGAACTTGGCTTCACCACCTGATGATCTCAATGCTACTAAATATTTGTTGATACATTCAAACACCATCTTTTATTTACTAAGTCTCATTTTATATTATTATTATTATTATTTGGGATAGGTGGGTCAGACTCTGACTCCATGGTTGTGATTCATTTATATGAGACTAGAGCCTAATAATACGTATTTCTACCAAGTAAGCATAAACTAATTTTGAACCCAGGTTAGCGGTGCACTAAATGTGTTGAAAAGTAGTGATTGAACATACTAGAAGAACTAATCTACGTGTTCCTAATATAGTAGTTGTAAACTATGTAGATATTTGAAAACTTAAATCACATTTCTAAAGGTTGATTAAATGTTGTATTCTAATAATTAGATTCTGTGTAGGAAATGTTTGATGTTAAGGGTTCGATCACATCATATTTCAACATAGAAAAATAAAGCTAAGAATGTACTATTCTAATAAACAAATAAAGAGGTTCACATAGTCATCAAGTCATAAATCATCCTAAACACTAGACTACTAAAACTATTGAATAACCCCAGATTAAACCGGTTTGATTATCAGGTATAAGCTGTGTAGCATAGGCCAGACAATAAAAAGCTATCAATATAGATGTCAGAGGTTTAATTCCAATATATCAAACTAGACAACAAAATGAACACACACACACAAAATACAATCCTATTTCATATGTTATATCCTGAGTTCGAAATGCACCCCGTTGGGGCCATTTGTCTGGGCGTTAAAAAAAATCCAATTTACCTAGTGCGTGGGAGAGGTAGGGAGTCCATGTGCCTTGATGATTTAGTCAGATATTCTAAGAGGCTTGGATACATTGGTTATCAAAAATTTTAAAAATAAAAAATATATATAAAAAAATAAAAAACACTATGGACCCTCCCCTGCTCATAGATTGTCTTTCGACAGCCTACAATGCACACGTACTCCAATAAATCAAATGCACATGATTTATTAGAGTATGTATGTACTACAGGTTGTTGCAAGACAGTTTTACGAGCAGGAAAAGATATGGATTGCACACCCAGACAATGACTTGAAGCTACTAAGAACATTGAGGTTCACAGTATCCAGTTACTAATGTGCCAATGCCCCCATGCTTGGGTGGTTATATCATATATTGTAACACCCCGCAATGCTTATGAAGGGCAAACATATAAATAACCATGTGTAAGGATAAAAACATCATTTTGCATTTTAGGAAGTCATTTGAGGTGTTTGGGACCTAATAGAATGAATAAGAAATGAAGAAAACAAAGACAAGTCCGAAAGTTGTTCTAAGATGACATTTGGGGTAACTTCATAAATAAACCTGTACTAATCCTGAGATAATTTGATTACAAACCATACATCATTAGAAATCTCTAGAAGTCTACTTTGCAACACCTCAAACGGTTTGTAATTTGAAGTTTTCTAGAGAAAGTTAGAACCATTTTATCGCAATGTATCTGCGTTGAAAATTTAGAACACACAAGTCGTGACGGATCATAGATCTTTTGATTGGTCACAAATGGACAGATCACAGATCTCCTGATCGGCATAGATGGACAAATCATGGATCTCCTGATATGTCATGGATGGACAGATCATGGATCTCTTGATTGCGTCACCACCGAAAAATCTGGAAAACAAATAATTACGTACAAAAATGACATGGTTTTTTCTGATTTGACCGCTACACATGTGGAGTCTCATTTTAGACAAATTATAACCCCTTTTAGACTTCATTTGGGTCCATTAGACCATTTAGAACATAGACAGGAAGAGAGAGAGAGAGAGAGAGAGAGAGAGAGAGAGAGAGAGAGATTTAGGAGACTTGGGGAAAAAATGAGAACTCGCATTCTCCAAGACCAAGGTGAGTCTCTAATGCTTCGATCTATGTTTATCAATTTCTTTACAATTTTTTGTTGGTTTATGAATTCTAACAATAAATCCATAGTTTTTATCTTAAGCAAAGTGGGTAATTCAAGAGGTCATGGAGTTCTACTTGAAGACCTACTTGACTAGAAAAGGAAGAAGCTTGTAGTAAGCACTTATATAAGACTTACATTTTTTTTTGTCTTCTAGATTCTTAGATATCTTATATTGTTTGTATGAAGATTTTTCTTATATGATTGAAAAACCCTTTGTTAGGATCTTAGAAATTCTTACCTATTGTGTGGTTTGTGACGAGATCTTGTTATATTATGCTAGGATATTTGACATCCCTACTTTAATTTATAAAGAAAAGTGGTTTTACATGATATATATGAATTTCTTTAATGTATTGGATTCCATGAGTTTTAAAAATTTACAAGTTAAGATTCTATGAATCTATAGTCTCCATGATAGTTATTAATGCATGAAAAACTTAATTTACCATAAAAAAGTATGAATACTTAAATTATAGTTAAACATCTTTTAGCATATTGATGTAAACATAAAGAAATTGATTGAGTACGTAAATAAGAAATGATTACGATGAATGTTGACTCCTATTATACTAATAATAGTATATAATTTGCTTAGAATTGTTATGAAATGTTTCAATTAATTTATGAATTAAGGTTGTAAATGATTGAAAAACATGTGTAATAGGATTATTATTAAAACTCTCACTTATATTAGGTATATTAATTGTATAATGTTTGGAGGTATAATAATATGCAAAATTCAATTATTTTATTGAGTAAGTTAGAGAATGATTTGTTGATGTTGCATATGTCTCTAATCATAATATCAAGTGTATGATATAAAGTTAGATGTCTTTTAGATGATGTTAGTGAATGCTTCTAGTGATGAAATACTTCTTTATAATTATGCTAGTGAATATGTATTATGTGATAATACG
>JAOXJP010000008.1:5049399-5064164 GCA_025762735.1 Platanus orientalis | reverse complement strand
AGAAGTTTCCTTCCCTAACAAAACATAAGTGGTGGAAGAGACAAAGATGCAGTGCAATGTTTTTTTTTACCGAAAAAGAAAAAAAGAGATTCGTGACAAAAGAGGGGGTATTTTGGGATTAAAATTTTATGATTTTGAAGGCTCATTTTACCCAACTTTTATGTCAAGTGTCTTCACCCGCTCGCTGCTGGATAAGACCGACGCGCATGAAGAATGTAGCAAATTATTTGCCAAAAAAAAATTCACAAACAAAGAAAAGAAAAGAAAAGAGGAGAAAAAAAGTGGTTATCTATTTCCGAACAAGGACAGTCCGATCGTCAAAAGGGGCGATTAGCTGTCATCTTCTTCAATCCTGTATTTTTTTTATTACTTTTCTTCCTCATCTTCTTCTTCTCTTCTTTCTTGAATCCTGGATTTTTTAATACCTTTCTTCATCGTCATCATCTGCTTCGTCTTCTTTTTCAATGTTCAATGGTTTCTAGACAGTTTGAAACATCAAATCAAAAATCTGCCATAATAGTTGCTTGACAAAGCTCAAAGATCGTTTCCAGGAAGGAGGATTCAGGTTCCATCTCTATCTCTCTATCCTTTTTTTTCCTTTTTTGTATTTGTCTCTGTTGATTCCACGTAATTTCGTGGGTTGATTACCTAGAATTCAATCCGAACTGTTTTCTTTCCACTATATACAGGATCACTGATTGCGGAAAATGCGGTAGTCGATGCTTTCCTCGAAGATTTGTGATACATAATATATTGATTGGGGGTTTTTGTGATTAATTGCTTGTGGGTTTTAGCTGAAACGGGTGAGTCATCTATTGTAGAGAAAAGTTCTCTCCTTGTTTCCTTTGGTTAATCTTGTTTCTTGAGTTTATTGTTCGTAGAGATCCTTGTTCAAGTTCTAAAAATTCTTGTTTGACGAGGGTTTTTCTCAGTTTCGAGTTTTAATGGTTGGTACGGATCAGATTTTCTGGAGGACGAGAAGATTCAATAGGAAAAACAGTGAAATAAGTGTTGGGTTTTTGTTGTTCTGTGGCCAATAGAATTGGGTTTAGGTAAGGTCCTCTGATGCATTAGAAATTGATCAAAATTTCCTTTTTTTTTCTTCAACGTCTTTGTTCCTTGTCTGAGTTTAAGGGCGGTATTTGTTCCTTCTCTCAGACCCAATTATTTGCGAGGCTACTGTGTTTGATTTCTAACCTCCTGTCTCTGCCGTCTCCTTTCACTGATCCATTCTTGGGAGGATTTGAGATTGGAGAGGGATATCTTCAAAAAATTTACCCTTGATTTTTCTTTGTTCTCAGATCGAGTAGTATGGATTGACCATACAATACTACCTTGCCCTTAGCAATCCTTGTCAATTTGTAATCCCTTTGTGAGGATATGTCTGTTCATTGTTACAATTGAGTGTCCTTTTCTCCTTCCTGTTTTCATAAGAGTTGGGCTTTTTCTGTATGAGAAGTTCCTATATGAGTGTGAATTTAGGATTCTCATAGTGTTTCTGTGTTCACCCAAGGTTGTTCCTTTGATTTTGGGGAATTCAAGGCTTGTTGTTGGGCTTTGTGATTCTTGTTGCTCTGGTCATCTTACTGGTTATGGCTGAATGTAAATCCATGATCACAACTGTAGAAGGAGAAGAACACGTGATTGCTGCAGCGCAGCACATAGTAAGGGCACTAGGGACCAATTTGAACTTGACAGATGATGTGAGGAAAATCCTGGAGGATCTCAACACCCGATTGTCCACCATGACTATACCCTCTGAAAAGAGGAAAGGGGAGATGAGTGGGATTGAAGAACAGCTCACCTTCATTCAAGAGAAGGTCATGACTTGGGAATCCGATCAGTCCATGATATGGGACTCCGGCCCAGAGGAAACTTCTGAGTATCTACAGGCTGTAGATGAAGTCCGGAAATTGATAGAAAACTTAGGAACTTTGTCTTTGAATGAAGATGGAGAAGGGAAGAAGCTCCTAAGCTGGGCTCACAATGTTCTTCAGATGGCAATGGCAAGGCTTGAGGAAGAATTCAGTTACATTCTTGTTCAAAATAGGCAACCCTTTGAGCCTGAGCATATGTCCTTCCGTTCCAGCGAAGACGATGTTGTGGATGGGGAATCTACCATCTCGATTGAGGATGACCCGGTTGAAGACTCGCTTCAGGGAGATAGTAGTACCAAAGACTCAGAGGACTTCATCATAGATTTGGTCAATTCAGATGTAATTCATGACCTTAAAAGCATTGCTAGTTTGATGTTCATGTCAAATTATGATCAAGAATGTTGTCAGGCTTACATTAGCATCCGAAAAGATGCGTTGGATGAATGCCTATACATTCTGGAAGTGGAGAAACTGAGCATCGAGGATGTGCTGAGGATGGAGTGGAGTAGCTTGAATTCCATGATCAGAAAGTGGATCCGGGCTATGAAGATCTTTGTACGGGTTTACCTCCCCAGTGAGAAACGGCTTGGCGACGAGATTTGGGGGGATATTGGATCAGTTAATCCAATTTGTTTTGTTGATATATCAAAGGCTTCTATGTTGCAGCTCCTGAATTTCGGCGAAGCTGTAGCAGTTGGGCCCCGTCAGCCAGAAAAGTTGTTCAGGATACTTGACATGTATGATGTGCTGGCGGATCTTCTCCCAGATATGGATGCTTTGTTCTCAGACGAGGCTGGTTTTTCTGTTAGAATGGAGTGTTATGAGGTCCTAAGGAGATTGGGTGATTCTGTTAGGGGAACTTTTCTTGAATTTAAGAATGCTGTTGGATCGAATACATCGACGAATCCATTTGCCGGAGGTGGGATCCACCATCTGACCAGGTATGTCATGAATTACATCAAGGCTCTTACTGATTACAGTGATACCCTAAATTTGCTTCTCAAGGACCATGATGAAGATTCTACATCCTCATTGTCCAATGTGAACCCAGTCATAGAGGAGGAGAATGAAAGGGAGGGCTCTTCTTGCAGTATTTCCCCAATGGCTCATCATCTTCGAGCAATCACTTCAGTTCTAGAATCCAACCTTGATTGTAAGTCCAAGTTGTACAAGGATGAGTCTCTGCAACATTTTTTCCTGATGAATAACATCTGTTACATGGTCCAAAAGATTAAGAGCTCTGAACTTGGGGCTCTTTTTGGTAACAACTGGATTCGACAACACAACGGAAAATTCCAGCAGCATGCGATGGGCTATGAAAGAGCTACTTGGAGCCCTATCCTCTCTTTACTTAGGGATGAGGGTATCTGTAATCCAGGTTCGAATACCGTGTCAAAGACAGTTCTCAAGGAGAGGTTCAGGAGCTTCAATCTAGCCTTTGATGAGGTTTACAAGAACCAGACAGGGTGGTTGATCCCAGATCCTCAGCTTCGGGAGGATTTACGGATCTCAGTATCACTCAAAGTAATCCAGGCATATCGGATGTTCAAGGGGAGACATGCCTATCAGCTGGATGGTGGGAGACACGGTGACAAGTACATCAAGTACAGTGCGGATGATCTTCAGAATTACCTTCTGGATCTCTTTGAGGGGTCCCCAAAATCGTTGCACAACCCCCGCAGGAAGTGAAATCTGAACTGATACCAACTTTCAGGATTTTTGTTTTCTTTTTTCTTTTCTGTATGTGTTTTCCATGATCTTCTTAAGTTGTTCTTTATGTCCAAGAACCTGGACATAAATGGTAGGTTTCTGTTTTGTATTTTATTATACTTGTGTAACAATGGATATGGCCCTAGATAGAGTGAAATGGCAGAACAGAATTCGTGTAGCAACTCCATGTAGTTGGGATAAGGCATTGTTGTTACTGTTGTTGTATTGTTGTACCTTATTTTTTGTGATAGTATAAATATAAATTGGCCCAAGTTGTTGGGATAAATTTTGCGGAACTTGCCTATTGGTCCCTTGGATTGCAATTACATGCTTACCCAGTTTCTATTTATTTCTGCTATCTGTTAGACAACTTTAACTGTTTCTTAAATTTCTTCAAATTTTAGGACAGGACAAATCCATTGCTATCCTGATCAGATGGTGATGGGTTGAAAGATCCAAAATATCCCTTCATGTTCCTATTGTTGAGGCTCAAACCCCTGAGGATTTGATAATCAAAACCATGTACCAAAATAATTGCAGCAGCACAAGTCAGAACCTTTTCCATTTAAAATATGACAATGTAGAATTTTAGTTTTTATCATCCTATATCTGTTGTGTTTGGTGGACCAGAATAGCCCAAGATAGTTGGGATGAGGCTCTGTTTAGTAATTGATTGAATGAATTTTTAGATAACTGTTGTCCATTGGAAACAGGTAGGGGTAAATAAGTGGAATCATGTATACCATCCAACTTTAGATCTCCTGCATTCTTCTTCATCATAGAGGTTTAACCACAATTTAGAAGATGAAAAACAGAATAGAAAGGTTCATAAGTGATCTTGCTCAGGTCAAGTTTTAGATTTTTATTATGCCCAAATTGACCCAAGTTTTAAGCCATCTTACTCTAAAATCTGAAAAATATAACCTGTTGTTATGAATTGCTTTCCTTAACCATGTGTATATCTAAAAGCCAAAGCTAAGCAAGAAACTAATATAAATCATGATTAACTCATAGATGCAATTACAGAATTTTCATGTGAATATGGTGCACTTCCACCTGTTGAAAAGAAATTTGAAATGCCAAGATGGTCATTTTACCCCAGGCATTCAACTTAACATGGGTGCAAACCTTTATCATAACATATAATCCAACTGTTAAAGTCCCTATTGTTAGCCCATCAACTTCACTTTTAAGGATTGAAGATGTTAATAAACAAAGAAGATGACCGGTTTCTGCTGGCCTTAATTAAACTTGCCTACTAAAGAAAATGATTCATGCATCCCTCAGACGGTGTAGGTCCAAGAGAGGCAGGTATCCAAAAAAAAAGGTAAGAGCCCAAGAGAAGTCAGGTAGGAATGGGATTATGCATGTATGAAGCAGTAGTTAGGGATAAACTACTTAAATGCACATCTGATATATGCCTTTCAGTGATGGGATTGCAAGTGTGTTACGCAAATACGACCTAAGTTGATGTGATGGCTGCGTGATTAAGTTAGTGTGTCATTGATGCTTCATTAATAAATAGATGTCATTATCTTAACATCTTTTTTTTTTTTTTTTGTTAAGCATTATATTAACCATTTACAACCACTGACACATCTGGGATGATGCTTTTATCATATGCTATGAAGTGTTCTTCATAAGCGATTATGACTCTTTTGAAAGATCCAACTTTTCTTCTTCCCTTCTCCCCAACACCCTCTAATCATCTTTTCCTTTTTAAGGTTTGGGGAAAAAATTTCTTAGTCATCCAAGATATATCCTAGTTTTAAAGCTTTAGACTGAGCCCATATTAGGGGTAGTTCAAATGTCTAACTTACCTTACATAATTATATTGTAGTCTCATAGCGAAACATTTCTATTTTGGGGTTTGTTTGGACACATATCATTTTGAAAGTGCATTATTAAGAATAATGAAAGATCTTTCCTTTCGTCCTATTTCTAGTATGAAAATAATGCAAGGATGGACAAATGACTTGGGCTTGTTTTTTCTTAACCTGAAATGAACACTTATTTTCATTGATGTGATCACAGGAAGGAACCCTTAATCTGTTGCTAAAAAATGAGGTTACTTGGCAAATCCGGCACTTAAGTTTTCTCTTTTCTTTAATTATATTTATAATTTTATTAATAAATGAAAATTGCCAACAGTGGATCCTCTGATACATATTCTTATAAAAGCTTTCTCCAACTGTTCTTTTATTTTTCCGCAAAGCAGACACAAAAATTGGAAGCAATTTACCCTTTTTATTAGTAATAGAATTGAGCATTTTTGTTACCTTCACTAACATCCTTTATTAAGAAAATAGATAGCTTACATGTTGGTAACTGGGAAGTCTGTTAGTTATCTATTTCCAAATGAAATGAAAGTAAATTTAAATCTAAATACTGGATGGTCAGAAAATTTTAACTCCAAATAATAACTGGAGATCAGATGATTAAGACTCATCTGATCATGTTGATCTTTGACCCAGACAATCTTTGTGCTAGGACCCATTCAACATTGCATCCTGATACTCTGAATATAAGACTTGTGGCAGATTATGAGAGCCCCAGTCCCCCCATCCTACCAGTCCTGTGACACAAGACCCAGCCACTTGATCCAATTAAGTAAAAGTGAACAAAGGATCAAAGTCAAGCCAAGTAATTCCTGCTACAAGCTTGCCGGTGTCATGCCCCGCGCGTGCTTGAGCTTAGGAAGAAGCTAAGTCCATGACATTAGGCATTCTTTTAATGGCCAAGGAATACATGGGCCCTCCATGAATCTCCTTAACAAAACGCTAAGAGTTAGATCCAGCCCTTAATATGTAGAATTGCACAAAATATCAAATAGTTTGGTCAGGTTTATGCCCACCTTCCCAGATCCTAAACTGGCTTGTTCTGTCCTTAAGGAGAACTTCAGTCAGAGCAGCCCATTTCTTGGCCGCATATGGGATTCTCATCTATCAACAGCTCACTTCTAGTCGGCACCAAAATTAATGCTCGATTTCTCCGTGCTTTCTTAGTCGAGACATTGGTGTAATTTTGTGGATAGATATCTTGATAAGCTCTCTCTTTTGTTCAATAGATATTTGTGGTTTAGATAATGCCACATTTTATTTTTTTTTGGTTCAATAGACATTAGGTGTAATTTTCAGGATAGAGATCTTGATAAGCTTTCTCTTTTTTATGTGAAACTTGTGACAAGGTTGGGAGTTGGGATCATTTAATTGAACTATTTGAGGAGAATGAACCATCTAGTGCAGGACCCCTTATTGATTAATGGAGGGCATGTTTAAGACAACAAAGACAGTTTATGGTGTGAAGCAAAAGAGGGGAACTGTGAAAGATTGGAAAAGAGGAGATAATATAAATGACTCTGTGATTGAAATCTTTAATTATCGTCACGCTTAATAAGAGCTTAAGCCATCTTCTTCAAGTTAAAAGTTTTTAAAGTAAGGGGGCTAATCCAAAGTCCTAATGTGACGAAAGACAAGCTTTGAAACCAAACTAATGTAGGACCGAAGCTATTAATGGGTAAGATCAGTCCAAATACTATTGACCTATTAGAAAGGTTCAAGGAATCAACGACTTATTGTTATGGGACCACTAGAATGCTCATTAATGATACCGTTAATAATGCCTTAGAATCAACCAGAGCAAAGAACACTCATTTATGAATTCTCTATGAATAGGCAAAACATTGAAAAGCGTGTAAAAGTAGTTCAAACACCATTCAACCAATTGAGAGATTCAAAGAACCTACATTTATTGAAAGAAAAAAAAAAGGTGAAAACGAATCACGTGAGAACTGTGAAAACGGCATCAGGGTGCCCCCGCCCCCCCCCCGGCCGCCGCCACCCACAAAGTGTAAATCACTTTTTAGTACTGATGTGTCAGCCCCTTGGTGCCGTTTGCACGGTTCTCATGAGATTTGTTTGCACATAATCCAAGCCCACATTTATTTGTTACGGAGCCTACTATGGGTCATATAGGCTCGCTGAAACGTTTACAACTAAGATACATAACTAATATAATGATACAAATAGTAGAGAAATAGAAGAGGAAGCTACAAACTAATCAGTTTTAAGTGTTGAATAATTTGAAGGCCCCGAATTGTGTAAGAGCGGTTTTCATGAGAACCAATAAAAAACCATCACGTTAGGAACACATGCTTAATTCTAACCGTGGTTTTAAAATGGGTTCCACTTGACCTCATTCTCTTCGACAAATAAAAACCCCAAACAACAAACTTTGACAAAAAGTGGGAAGAAAAACCCTAACTTGTATTGATCCTCCCTATTGACTCCTCTTTTGATTACCTTTTAAGGTGGTAACTTGTAGAATGTTATGGCATATGTTTGAGACTGATATCTTAATTTTCTGAACTTATTTTACACTTTCAGTCCTTATCATATTCTTAATCTTCTATTAAGTTATTCCTACAGTAAACCCTACATTTATATGTTATTTTCCCACTTTAATCTCATGTTTTTCACCACTTTAAATTACTTTTGCACCATCAGAATTTAGACTGAAACTATACTTTTAGTATGTCTTTAAATTAGTTGGTTTTTCTTTTATATTAATTAGGTCTCTCTCTTGTTTAAGTATTTTGTTACCTTTAACTCTTCTATTGTACGTTGAATATAACTAACGAATTATATTGAATTTGGATTTGAATTGTGTAAGTAGGAATCTAGTTTTTTATTTTATTTTTATTGTTCTACTAATTTTATTCTTATCTCCTATGCACACACTCATTACCCTACATGCATATTGCATCAAAGTGTATACATGACATGCTTTCGTTTGAGCAAAATTAACACAATGAGTTGCCATGTCAAACACCATGTCCCGCTATGCAATGGTGCACCAGAATATTTGTCATGTGTTAGTTGGCTGCGGAATTTCTAGGAGAATCTGGTCAGGGATCAAAGTGAAGCACTTAATGGAGCATCCATCAACTGATCCAGAGTTTGATGGGCATACCTTCCATCACCCAAACAAAGAACTTGGTCGCATGCATGACTATTGCATGGTGCATATGGTAGCAAGAAATAAATTTCTTGTTTCAGAATGGAGGTTTGAAACCAGCTGCTATCATTGGCTGTGTTTATAAGCTAATGACAGAACTCTCTCACTGCCAAATGGAAACCAGCTCCATGGTGCCCACCTGCATTGAATGGGAGTTTTTGACCAGAACACAGGCAAGGTGGAATCAGTTTCATTGCATAAGCAGCTAACAGAAACTGTACTGCAATTTGCCAATAGGGCAGTGTGGCCACCTCAGCACAAGAGAGAAGCATGGACAATGCCTAGAGCCTTTTTCCTTGCTGAGGGAGGTAGGTGTGCAGAAGCTCTTACTGGAGTCTGATGTTAAACAACTAGTGGACCATATTAATTTGGAGGAAAGAGCATAACCAGCTCTAGGCATTCTGAAAAGCTGTATCTTTTTTCTTTTTCTTTCTTTTCTTTTTTTTTTTTTTTTTTTTTTTTTTGATGAATCTGAAAAGCTGTATCTTGCCGGGTCTCATACAAAGAAAATGCTGCTCAACAACAACTGCTAGGAGGGAAGCAGAGTTGCTGAGTTGCTGGGGAGTTCACAAGAAACAACCTCGGTTCTTTTTTTTTGTCCAGCAAACGTTTTCTTCTATCCCAATTTCAAGCAACCAATGTCCAGTACTCTCCACAGGCTCAAATCAAGCAACACAGGTGGGCGCCTTGACAACTAGAGTGTGAGAATGTGAATGGCAGCAGATTTCCTGGGTGGCTTCAAAAAGTACTCGATTTTGACAACGCTAGCACTCTCTTAATGGGGAATCACACTCTTTAGATGTTGCTACTGTAGTTTTATGTATTAGGATATAATAATGGCCTATATTAGAGGGCACTGTATTACATACCAATGCAACCCCTCGTGTAGGAATGTAGTTGGGACAGGTTGGTTGCAACTGTGAATCAAATTCTCATGTTTAGCAGCCAAATCCAAGAACGTAACCCCCCTTAATATATATAAAACTACTATTGGAAGAAAACACTACAGCACAGAAGACAGAACTACGCATGGTCTTGCACGCTCTAAATCTTCCATAATCACCTAAAGATATGAGTTAAAGAGAACACATTCGTGAGAGTTGAGAGTTACCCAAATTTGTGAGATTGGCAACTACTACGTCAACTGCATGGAAGATCTCCACATGGTGGAATTTGTTGCTGATGACTTGCTTGATGTCTCTTAAGAAAATCCAAATTTTCCATGGGGCTGTAGCAGTTTCTTGACACAAACGATAATTGTGCAGGAGTCTCCTTACCACTCCTTGCATTGAAACACATCTGTATCATCTCACAGATGCACTCCGATGATTAGTCATGCAAATGGGACACTTATCAGTACTAATAAGTTTGCATTGACAGCATTTTGCAGATGGCAGTTTCTGGAAGATGCCATGCAAGTGTCAGGATGGTGATGCAAAATCCCAGCATGCAGTTCCATGATCATGCCAAGACACACTCTTAACTCCCTCAGTCATGGCACAACTTATCTGGTTCCTTTACTGAGATTGCCCGACATTAGTTGCAAAATAAGCACCAATAGTGAGCCATCACCATGGAGGTGGTTCCAACCCTCCTGCTAAGGAGTAAGCCAAGACGATAACGTATGAATTTGCAGGAAGACATGGACATTGTAGCGCTGTCATCAGACGTACAAACTCAACAGGAGACCTGGATCATAAAATGTCTGCATGGGGTTCACCACACATCTAAATCACCCACAGCTTCTTGCAAGTGGAACAATGGTGCCTCACTTATCGACCAACCTAAGATACATTTGGAACATACAACATGCACACAGAGGCTGCACTGACAGGAGGTGTGACAGTGACATGCTGACATTACCCTTGCACAACAGATGAGACAGCAACCTCAGTGACAAAATCACGTGCTATATACACTCATGGGTTTACATACGAAAAATATACCAAGTTGGAAGCTTTCATATAAGTTGTAGAGCAAAAACAGTATTGTTGAACTTAAAAAGAGAAAAGTAGAACACCTAATTGGTTCTAACAATTTGGCAGAGTACACATGAAAGGCATGGAATAAAATGAGAAATAAAAATCAAGAAAATTGTACAACCACGACTATATTTAAGAGAAAGAAGCATGCAGTACAGAATAACATGACCCATCACAAAATGAGACTGTTCAACAGGAAACTAAAGTTCATTGTCAAAAGAAAACACTGACTAGATATGCAGTATGATAAGAATGAAGAAAATTATGCACCCAAAATGAATTTTAAGAGAAATACACAAAATCTGATTGCCAAAGCATGTGGTTACATCTACAAGAAAACCAGCAAGCTCTCAACAGTTAACAAGCCAATAAAATTCAGATTACTGTTGTTTTTTCTATCTTTTTCATGTCTTAAAAAATCAAAACCTTCTCAATTCCTTGATTTTATTTGCCTTCTACTTCAAACAACCCATGATCTGCTGCGGGGTGCAAAATCTAGCAAAAGTTTTAACCTTTAGGACAAGAATGCAAGAAGCAAAAATAAAACAGACAGAACTCCAAGAAATTAAATTTACAAGCATCCTCAAGGCATGAAAAAACTATTGCCTTGGTCACTTATCTGTATTCCCAGAGATTCATAACTTAAAGGGCCAGAAATCAGTCTCAAGATATTGATATCATCACTTATCATATCCCATAAATGAAGATTTGATATTATAATTCCAAGCTTCCAATAGCAACTAGCCCACAGATTATTTATTAGAACAAGAAATTTGATGAATGCAATGAATGTTGAGAGAAGATTGAAAGGAAGCAGTGGCTATTTTTTATTTGCAAACCCAACAATAGCGGTGAGTAATAAGTAAAACAAGAATCCCCTTCACAGTCGTAAAATATCATGGAAAAAGGTTAAAACAATGAGGGAGAGTGATGCGGACATAATCAAGACGTTTTTGTATGAGCCAATTCACAAGAGATTCAAGTTCAAGATGGTGCGACAAGATGGGTTAGTTTAAGTGTTTAGGTGGGAGGGATATACTTGTAATAAATCCAATAGTGTCATGGGTAATTTGGGTTTTTCTTAGCATAAGGTTTCTTTTTTTTTTTTTTTTTTTTGATGAATGAAAACTTCTATTAAAAAAGGGATAAGAAATCCTGAAAAAAAATCAACAAGACAAAAAGCAAATGAAAAGGACAAAAACCCCACCACCCCCTAGCCCTTTACACAGGATTATAGCCAATGACCACATCCCAATTTCTATAAAGTTCACAGCCTTTTAAGTGCCCACAGTCTTTACATTGGGTGGCCCATAACAAAATTCTCTTTTTCTCTTTGGTACACCTGGAAAGAAGGTTCAGCAAGACCTTCGAAAATCCTCCTGTTCCTCTCCAACCAAATAAACCAACACCCTGCCGCCGGGACAAGTCTCCAAATCCTCTTCCCTTTAATAGAAAAAGCACTTCTTTTTCAAGAGGAAAGGAGAGTGGTCAGGTCTGGTAAGGTAACCCATCGCATTCCAAAGTCCCAAAGGATGCCAAAGCACACATTCCAAGTAAAGGGGCATAGCAAGAGAATATGAGACACCGATTCCCCAATCTTATTAATGCAGTATGCATGTATGATAGTGAAGTGTGTACGTAGGAGATAGTCATAAAATCACTAAAACAATAAAATGACATAAACTAGATTCCTACTTACACCATGCTCATGCAAAATCTGGTGGTTCTTAAACTAGGTTCATCATGCATTAGAGAAATTGGGGAAAACATAGTAATAAATAAGTAAAAAACCTAATTTATATATTAAAGTAAATTAACTAATTTAAAAAATTAGGAAATTTAAACGAGTTGTTCAAAATTCTGACGGTGTAAAAGTGTATATAAAGTGATCAAACTGGTGATAATGAAGGGAAAATAATAAAGAGGCTAGGGATTTTGCATGGGGTAACTTAAAGTAAGGTAAAACAAAGATTAGGGTTAAGGAAAATAGGCTAGAACATTAAAATTATACTTAGAAAATTATTATCATAGCCCACAGCCTTAAGCCACAACAGTACACAAAATCACTACTATAAAATATTTGAAAGAGGGTCCAAAGAGAGGAAATAGTACCCGAAAATTGTAAAGAACATCTCCTTGTAGTCTTGTGATGCCTTAGTAACCAAATCCCATAAACAAAGTAACTGAAAATTAAAGGTTTGAAGAACCTCCACAATCTACCTGCTACAACAGGTGTGCCGCCAACCTAGAGTAAACCCATGTGTGGGTTTGATTGTTAGCAAGACTTCAAGCAAGGAGTCAGCAACAAGAGTGTTGCCCAAGGGTCTCCTACACCCTAGAGAAATCAAATCTTTAAAAACTTAAGAGGACTGTTTGTGGTGGCTGATCTTCTACAACTTGCTCTAGCAGGTGTTTTCACGCCTGGTATGAAATAATCCAAACGGGTTTTGATCTGGTGAAGGTTTTTGTTGGTGAGATTCTTGTTGAAGGATCGTCCAAGGGTAACACCCTAGAAAAATCACAACTACCAAAACCCTTGCTGTATTAAGATGGTACCCGATCTCCCAAAAACACTGTCCAGATGCTGATTTCATGCCTAGGACTGATTCCAACTGCTAAAATGCCTTCAAAACTACAAGTTACAGTTGATGTTTGCTACTGAAGTGTCGCCCCACTCTTAGAAAGCCTTGGAGAAAGTTGTCCTACTCAGAAATTCAAAGGTGAAGGACCATTGATGAATCTCCTTCATGTTATTAGTTCTCAGCAACCAGAAAATTAATGGAATTGAGAAAATATGAAGAATAAGAAGGGGAAAAGGGGACCTTTAACCCAAGGGAAGGAAGTAGCCTCCACCACCAGTGTTAAACTAGATGGGGGCCTAGTCCCATTCCAGGGTTTTGGGTCTCCATCTTACAGAACAGAGGAAGAAGAAAACAATACGTTAAAGCCAAAACCCCATAATTGCATCTCATAAAAACTAATCGTGGGTATCTCTTATAGAGTCCCAAAGCTAGGTTATTACATAAGAAATAGAAACTAGACAATAAAGTCCTTAATCAACCCTCTCAAATAACAAAAATACCCTCCCACTACAAATAAAGACATAAATAACTTCTAAGAATAAATAATGATCAATCTACCCACACAATTTGTGTCCCCCTCCAACAAAAGACATACATAAAATAGAATAATAAAGTAAATGACATCCTGGAACCCTCTACTGGAATCATAGTAGGGGACCATCTCTCCTGCGCCTCCTCTGATAAGTCTGGAAAGCTCGCCTGGACCCAATGTCCTCATCATCTATGGCAGAGACTGCAAAAATTGGTGAGAATAAAGCCTTTCTTTTGCAACACACCAATAGTTGAAATTTTGCCCAAAGTGGCAACCTACATGAAGAACTGGATCTCGAGAGGCACAGGAGCATACCTAATATCATTCCACGGACCCTAAATGTCAACATACTTGCTAAAGAATTACACACACAATCTCACACTAAAGGTTCCGTCAGGATTTGCTAATCAAACTTTTCTGTCATCCTATTTTAGCATCACCTCAACCGACTCTAACCTCCCAAGCATGGCCGCAATATCCAACAGCTCCCAATAAAGGTATTTTTGTAATAAGACATTGGTGCCAAGGGTATTTTTGTAATGATACATTGTTGCCAATGGTATTTTAGTAAGTGGGGCCCCTTGTTCTCTTTTCTTCGTTCCTCCATTATTCTACTTACCTCTTTTATCTCATTTTCAATTTACATCGAAGGTGTTGCCATCAATATTGAGTTGCTCAACAAAGATTCTTCACTGGTTTATGAAACTCCATTAAAGAAGTACAATAGGTCTGAGTTGTTATAATTTTCTATATTAAAACTCATCAGAATATGATGAAATTTTGTATGGGAATACCTTTATGACTCACCTAACACCCTACAAATTTTCGTAATTTTATGATACACAAGCAGGGGTATTTCGGTAATTTTGTGGGTTTGTCCAAAAATTCCAGAATTTCCCCCTTCTAGGTTATTTCTTTTTCTTATTCCCTACTTTCTTCTAAATCTCTCTTTCTAATTCTCCCCTTCAATACTTATATTTTCTTAACAGAGCTTATATCCTACATCAATTTTGGTATCAGAGTCAGGTTCCAACTAATCCTTATCTAGTTAGGTTCATTGGGGTCA
>JAOXJP010000008.1:5026173-5041155 GCA_025762735.1 Platanus orientalis | reverse complement strand
ATCTCCTAGGCTACCATCTTCTCTCCATGTGGGTTGTAGCACCCTAGTGCACTTGTGAGTATCCTCCTCACCTTTATTTGTTTTGAAATTCTTTGATTTAACCCATCAAATCATATCGAAATTTAATAAACTTTTAACTGTAGAACCCTAGAACATGTTAGAAATGGTCATAAAAATTTTCATAATTTTTTGACACGTCAGAGGGGCGTTTTGATAATTTTTGGATTTTTTATCTAAAATTACATAAATACCTTTTTAGACTCTTTTCTTCTATTTTATCTCTTTTTTTCTATTCTATATCCTTCTAATCTTCGATTTGTGATTTTATTTTCTGAATCTTAAATTTTCGTGGCTAGTGCTAAATTCAATTCTTGAAAATTTTTGCTTCTACACTTTAAATCTAACCATTGTTTGAGGATTTTGGAATTACCCTACATCAAGTTTTGGTATCTTCCCATCATATTGCATCACAAAGGCATTGTTAACTGGCAGTACACTTCACACTTGATGCAAACACATTAACCTGAGGTTTTATAGTAAAATTAGGAGATCATCCATTGGATATAAAACCACATAAACCAGATGAAATCATCAATTTATTTGTTTTCCTAGGAAACATGTCCATCACATTATGTTAGCCAAATAGAACATTTGCTCCCAATCTTCATCAGTTATTTATGAACAACAGTTGGTTGATGAGTTAGGTACCTTGACCAAAAGGCATCATAATTTAGGCAGCCAGCAACAGGTATTAGAGTTCCAAGTTTCATATAAAACTTATTATCGGCAATGGTAATTGCGTTAGCTTTTGGAATGATATCTAGTTTGGTGACACCTTGTTACCCTCTCGTTTCCCTCGACTTTATCGTATTACTTCTCGTAAAAATGTTGGTATTTCCGACACCCTCTCATATTCCTCGCAGGGCCTCTCATGGAATTTACCCATCTCTCAAAATCTTGATTCTAAGATGGATTTTATCTCTTCTCTCCTTGACTTCCTTGAGCACTTTCGTCTTTCCCCTTCCCTCCCTGATAGATATAAGTGGACATTAGATCAATTGGACTCTTTCACTTCTAAACAATTTTTCCTATCTCTTCGTTTCCCCCTTCATCTCCTCCCTCCTTTTCAGTCATCTCAGTTTGGAAAGGTCTTTCCCCTCCTTGGATCCAACCTTTTCTTTCGATTGATTCCTTGTGCAAAATGAACAATATGGATCTTCTTCAAAAAAGGAGGCCTTGTATAGTTATATGATGCTTTCTTCTCACATTTGCGTTTTATGCATGTCAGATGGGGAATCGGCTAATCACATCATGCTCCATTGTGCTTTTTCTCATGATTCTAGAACTCTTTCCTATCAGATTTGTCGCCTTATTGGGTTATGCCTAATTGCCATCTTGATCTTTTATGGCAATGGAAAGTAGCTTTCTTCTCTCCAAAAGGTAGGAAGTTTTGGTTTGTCATCCTTCATGAGATTTCTTGGGGGTATTTGGAAGGAAAGAAATAGGAGAATTTTTGAAGGCATCAGTGACCCCCCTTCTCAGGTCGTGGATTTCATTATCTTTGAAGTAGCTTCATGGGTCATGGATTCTCCATCAATGATGTTACAAGGGATTGGCTTCCTTGTTAATTCTCTTGTTGAATGGTTCTCTCCTCTCCCTTTCCCCTTTTTATTGATCGACCTCCTTGATCATTGTATATTCTCCCCCCTTCTTTTTTCCTTTTAATAAAGTTGTCATTCATTAAAAAAAAAGAGTTTCAAATAAAACTATTGTCAAATGGGAAGTATGTGACTAAAGGTCCTGCTTGGAGGACACTAAGTTGAAGAGAAAATTTTGTCAATCCGAAAGCACCAAAATGTTGTATTTGGTCATCATTCAGTCCACTATGAAATCCAATGATGACTATAAAGTCTTGAAAATTTTCAAATTAGGAAAATGTTAAATGGATAATTTATTGGGCCATTACACACAATTTAACTCCCTTGAGTCAATTAAATAATCTTAACATTAACTGCTGGAAAAATATTAATGATATAACACATCATGATGTTAGATCAGCATAGCTTATTTATCTACCAACAGCAAAAACGGCCTTATTGCAACTACTAGGGTTCGGCTACACGAATCTTGTTCTACCATTCCACTCTAAGACCATATCTACCCTTAAATCACAAGCTACCATTAATGCGAACAATCAAGCAAGACTTATGTATGTGCTGCTCCACAAGAGAGCTAGATTCAAGAATGTTATGTGGGTTTAGTAAGGGTGTTATAGAGGGGGGGGGTAACACTTATTTTATATGTCCATGTAATAAGGCTAATAGTGATAAGATTTTTGTTGAATTTTTTTTTAGAGTAATCCCGTTTTTTATGTTTAGTTTACTTTTTCAAAGATCAAAACTTGTCTTTTTGGCTTAATTTTGGTGTTATTAAATATGTTATTCAGTTACCTTTTTAATGATACCAAGATTGCGCAAATCCAAGGTGATTTGGGAAGGATATGACCAAATTACTAAAAAGGTATCAATGAAAACGGGAATAGTGTTTTTGGGTGGTCAATAAGTCAAAGTGTGGGGTCCACTAATGTGCCGGTTGACAGCCCCTAGTTCCTATTTCTTTTAGTAATTTTAATTTTTAGGAAAAGTTTTTAGAAAATTAAATGTTTTAGAAAATTTGGCTTGCAAGTGTAGGATTTTTATGAAGTTTCCAATTTTAGCACGTTTCTAATTATTTAATGTTGTAAGCCTATTTAAAGGCACCCGTCCCCTATAATTTATCAGTGAAGAATAAATAAGTTTTTGAAAATTTGGGTGTTCCCAAGGTAGGCCATAGGCCTGGTATCTCCTTCTCCACGGGTTGATGCCATCTCAGACTCCCCTTTTTTTCTATGTGGGTTGTAGCACACCAAGGTGCATAAGTACCTCTCACCCTCCCTCTCTCCCACCTCTTATCTTTCAGGTATCTCTCTTATCTTCTCTTTCTCTCTTAGTCTCTTCTCTTCTCCTTCTCTCCTAGTCTTTTCTTCTCTTTCTCTTTCTCTTTTCCTATATTTTTTTTCTTATCTTCTTCTTCTTCTAAAAGATTCTCTACTGCTCTCATCAAAACCTCCATTAAAGAACCTTCACTTTTATGAAATTCTTTGATTTGACCTACCTATTCTTATTGGAATTTATGAAATTTTAACTGTAGACCTTTAAACACGTAAAAAATTATTCTAAAATTTTCAGATTTTTCTAACACATCAAAGGACATTTTGGTAATTTTGGAATTTCTGTCCAAAATTACAGAAATACCCTTTCAGGTTATTTTCATCTATTTTCTTATCATTTCCTGTTCTTTCTCATCGTAACCTCTTTTCTTAATTTTTATTCTTTGATTTATTGGCTATTGTGAATTTAAATTCAATTCTTGATTTATTTTGCTTCCGTATACTTTATTTTAAATTATTTAAGGCCTTGGGAATTATTCTACATCAGTTTTGGTATCTTCTCCATTGTATTGCATCAGCCATGTCTCTCCTTACCACTTCAACCAAATCAATTTTGGCCTTCCTCTTGTCCTTTTAGTGCCTTCAACTTGCATCGTCCCACTCTTCACTGGAGAGTCATTGGTCCTCAACCATCTCAGTCAACTTTCCTCATTTTATCACCTATTGGTGCTGCACCTAAGCTCCCACAAATGGATTCATTCCTAATTCTATCCTTTCTAGTCTTGCCACTCATCCATCTCAACATCCTCATCTCAGCCACACTCATTCTATGTATATGTGTTGTTTATTGGCTGCCCAACATTCTGCTGCATAAAGCTTGGCTGATCTTATAGCCTTCTTATAAAATTTTACCTTCAATTTTAGTGGTATTCGTCTATCACACAACACAACACTCCAGAAGCAATTCTCCATTACAACCATCTACTCTAATCCTTTTTTTTTAAAGAAAAATAAGAGAATTTATTAAAAAAAGGGGAAAATTCTATGAGCAACATCATCTAAACAATCTTCCTAAGATAATCTACTCTTGATAGTATTCTGAGACACATGCAAAGAGACAAAGGTGAAATGGTTGCAGCAAATCTATAATACCATGAGATAACCATAGCCAGTTAGTGTGCGTGTGTGTGTGTGTGTGTGTGTTACACTATTATGAATAAATTTCTAGGATCAAAATGAAAGCTTACCTCCACAAGACCAGATAATCTTCCCTCTAAACTAGAAACATTCATGTTCAGTTCCAACCTCTCCAGTTCAGCTTCAAGTTCTGCTTCAATTTTACTCATAGACTCTGAGTTCTCATCTTCCTTCTGATCTTGTGGTTCTCTACCATCACATTTTGTTGATTCAGCCAGTTCCTGCTCAGGGAAAAAAGCAGCTGGAGCCCGATTATGAAAGGAAATGCCATTAGTTTCCTGGGACTCATAATCCTCATTAACTAGCTCTTTCACAGTCAGTGAATCCTTCATCTCAAGCTCCTCCTGTAGATCTTGAACCAAGTTCTCTGTCTGCTTCAACAACTCATTTAATTTATGCACTTCTTTTTTATTTGATATGATAGTAGACATGACACCAATAGTGACTCCAATGCAGAATAGAAGCATTCCATTGGGTGATCCTGATAAAATTAATAATGTTAAATAATTGATAAAAATAGGGGGAAAAACAGTCAAATAATTAATAGTGTTGCACACAAGATGTTAGACATGGCAACCCTGCAAAACCTAATTCGCCAGAAAGTCCATAGAGAAAATTGAAAATTTAGATGATTTATGTTATATAAACACATGCCAATATAATACTTACACGTGTCTGGTATAGGGATAAATACTGAAAACGTTAATAGATGGAATACTGTAAAATAAGCCTGACATTCATCACCCTCAACAGGCCCCATGTCCAAGGCCACAAGCTTGGCCAACCAACCATTTAATTTGGACCATAATAATGAAAGGAGACATTGTTTCAGGGAAACCACTATTAGGATGGGAGCATGGTTCCTAGGATAGGTGTTTGGGAAATGATCCAAAAATGACTTGGAAACAAGGTGGAAACTTAATTTTCATTGACAAAATGATCCAGGAACGACTGGAAACAATTTGAGAAATGATGTGATAGCATGCTTTTTAGTAGGGTAAACAATATCAAAATGAAGAGAGAGAGAGAGAGAGTAAAAAGGAAGGGAAAAACAAAAAAGAATGATGAATAATTACATAAGAGGAAAACATCACAGAGAAAGCTTCGATCTGATCGTTAAAAAGATAGAAAAAGAAAATTTCAATGTTTTCATGTAACAATGAAAGTAAAATTAGAGAGGAAAACCCAAAGTTCTAGTTGTCTTCCCTTAAAAAGTAAAGGAAATTAGAAATAATCGGGTGTCACCTAAAGACGCCTAGCAACTCCCATGTTTTTCAAGGATTTTTTTCTTTGCTTCTCACTGTACTGCTGCTTTCATTTGCTTCCTACTCTAGTAACCATTTTATGAAAATCAGCTTGTAGGTTGCTGGTATCCAAAAACCCAGACAATCCTAATAAGCAATCCTTATGTGCTGTACATAATCTAAAAGTAACAATAAAAATACAGTTTCATGTTACATAGAGTAAAACATAATTAACCTAATGAAATTGATGGGGTTCACCACTGCTACAAGAAGGATGACAAAGACAATCCAAGCTCTATAAGTTTCTATTTTCAGCAAATATATGTCCCTTTAAATTTCAACAAACATGAAAAATATTTTTTGTGATTGAGACAAGTGAATAAAAATAAGGGTAAACAATTCCCAACCAACAAAAACTAAGCAATCAATCTCTTCTTTATCCAACAAGTTGTCTGCCTTATTCACTTTCCTCAAACTTGATAATATTGTCAAGTAAAAGATGTGACACAAAGATTAACATAAAAAGCCGTTTTCCCTTGCAAGTTGATTTCTAGACAAATTTAGTTCCTAGAAAAACTAAAAAAATGTAAGGTCAAGAATAAATTTGAGTTTCCTTAGAAAAGGCATTTATTGGATACTTGCAACTTTGAGCCCACGTCACAATTCAATCCCGAGAAAAAGAGAATTTACACTCAACGTAGTTCTTAAAAAATGTGAGAACAGAATACTACCTTGTGATTGGAAGTGTTTTGGGGAGACCCTCGAATTGGAACTGCTCAATCTTCCAAGCCTTCTTTTTCCTTTGTTCTGTTTCAGCTTGCTTGAGAGTTCCACTGAACCAATTTCTGGAAGTGATGGAATCCCCAACACAGTCTCCTTTTCTTCTGAATAGACATCATCTTCTTTATGTACCTTATTTTCTCCATTTCCAAACCGTCCGCTGTAAGAATTGTCACTTGCTCTGCTGATTATTTGGTTCCCATCAGTTACAAACAATGGCCTCACAGTTAGCATAGAGGGCGATGGAAGTGAACTAAACACATATTCTTCCATTTCAACATGATTCTTATATAATTGAGCTATAAGGCAACTTTCTAAAGAACTTAGAGGTTTGACAGAATATCCATAAGATGGTTTACTTCTAAGAGAGCTTCTGCCTCTGCCGGATCCATAAGAAAAACCTCTCTCTCTAGTGGAAAGTTCGGATGATAAAAAATCACCAGATTCACTCTTTCCCTTAATTCCATCGCCTTTCTCTAGATGATCCCCTGGAGGAAAACTTGATAAAGAAAGTACATTGTAATCCCCATACTTCCCCAAATGCATTGAACCTTCATCATTGAACCCACTAATAGAAGCCATTTCTTTTGCTGAAGCCCCACTTAACAGAGTCGTTTCTGAAAATCTCCGATCTGAATTCGAAACCTCTTCTCTACTAGAAGAACCATCGATGCCCAATTGTTTCTGGAAGGGAAAGGTACTATCTCGAAGCTGTTGCAGCAAAGGCTGGGATTCCAATTTCTCACCTATGGAGTCTCCCGAAAACGATTGAGATAAGCCTTCCTTATCCCTTGACAGATTCTGCCAATACTTGGCTATATAACCCGCACCAGCAGCCGCTGCAACAACCCATAAATCCATTCTCACTCTCCCCTTCTACAAAAAAAAAAAACACTACAACAGTTACCTGAACTTCCCCAAAAAAAATCTCCTATTTGTTCCAATTCTCAATGTAAGAATCCCAGAAAGTAAAGAACTCATGAATGTACAAACAACAAACAATGGCTAAACTCAAATCCCAGGAGCAGAACTTCTCAGATATCCCTATACGATGATAAAATCAGGAGCCCAAAATCAAGCGGGCCAGGGGGATTAATGCCAATATTGGAAGAAACACCCCAGAAGAACAAGCTTTCTGTATTCTGTAACCTTAAATCAATCAAACCCAATACAAGAACAGAAACAATCTGATAGAATATATAATTTTTTTTTCAAAAAATAAAAACCCCAACTCAGGCAACCTGTCTGCAGCAAAACCCATTAGCGCAAAGAACCCATGTCCCCAAAATTCTCCAAAAGAAGGTCAGAGTAAAAGCTGAGAAAATTATAAAGGAAAGGGCTTACTTTGCTCGTCCTAACAAGAACAGCTCGTTCTTTTCCAAGCTGTAAGGGGAACCAAACTGTCCCAACACTCCAGGCCAATAGATTGTTGATTGAAGAACAACACCCATTGCTCTATTATCCAGTTAGGAAAAACTAAATGAGGTTACAAATCTATACAGAATTATTATTATTATTATTATTTTTTTAAGGGAAGAATTTTCTTTTGTTGGGTTTGTTGTCTCTTTGTTGGAGCCTCGTTTCGAAAAAGGATTTCTATTTTTTATTTTATTTTGAGGTCGGAAAAAAGGGTCAAAGGCTAAATTAAAATTCCTACGGAACAAATGAGATCTCTGCTTTTATTGTGGTCTTTGATATATACGCCCTTGAATACAAATACGAGAACATAACGATGTTTGGTGGTTGAGGAGTTGGAATCATCTCTTCTAGTTAGAGTGGAGAGATGTTGCACCAGTTCAAGTTTGGCATGCTGACATGATATGCCTGATAAAGGGTATTTTGGTAAATTTATAGTATCCATATTTACCTAAACACCCTCTGCATTCTTCTGTGTGTACTGAGACATCCTTTTGTTAGGTATTGTGTCATGCACTGATTGGTGCTGGCGTGATATATCTCCAGTACAACTGGAGATGATTATTAGAATTGTGGTTGAAGCTGAATGGCCTTTTTGCCACCAAATTTAATTTACCTAGTATTTGGTGCCACGTGTCGAAATATTGGGGTGCCGTGTGGAAATTACACTGTTTCTCTGACCAAAAAACACTGGGTTTTTAATTCTATTGCAAAGAAATGATGTGCTTCTGCTAATCTGACTAAAAATATTTGAAACTATATGATCAACCTGAGGTCCTCTTTTAAAAATAAAAAAAAATAGAAAAAGAAAAAGAAAAATGAAGTCCATCATTCTAATGGGCCCAGCCAGTTTAGTGCCATGTGGCCCATCTCTGATCATTTGATGTATGACCCTTCTTTTTAAGTATTAACCTTAGACCTAGATCGAACGGTTTCAATTGTGGCCTTCAATTTAATATTTTTATTGACAAGCTATCATCCAAGTGGTGCATCACCAATCGAGCAACCTAGATTGATAAGTCAGTGCCTCAGTGGGCTGGTTTTATGATGATATTTGGTGTTAGGGCCCATTGAAAATGATGGTCAAACAACGCCTCTTATATTCAAAAGAGGGAAAAGAAAATGAAGATTGACAATGTTTTAGATCATGTGCTTAATAAAATGCAAAAAGATAATATGGAAGTCTAGCCGTGACTTGGTCACTTTTCTCATAAGTTATACGCTACTTTTAAGCTGATCTCTTCAAATTATAAAGCCAACTTGGTCTTTGATTATTTTATTTTTTATTTTTTGGCTGGATGGCTTTTGGGTTTATTTATTATGTAATGACATTTAATTTGTAAAAAGTATATGGACCCACCCCCCTTTGTGTCTCGGCTCATGGCGTCGCACCGTATCCTCAGTGCAGAGGATATGAGTTCTCCAAAGAGGTCTTGGAGTCGAATCCATTTGACAGCATTCCACGGTTAATTGCGTTGACGTCTGCCTCTCTCCCCTACGGTGCCAGTCACAGTATGATGCAGTCTATGGGCCCAAGCGGCCCTACCAAAAAAAACCCACAATGCTCAAGTAGAAACCGCCTAGTCCAGCTGGCTTAGAGAGCTTCCCTGGTCCACCAGTTAATAAAATGGTGGTATGATTACAGAGGTGGGTACCAGTGTATTGATCAAAATACCCTTGCAATGCTTTTTTCCCTAGACTGGATGATTTTCTCTCCCTATGCCCTGGGAATTTACTAATTTAGCATTGCTTAAATGAGAAATCGCAGGAGGCTCCAGTTGGAACGCATCATGTAGTCAACAACTTTTCAAAAAAGAAAAAAAGTTAAACAGTACTTAAAAGGGTATAAGCTTTCTAGATGGGACTGTCTAGAACAAGATTGGGCACATGCCATGGTCCATGGCATACCCCACTGCTCCTTGGATTCTTCCCTGGCATACCCCACTGCCAAGTAGTAGGTCAGCGGTTTGCTGGTGGAAATTAGGAATCAGGTCACTGTGATTTGAACCCATCAACTTTGAAAGAGAAGCTTGTCGTTGTATTATACCTTCGTCTGATTGTAACTCCTTACTTCATGAGAGATGACTTTGAAACCATAATAACAACCAACTTATATCTGGCTTTAAATTCTGTCTACAAAGTTCAGTCTAGACTCCAAACGTAGTGAAACCAAGAGAGTAGATTTTATTATTTTCTTTTCAAGGTGGCAACACAACTGGCTAGCCATTCACCCCATGAATCAGAGATTCAGCTGAGCATTTATCATTAAGATTGCTGCTTTATCCCCATATCAAGAAGCCAGTGTCATACTTGGGCAACTATCTACAGTACAGGCCAAGATGTCCCGGTAGTCCCGTGAGATTCTGAAGGAGTCGTAGACCTTTCCATCCCTGCTCTTCTTGTACTCAAACAGCAGGTTTGAATGGTCGAATGCTGTAAGTTTTATGAATCCAAAGTCATGGTCTTTGAAATAACTCCACTTTGTTTGGATGGGGGTGAAGTCTGCAAGGCTGGCGCCTCCACCCCCAGCAACTACATGGATGGTCCCATTCAAAGGGCCCTGATAGTGTGATTTTTCTTCATTCGTGCAAATATTCTGTAACAAGATGACAATTAATTGTTAGTATAAAGGTTGCAGAATCTGAATCTGGGTTTCATGGGTAGTTATGCTACTTTGAACATTTCATTTGCAACAGGTTGAATGTCATGAGAAGAAAGATTTCACATTTGTGTAGCCCAAAATTTTCAGTGATGAGAATGAGCTAATCCAAGAGAGTTTTAGTATCATATTAATTTCAATAAGCCACCGGAAATCCTATTTTCAGTTCCCACCCCATTTTCATCCAGGAAGTCATTGGATTTAGTGTTGCAGTTTCTGGCAGATAAGAGGACTGGGAGAAAGCTTTCCTCAACCTCCCCTCTTCGGCCAAGTTTGGAGTCTAGAACAAGATTTGATATACGGGAAGAAACAAACCCATAAAAATGAGATGGCTTCAAGGTTGGTGCAAATGCAGCCAAGAAACATGAAATAAGTTTAAGCTTAACCTTTACATAAAATTGTAGTAGTACCTCATAGATTGGACATGTCCTCTCATAGTTGTGGACATGGCCATAGACAGCTATGTCAACCTTGTACTTCTGCCAAAGTTTTTGAAGGCTCTCTCTCCCCATTGGTTCCTCAAATGACCCTTGTTCGGCGTAAAAGCTATTGGAAGAATAACCCAGTACCCGATGTGCAAGAAAGATTAGCCATGGTTGCTTTTGTCTATCAGCTGATGCTAGACAGTTTTCAATAAACTTATATTGCTCTGTTCCCTCTCTCCAGTCATGTTCTGTGTCGGCTATGCAGAAGCGGAACATGCCATAATCTGTGGAGTACCTGGAGAAAGAAGGTATATAACATTCAAAACAATTCATTGTGAATCTAACAAGATACAAATAGGACATAAATAGGTAGATTGGATGGATCATCCACTTGTTGATGATGTGATGTAGAACGGATAGCACAAACTTTCCTTGAACAGAGGGATTGATTCAGCACGCAAGAATCCCAAAAAGTACTAGTAGAAATCATGAGCACCAACAACGAAATTGCACAAAATTTGGTGAGCTGAACGGAATCATCGCAAGGATCAAACTCATCGCTTTGCCATGAGCTTTGCTATTTATAGTAACATTTCTTTTCGATATAACTTTTAATTTAGAAGTCAAAATAATATCCCGTTTGTTCTGGGATGTCTCTTAGAGACCGTAGGATTTGATTTTGTCATTATCTCAACTTTACTATTTGTGGTAAAACTTCTCAAATTGCCTAATTTTGTGTCTAACATGAATTAGGGTTTCGTTATCTATTTAAGAGCATTGTAGCCCTCAGGGCAATTCAGCTTTTGGATTAATAATATTTCAGAAAGAGTTTTCTCTTCTTTATTCTTAGTGGATTCTAAGGTTTTCTCACCAAAGGAGAACGACGTGTTCTTCTCCTTGCTATTCCGCTGCGTCATGATGTTGTAGCTATTGTTATGCTTACAATCAGTGTGATTATTATAACCATTACTATTATTGTTGTTGTAACTCTGATGAGGATGTTGAGATGCATGAGTAGCAAGACTAGAAAGGATATAATCACAAATGAATGCATTCACAAGAACTTATGGGTTGCACCAATAGGTGACAAGATGAGGAAAAGTCGACTGAGATGATTTGGTTATGCAACAAAGAGCATTGCACCAGAGAGTAGGTAGTGGAATGGTGGAACAGGATTCATATAGCCAATACCAAGTGGTTGGGATAAGGCTTTGTTGAGTTGAATATGGGTTGGGCTAGGCTATGAGATCTGTGAGGTGGAACTCATATATGTCATGACCAGTTTCAAATTAAAAATTCATACATGCAAATATATGCATATCAAGCCACACATAAAATAAATCAACTTGTTTCCGATGTCCCATACCAGAACTTAGCTCTGTTCTCAGCAGGAACATAAAACATGGTCTCGGCTAGCACACCGCATTCTCCACCTGAATCCATATTCCCATAGAAAGATCCTGTTCCAGGCCAGTCACGCTCGTGGTTACCACTGCAAAGACAAATTACCTACTGCTATTTAATATTACAAGAAAAGGAGTACATGGTCCAACAAGTTATGCATGTGAATAGGAAGACAGACCTTGCAACCATGTAAGGCACAGTTGAAGCAACGGGCTCAATCTGTGAAGTAAACTGATCCCATTGTGAAAGGTATCCATTTGCATAACATAAATCTCCTATATGGAGGACTATATCAATATTCTTCAAGTCTCGAATAAGCTGCTTAGTGGTGTTAAGGGAACCAGGCTGAAAATCATTATATTCATTGGAACCATCAGCCTCAGCCTGAAAAAAGATAAAGTACAAAAAAAGAATACTTTATTTTCTGCAATGATACACTGGTAATTGTTATATGAATATTAGGCCTAATCTTGAAGGAAAACTTGCAGTGATCTTGAATTGTAATGCAACTACACCAAATACCCATCCACAATTATATATTTGGTAATTTAGTGCAAGATACACAATAGAGATCATATCTAATGGTCTTATATCCTCATGGCCACCATAGGTGAACCAAACAGGTTTGGAAATTTGTGTGCGTGCTGAAGTTTTCCAAGAGAACTCAAACCTTTCCCATATCGCCAAAAATGACCACACGTTGTAAAGAGTCTTGACCAGGATAAGGAGATGCCCTGAAGTGGTACATTTGACTCCAAACATATGTACCATTGAACAATTTATGTCCCAACTTGTATGTATACCTGCATCATCAACATTTAAGAATATGTAATGTTGAGCTGCAAAAAGGATTAGAATTTCCCGACTTGATTGTGACTCAATGATTTATGACTTGATCATAAGGTCCAACTCATATCTCATAGTAGAAGATTAATCTTTAAACTCACTATTACACAGAAGTGCTCAGTGTTTTATCTGATGATTCATTATCTAAATCATATTACTAACTAATGTTTAAAAATATAACTGATGATGGGGTTTGACATCTAAAGTTGGTTCTACTGGGCCTCTTAGATCTAAAAATCCTACACTGGAAGATGATTTTCAGAACATAACTCCAATACATTTATAAGATATTGTGCTTTTCAGTTTTTTGAACATTGTAAAATTTGATAATGAATGTTACAAGGGGATGCACAGAAACAAACAGCAAAAGATATCATATACAAGCAGAAGACATTACATTGAATTGGGCCACAAGTCCTTCAGAAAACTTGTGTGTATGAAACCAGGATCACGCCACCCCACTGTCCTAGCTGGTGGACCTGCATACGGGGACATCAAAGAAAATATGTTATCTGCCATAAAAGTTAAACCTTTGACATTCTTGCAGAAGCTTGATATAAAGTGATTTTTCCAAGCCCCAGTAAAATTGGAAGAAAAAAAAAAAGGAATTGCAGCATCATCTCATGAAACATGTTTATTATTTGCCTCCTCACAAGATGCAATCAAAGTAATTTAAGAGGCATTAGATAAACATGTAAATTCATTTTACAGATTAATACAGGAACTACTATACAAGCTATGCAGAGTAGGGTAAGCTTCTTTGGAATTGTTATGATGTGGGAAGCTTTATCCTGGTCAAGCGAAGCTAACATAAGAGCTCATTCACTGCTTGCCTTGCAACAGGATAAGGGCCCAGATACACAAAAAGGTGCAGTTTTGTGCATATTTCACAGAAAAGCAATTTTCCATGTCCAGAGCAAGGAGTCCCTGTCCCTGTAGCAATACACCCTGAAAGTAGGATCCAACTCATCAGAGGAATGACCTCCTAAAAATAAGTCTAGAATTCCCAAACTTCTACTTGATTTCACATTTGCAATTTTTTTTAACTCAACTTAAAATTAAATAACATTTATGGTTTTTATTTACTTTCATTTTTTACATGCTATATCTATCCCATACTGAACTGACATGCATGTTTTTATCAATTTTTCTAATTTTAGGCAATTGCATTTCTTTGCTCTATTAGATTATACTGCATTTGCAGAATCATGAAATCAAGTCCATGTTACATGGCACACAGTTCAAGGTAAAAAAGTGAGGATTCTCAAATAAATAAATAATTGGAATGAATAAGTGCCACTGGATTGACATAAAATGAAATATATAATTAATATAATTACTAGTATAATCAAAGTATCTAGGAGACAGGAGCTCCCGAGGTGAGCAACACCTACGAAATCAAAATTCAGTATAATATATATATATATATATATATATATATATTATACAAGCTCCAAATCTATTTGATTAAGGCCTTTTTTTCCTCCCAAAGCATACCCTTGCGTATTCCAACCCACTTTACTTATAAAGGAAAAAAAGACACCTTTAATTAAATGAGTTTCAGGTTACTACGTTGTTGCCTACTGCCTAGACAACTGTCTTGCTGTTGGTGCCAACCTAGACCCCAATGTAGGTGCTTTGCATCTTGTCTAGGCAAAGTGATTGCCTAGGCCATTTTGACAAAACTGCAAAAAGGTTTGATCCCATAGGAGCCAAGTTCGCATATCTTACATATGTTCATTGACACAATATAAACTGAAGCCTCATGGCATAGGAAATAGTATAATAAGTAAATGGCTCACTACATAAAATGATGTGTCTGTTATTTGTATTATTGTATAACAATAATTTGTTAAAAAAATGATTTCTGACACAAGCAAGTATAGTGCAAAAATCAGGAACAGTAGAAATAACATGGAATCTGCAAATCTACAGAAAAAAGAGGATCACACTGACGATTAGGGTGTCAATAACACTCTCCCCATCCCCAGCCCCACACAAAAAAAAAAGCTAAAACATAATAGATTTGCATCAAATAAATCAGCTAATCCCAAAGTACCTCTCTCTCTCTCTCTCTCTCTC
>JAOXJP010000008.1:5000227-5011806 GCA_025762735.1 Platanus orientalis | reverse complement strand
GCTTTATATAGTTATTTTAGTCTAGAGTGTGCAATCATGCTCAACATAGATTGAAATTTTCATAATTTTTATAATATATCGAAGCATTCTAGTGAAATTTTCATTAATCCTCATAACAAATAATCCATCAAAATCGATATTTGAGCCTTGGATAGGTTTAGAGTTCAAACCTACATCTTAAATTTTTTTTTTTTTTTTTTAAATTAATGGGCCAGCCCGAGGCCCGGTCAATTAATGAGGGTCAGGCCCAAACCTCGGTCCGAGCCCTCCCCTACGGGTCCAAGCCCCAGTTTGAGCCCAATCTATAATTTGAGGGCCGGTCTTGGACCTACTATGGCCCGGCCCGTGCTCACCCCTAGATTAAAACCATAACTGCATTGCCCATGCGAACTTGCACAGGTTCATTTGCTAGTGCCAATTAAAGATTTTTATTTGGCCAATGTTGGATTGTTGTAAGGAGGTGATTGGAGAGATATGATGCCAGTACCAACCCGATGAGTGATATGTTTTATGACAATGGGTACTTTGGTAAATATATGGTATTTGTTGACTATAAATTTACTATAACACCCTCCCTTGACAACGAGCTGAGTTGAGTATCACATGAAGATAAAAAGCTCAACCTTAGCTACGAGCTTGAGGTGTCAAGCTTAAGCTCGGCTCAAACTTGTTAAGGCAGGCTTGGCTTGGTTAATCAAAACCCAAAAGTAATTTTTTTGAAATTGACCCGACAACTGCAGTTTGTTAAAATAGGTCCAAAATGGCCCATTAGTGGTCTAATAGCCTGAATGCCCTTCGGATTGGGTACGAATGCCTAAGTGTAAAAGAGGTGTGAAATGCACTTGGGCCAGACAAATGAGTGTCAAAAAGTGAAAAACATACCCTAAAAAGTGTAAATCACTTTTTTAGGGATTGATGTATCAGCCCAGGTGCATTCCACACGGAAGCCGAGGCGGCTTGAATGGGATTTAAAGTATTATAATATATAACATCCTTACTGAGCCAATATTTAAGGAGCTGAGCTTAGGGCTTCAGCTCAGCTCAGGCTTGTTTAGGAAACGAGCTGTTCAAGGCCCAGGCTCAGCTCGATGAGTTTAAACAAGGCTCAGACTCGGTCGGCTCGGCTCATTGGCAGCCCTAAGCTAAGGTGAATGGATAAAAATGCTCACCTTAACGAATGCTCATCACTGCTTCTTGTCAGGCGGCGGGCACATCAGCACCGAAAAGTGAACATGTGCCTCCAAAAAAGTGAAAATCACTTTTCAACGCTGATGTGTCTGCCCCTGACAAAAAGTAGTGATGAGCATTTGTTAAGGGAAGCGTTCATAACCGGAGATGGTTAACACCCAAGTGTAGTGAGAAGATCAACCGGTCGAGCCACCAGTGGCTTTGGTGCTCAAAAAGTATAAGGCATAACGCAGGGGTTTGCCACTGCAGAAGGAGGTTCCTCCACCGCCAGCTTCAAGATCCGTCTCTCCAGTTGCTCCCAAATCTGTTCTTCCGCAAAAACATTTTCGAGGGTTCAAATCCAGAAAAAAACAAATGTTGATTCAGTTGCCTCGCTTGACTAATTCTCTGAGAGACCATTACGACGTCGATCAGGCCTATCTGCAACGCAAAATCATTCTCCAAAATCAGAACTCTCAGAAGTACTTTTCTTCGAATCCAATCTTCACTTTCATCCATTTTGATTTCATAGTTTTTACTCTAAAAATTGGAGCTGTTTTTGCGATCATTTCATGCTAAATTCCTCAATTTACTTTCAATTGTATAATTACTCAATTTTTTTACTTGCTTGTCCGTAATTCAATCGATATTGATTTTCTTTTATTCAATGAATAGACCTGGAAACTCTCTCGATGATTCGGAACTCGCGAGAAAGATAGTTTTTCGATGGGAAGAAGGTATGAGGAGCTGTAGTTCTATATATTAGTTTCCACCTCGCTTGGAGGTTTTACATTAACGATTATTTCTTTTGGCGTAGCCTCGAGTGAAGTGCGTCAAGCATACAGACAATTTCTAGGCGCGGTAGTGGAGTTGATTGATGGCGAAGTGGCCTCTGAAGAATTTCAGGAAGTGGCGAAAACTGTTTATAATATTTTCGGCAGTCCTGTAGATGAATGCGGAGACAATAGAAGGATTAATGAGAAGAAGTAAGCATTTACAACTTTCTGAATTGTTTAGTGTTCAATCCTCAATGGTAAAATTTGTTTTCTTGTATGTTCCAAAAGAATAGCACACACATATATGAAGTATTGTAATATGTTATAATACAATTGGGTACGGGAATGTTGCACAAAGTTTTACCACTTTCTGAATTGTGTAGTGTTCAATCCTCAATGGTAACAATTGTTTTCATATATGATCTAAAAGAATATCACATAAATATATAAAGTATTGTAATATGTTATAAGAAATGCGATTTCTGGAGTTTGTTTTGATCAATTGGGTACATGAATGCTGCACAAAGTTGAAACGCATAGTCAAGATTTTAAAATGTTATTACTGCTATGAATTTTCAGGGGAGAATTGCAAAACCTTCTTGGGCACTTGGTTTCAGATTCGAATCTGCTGAAAGTTGCTTCATTAGCTCAAAGGCTTTTTGCTTTACAGCCTAGTGAACAGGATGTTGTACTTGTCTCAGAAAGGGAAGCCGATAGGAAATTGAGCGAATTTGGTGCAGACCTTGTTTTCCATGCTCCAGCTCGGTTTCTGGTGGATGTGCCTTTGGAGAATGGGGAATTGCTGGGAGATGATATCCCTGTTACTTCTAGTCCACTTCATGAGGAATGGAATGATCATGGTGAATCTACGCATCATCAATCTCGTGTTGGTAGGGGATCCGTGAATTTGAGATGGCTAAGGGATGCATGTGACCATATAGTGAAAGGAAGTGCTTCACAGCTTTCTGCAGATGAACTTGCAATGGCCCTTTGTCGGGTGCTTGATTCAGACAAACCTGGTGATGAGGTACTGTTGATCAGCAACTCTATACTGTATTCTATCCCTGTCCACATACTTACACACATCCATAATGTATGTATGTATGTATGTATGTGTACACTGCACTGCAAATTCATTGAACTTAAAGTCTTACCGTTTATATATGACTCTGCTGTTTAGATTGCTGGTGATATATTGGATCTTGTTGGGGATAGTGCTTTTGAAACTGTTCAAGATCTTCTATCGGTAAGGATCATGGACAATTATATTAACTTATGTAATTATTACAGTTGGTTGTTTCCTTAAATGCATTGTTTTTAGCTAAAGTCTGGGTTTCTCGTTTGTTTTCTAGCAATTTTTCTCTATTTCAGTCATGATATTGAGGGTTTTATCCTAGATAACTTGGAAAAAAGACCAGAAAAAAATTATAGTTTTTAACCTTTTGGGAGGGAACGCCTTGGTTAAGGGTACTGGAATGTTGATATCCTGGTTCCATAAATGATAATACTAACCAGAGATCGACTGATGCAACATGCTGTAGGTGATCGACGTATGTGCATAGGAGATAGATATAAAATCACACAAGCAATAAAATGTTATAACTTAGATTCTTACTCGCACCAATCTCATGTAAAACTAGGTGAATCTTAAATTAGGTTCATCATGCATTAAAGAATTAGGGAAAACAAAATAATGAACAATAAAAGACCTAATTAATATATTAAGGTATATAACTAGGTTAGAAAATTTAAGCTTGCTGTCCAGAAAATCTGATGGTATAAAATAGTGCTAAAAGTATTCAAAACATGGAGATAATGTGGGATAACATAAAAAAAGATCAGGGGTTTTGAATGCGAGAATTAAAGATATATTGCAAGCATGATTATGATTAGAATAGGGGGTTAGGGTGTTAAAATATGCTCAGAAAAATTAACACCACAGTCCAAACCTATGCCATAACCTCCACGTAAATCACTACTTGAATGAGATTCAAAAGATAGATCAATTAGAGGAAATATCACCCGAAGTTTGTGTGGTCCATTCCCTTGTTGCCTTAAGGTATAATGCCAATCAAAATTAGAGTTCAAAACAGCCAAAGAGGTACCGTTTGAAGAAGTCCCAGTCTGTCCAAAATATTTCAGGTGTGCCGCCCCCTTGAGATGAACCCTATTAGGGTTTTAGTATGGCCGAAATTTCTGGATGATGGCTGCTTGTTTAAGTGTCGCCTAGGGGTGTAGAACACCTTGGAAAAATCAGATCAGCAAACGCCTTGGCTGTTTGGAAGTAATACTCGATTTCCTTAGAAGTGTCCAACAACCTATTTCACCCCTGGAAGTGAAGGAATCTGATGGATATCTCTCTAAACTGAAGATTTCTCTATGTGATTGCTTGAAGAGGTGTCATCCAGCTCTCAGAACCCTCCAGGAATTGTTGCTTTGATCAAAAACTTGAATATGAAATGTTGGTGATGATTCTCCTCCCAGATGTATGGATTTTCAGCAAAACAAAATCTGTAGAAAAAGTTAGAATATGAAAGAAAGAAGAGGAAGGAAACCTTTAACCCAATGGGAAGGGAGTGATCTCCACCACCAATTTTAAACTAGGTGGGGGTTTAGTCCCATTCCAGGGTTTTTGCTCTCCATACCTCATGGCTAAGGAAGAAGAAGGGAGAAGACAATTTCAATTCAAAATCTCTATATCGCATGGCTCTAAAATTCCAAATCGTGGGGTATATAATAACCCCCTCATGGCTAGGTCATTACAAATAAATAACAACTGTACAAAAATAGCCTTAAGGTCAACACTCATAAATCCAAAATACCCCTATCTAAATCAAAAGAATATAAAAACCCCCAAATAAATAACTAATGACCAAACTACCCCCAAATAATGTATCCCCCCGATAAGAGATACAAACAATGTCTAAAAGAAGTAAAAACAATAAAGTAAATGCAACATAATATCTCCCGAACATGTAGGAACGCTCTACTAGAACCAAAATACGGGTCCATCTCTCCTACGCTGTCTCTGATAAGTCTGGAAATCACGCTTGGGCCCGATGTCCTCATCACCTACATTATTTCATTTACTACATTATAAACTTTCATGTATAAAAGAATGCATTATGCTTATTTTCTGAATTATACTTGAATTTATCCCCTTTGCAGCACCGGAAGGAACTTGTTGATGCTATCCATCATGGGCAGCTTGTACTGAAATCTAAGAAATCAACCTCAAGTCTTCAGCCACGGATGCCTAGTTATGGGACACAGGTAATTGGGTTTTACATTAAGTGAGTTTTTTCTCATCGACTTATCAACTCTCTTCATCTTGAAGAGTTGATGATTCATTTCAGAAGTCACTTTTCTCTCTTCATCCAGGTTACCATCCAAACTGAATCAGAACGACAAATTGATAAACTTCGGCGCAAGGAGGAAAAACGGCATAGGCGTGGGACAGAACATGAGGTTGAGCAGGACTTGTCCACGGGAAATTTTTCCTCTTTACTTCAAGCAAGTGAGAAGAAGAGCCTCTTTGATGATCTGATTGGAAGTGGCCAAGGGCTATCGGTTACTGCTCTTCCTCAGGGAACTGTGAGGAAGCATTTTAAGGGGTATGAAGAAGTCAGAATCCCCCCCACACCAACGGCACAAATGAAACCTGGGGAGAAACTGGTAGCTCTATTCTTCTATTTCTTTCAGAGTAATAGTCAAACTATAGATTAATGATTTGTTCTGCAGCTGTTTTAACATTAAGAATTGTGGGACGTGATACAGTGTTCTGTAAGAGGAGTGGAGAATGTCAACCACCTATTTATCTGCTACTTGTTGATAGAAGAGCTGTGGGATTCCCTTTCAGATTTACATGGGGTTTCACAATTGCCTGCATATATTTCTTTTATATGAACTACGATGTTTGTGCGATTTTGTGGTTGTCTTTGTTATTATTTTGTGCTTTGGAGGGGGGGGAGCTTTGTCTTTCTCCCATTTTTAATCGTGTATGTACTTTATGCGATATAATGTATCTAGGTGGATATTTTCATCTCAATTAGTTGTAGATGATCTTATATCTTTGATTTCAAGGCATTAAAGTTGGCTCTGTTAGCTTTCAAGATTAATGTAGACGTAGGGTCTGATGGAAGTTTCCTCAATATCACATATTATCATAGAACCAATTTTGCTTGTCAAACAAAGAAAAAAAATCTTTTAGAATTTTCTTTTAGCTATATTACTCTTAGACCTTCTAGAAAACTGGAGTGCCTTATTAAACTGCATATTTTATTGAATTAATATTCTTTTCAAAATTTTTCTGAGATTTATTCAAAATCTCTTCCATAGTGACTTAAGCGGTTGGTAGAAAAAATTAAACTGGTAACAATGGCTGTAATATTTGAATTAGTATTTGATTGTAAAGTTTGTATCTTCTCTGACTGCACCTGATCTGCTTTCTGTTATCAGATTGAGATAAAAGAGTTAGATGACTTTGCAAAGGCTGCTTTTCATGGCTACAAATCCCTGAACCGCATTCAGAGCCGGATATATCAAGCCACTTATCACACTAATGAGAATATACTTGTCAGTTGCTAACTTTTTGGTGATATTTAGATAATAGAAAGGCAGTCAAAACTATGCTTTTATTTTCTGTAAAGTCACCTGGTTCAATGCCATTGCAGGTTTGTGCTCCAACAGGAGCTGGCAAGACAAATATAGCTATGATTGCTATTCTACATGAGGTATGTAACCAGTGGGTGGAAGTTGGATATTTCTGTTTCTTTGTTATGATGAACCCATTTTTCTACTATCTTGGGACAAAGTTTTGTTGATACTTGATACGATACAGATCCCTGATGCACATTGTGCTGCAGATGTAGTTTCACAACTTTCCCTTGGATCTTATGTGTGAAGGAAAGTATATCTGGAAATGTGGTTGTGTTTTGGTGTTTATGTATCTTTAGTATGTACATATTATTATTATTATTTTTTGATTTTCGCAACTTTTTGAATCCAAAAGGATTTACGACATATCTTCTGATACTTAAAACTTATATTCTGTCAGTGATATACATTCTATACGTACCAGCTTTTGGGTGGACAATGCCTATTCTGATACCAATATTAGACCTTGCATTTTATCTTACTAGGCTGCTTTAAAATGACCATATCATACTGTAGTATTCAATAAATTCTCACTTAGAGTGCAGATTTACTTTTTCCTTGTACATGTTAACCTTTACGTGGTTCAATGAAGCAATACATTGTGTTGCAGATTGGACAGCACTTCAAGGATGGTTTTTTGCATAAAAATGAATTTAAAGTAGTTTATGTTGCTCCCATGAAGGTACCACTTATCCATATTTTACTACCCAATATGATATGTTTATGTTGGGAGACTGCTAATCTTTGGTCATGTACTTTCTAGGCACTAGCTGCAGAGGTCACATCAACATTTAGCCATCGTTTATCTCCCTTGAATTTGACCGTGAAAGAACTTACAGGAGACATGCAACTTTCTAGGAATGAACTTGAGGAAACTCAGGTTGATTGTTTATATATATATATATGTATCGCTATGCTTTTTTTTTTACTTGCTATGGTAAATGCAGAATTTAGAATAACGGTTTCATTATTTTGATATAAATCATTCAGATGATAGTGACAACACCTGAGAAATGGGATGTTATCACTCGCAAAAGCAGTGACATGTCGTTGTCGATGCTAGTGAAGCTCTTAATTATTGATGAGGTACACTTGTTGAATGATGACAGAGGACCTGTAATAGAGGCTTTAGTTGCTCGGACCCTCCGTCAGGTGAAACATCTTTTATTATTTTACTTTCTTTTCTTGTTTATGTTTGTTACTTTAAATATGGAAATTCAGAAGCATCCATGTTAATGCAACTTATATGCTGTTGCAGCTGGTCATGCAGAAGGGTGATACCATGTATGGTTATGCCAACAATATTTCATTTTGTTTGTTTGCTACCTGATAAATCAGATAATGCTTGGTTAGTTAGGGTGATTACTCTGCATATAATCAGAGGTTTAAGTAGAAATTACATAGTTTCTTGAATGGAACTTACATAATAGTTCATATCTTATATTGTATATTATATATTGTGGTTTATAGATATTTTTTTTCTTCTTCTGTTCTGTTGACTGCATGTTTATATAATAGATCATTTGGTGGGTTTTGAAAAAGAAGGGGGTCTCAACTCTCAAGAAATTGGCTTAGTTGAATGTATATGTGATGGAATGGTAACTAGTTTTAGAAAAATTGGTAGAGAGATGAGTGAGGTTCACACCAGGGGATTGATTTATAAAAAGGTAAGGAAAGATATTGGTAAGATAAAAAGGTAAGATTATTTCGTATTTCCTCTCAAAAGGATGTCTTGGTCTTTGATATTCTTTCAAATTCTCTGTATGGGCTCCCTTGGAATCTCTTGTTCTCTAGAGATCTTTTTGATTGGGAGATTGATTCTATTGATATTCTTATATCTTCTCTTATGGATTCTCATCTTTCTCTTGAGGATCCGGATAAGCGAATTTGGTTTTTAGACTCTTCTGGTGTCTTCTCATCTAAGTCCTTCTTTTTGAGTTTATGCCAAAACCCTTCCCTTTCTTGCTCTTTTCTCTATAGAATGATATGGTGTCTCCTTGCTCCTCTTGGTGTTCAGGCATTTCTTTGGATTGCATCCCTAAATAAGATGTATACCATGGATTTCTCCAAAGGAGGTGTCCTTTCTTGGTTATTTCCTTGAATTTATGTGTTCTTTGTGTGAAAATTGGGGAGTCAGGTGAGCACATTATGCTTCATTGTGATTTCTCTTGGCACACTTGGTCTTATTTTATGGTTGAAATTTCTATTAATTTAGTTACGTCTCTTCATTTGGGGAATCTTTTCCGACAGAGGAATGGTGGTTTTTTGAGCCCTCGTGGTAAATTCTTTTGGAATGGAGTGCGTCATGGTGTTTTTTGAGGCATTTGGAAGGAAAGATATAAAAGAATCTTTAATGGTTGCAGAGGCCTTTTGTGGAAATCGTGGAATCAAATTTATTTGAGGTGACATCTTGGGTGTTGGTGGATAAGGAATTTCAGGGTGTTTCTCTTACTAACTTCTTGAGGGATTACTGATTAGCCGTCTTTTTTTTCCTCTTAGTTTTTCTCTAGCTATAGCTCTGTTTCTTTGTATTTCTTGTTGTATTTTATTTTCTATTGCATTTTGTTTACCTCTTTCTTTTCTATAAAATCGTCATTATTCATAAAAAAGAAAAAAAAAGAAAACATGGGAATGGAAACAGATGCAACCAACCTACAGTTCTGACAATTAATGTTACCCAAATGATGTTTTCCGGTGACTAAACGACACAATGAAGATGGCTGGTTCTAGGCATTTTATTACCATTGAACTAAAATCTTTTGAGCTACGCATTGACGATGTCATCCTCTCCATCACTGAGAGAGGAAAGGGTAGACTCAGGTTTGTGAATCTTGTCGTTAATTTTTTGGTCTTACAAAATACATGGCGTACTGACAAGAAGGTAGAAGTAAAAGATACCTTTCCTTGTGCGTGGGTTAAATGATTGGGGGAGTTCATTCGCATCTCTGGATGAAGAGTGATTGCAAAAATTGGTTCATTGTTATTCCTAGGGGGAAATCTCTTCTAGTTGGAAAAGTTTAGAGGAGCTTGTTTGACAAATGGGTTTGAATTGTAACCCTACCACTAAACAGCTGGATTTTCATTATACTATCTAAAATCCAACAAAACCCCAATGGATTAGAGAGGGAACACAATGGAAAAATGCACTGAAATGCAAAGTTGGGGGGCTAACATTCAATGGAAGGATTTGGGTTTGGCGCAAAGTTCAAAATGTCGGTGTCGGTGGAAATGTCGGTTAGGCCAAAATAAGATATATATCGGAAATGTCAGAAAGAAATATTGTAAAAAACGTGGAAGCTTAGGAAGCATATTCTATTCTAACTACATAAGCATAAGAGAACAAATAGACTCGTTAAGAATGATAGCTTATTTTAGTACACTTGTATTCTAATATTCTTTAAAAGTACACATGCATACATAATGGTTGGCAAACATATTATAATATAACCGGATAAATATAAGGGAACAAGCAGAGTCTCTTCCTTTTTCTTCTTTTCTCCTTCCTCTCCTTCATTTTGCTTTCTTTGAAATTTATCGTTTTTTCATACAATTTTTAGCATTACAACACAATGTCGGCATTAGGCAATCATACACTGTGAAAGGAGAATATTCACTTAATATGTCGACATTATACATCATGTCGACCGAATATTGAAGTTTTATAATGTACTTAATGTTTTGTGTCAGTATAGGAATATATCGTGTCGGTCCTGGTACACATGGTCATATGTCGGGAGATATATAAGATATTTTGAGACATTTGATACCATGGCCTGGCATTATCCCATAGATTTTGGCCAAACCAAGCAATAATGCTTGAGCTATATCCCCTTGAAACCCCTAGCAATTGAGCCATCCTCTTACCTGAGTCAAAGGTGAAAGTGGATACGATTTTCACCTTGGGTCATTTTGGGGTAGGAAACAACATTCTTATTTTCAAATGATGGGATGTAGGAGTTTGTAAGATCTCTAATGCAGCGATCTCTGGCTCTAGGTGGATTAAGGCCTAGGGTATTTCTTTTGTTAAATGGAATCACCATATCTTCAAAGAAATTGGTAGCGAATGTGGGGGGTTGATTGGCATCGATAATAGAACTTGAAATTTCTAGGTTTTATTTGCCCCAAAGTTGAAGGTAAGATGCTTTGACCTTTCAAAAATACTTAGTGTTGTTAACATCGAGATGAAAGGGGATGCTTTTCTGATAGTTATTGAGGTTGAATTGGTGGTTCTAGGAACATTGGGAGCTGAAACGACAGTCCATGTTACCGGCTCTCAACCCTCACTATTTTAACTTTCCCCTTGGAGAAGATGATGACATGGCAAGGTGATGCAACATGCATATAGGATAGTGATGTGTGTGCATAAGAGATAGACATAAAATCACTAAAATAATAAAGTGATAGAAACTAGATTCCTACTTGCACCATTCAAATACAAATTTAGGTAGTTCTTAAGGTTATATTCATCATGCATGAAAATAGTTAAGGTAACTAAGTACTAAACAATAGAGGGACCTAATCAATGTAATAGGAAATCCAACTAATTTAAAGATTTAATAAATGTAAAATTGCTATCCAAAAAATCTGATGCTAAAAATAGGTGAAAATGTGTCTTAAAACATGGTAATAACAAAGGGTAAATAACAAACAGATATAAAGTTTTGCATGGGAAGAAATTAAAATATGTAGGGGGATTGGATTAGGGTTCAAAACAATAGGATTGAACATAAAATATACTCAAAAATTTAATTAACCAGTACCCAAGCCTATGCTATAACACTCCAACAACCACTATTTGAATGAGATTCAAAGGAAGACCAAAATAATATAAGTATCACTTGGAAAACTGTAGAGGATGCTCTCTTAATGCCTTGTAATACTTTGTGAATTAAATCACCTGAAATTAGTAGCCAAAAATTAGGTGTTGAAGAAAATTTTAAAATCTGCCCAAATATATAAGTTGCTGCCTACCTCCAAAAA
>JAOXJP010000008.1:4956494-4967922 GCA_025762735.1 Platanus orientalis | reverse complement strand
CAACATCCCTTGGTGAGGAAGAGGTCGAGATGTTGGAAAAGGTTTTTTCAGTGGATGAAGTTAAATCTCCTAGTCTTGATGGTTTCTCCTTGCATTTTTATCATGAGTGTTCGGAAATTATTAAAGAATATCTTATGAAAGTGTTTTTGGAGGCCTATGAAAGATGGACAATAAGTAAAGGGATGAATGCTACTTTTATTGTCTTTATTCCCAAGAAGGAAGCAACTTCAAACTTCTTTGACTTTCGGCCCATAAATTTGGTAGGTAGCTTGTACAAAATCATTTCCAAAGTTTTCTTATTGAGATTGAGGTTGTTTATGGATATGGTAACTTCTAACACCCAAGGAGCATTTGTGAATAATAGACAGATCTTGGATGGCATCCTAATTTCTAATGAATGTGTGGATGAGGCATGAAAAAGGAAAAAGAAAGGGTTGGTGTGCAAGATAGAGTTAGAGAAAGCTTATGATATAGTTGATTAGAATTTCCTCCGGTAGGTAATGCGAAATAAAGGTTTTTGAGACAAATGGATTGGTTGGATAATGGGATGTCGGGATCATCATCGTTTCTCTGTCATGCTAAATGGATCTTCTAAAGGATTCTTAAAATCTTCCTGTGGATTGAGACAAGGTAGCCCCCTCTCCCCTTTCTAATTTACTTTGGTGGCGGACTCTTTTACTACCTTGATGTCCAAGGCCCTTGCCTCCTCCTTATTGGATGGATTCCGTGTTGGTACAGAGGACCTCTCAATCTCCCATCTTCAAATTGCTGTTGACACTATTTGCTTTTTAAAGAACTCTAAGGAACAAGTTTTAAATATAAAGAGAATTCTCATGATTTTTGAAGTAATTTTGGGGCTAAAAGTAAAATTTTCAAAATCAAGTATGATAGGCATTGAGGTGGATCGGGAGGACCTTTGCAGATTCGCGAGTCTCTTAATGTGTAAAATTGAAGATTGACCTATGAAGCATTTAGGCCATCCCCTTAGTGGCCGGCCTAATTTGATCTCTTTTGGGATCCAGTGGTTGAAAAGGGTCATTAGATGTTTGCTTGCTGGAAGAATTCCTATATCTCCTTTGGAGGTAGAATATCCTTAAATCAACTCTGCTTTATCTAATGTTCTGGTGTACTATATGTTCCTCTTCAAAATGCCAGCCAAGGTGATTCACATTTTGGAGAAGTATCAGAGAGATTTTCTTTAGAAGGGTGGCAGTGGTAAAAATGATCATTTAGTGAAATTGAAGGAGGTTTGTAGGACGAAATCCATGGTATCAAATGTCTCAAAATGTCTTATATGTTGCCCGACATATGTCTATGTCTATCAAGACCAACACGACATTTACCTATACCAACACGAAACATTGACTATAGTATAAACTTCAATTTTCGGTCTACATGAAGTACAATGTTGACATGTTGAGCAAATATTCCCCTTTCACAATGCAATTGATTATTACCTAATGTCAACATTGTGTTATGCTAAAAAATCATATGAAAAATGATAAATTCCAAAGAAATTGAAAAGAGGGAGAGGAAGAAGGAGGAGAATAAAGAAGAAAATGAAGAAAATATATTTGTTCCCTTATGTTTGTCTAGTCAGATTATAATATGTTTGTCAACCATTATGCACGAATATCCTAATAAATGCATGTGTATCTATTAAGAATATTATAATACAACAGTAACAACAACAACCTTACGTATTAAAATAAGCTATCATTCCTAATAAATTTATTTGTTCACTTATGCTTATGTAGTTAGATTAGAATATGCCTCCTAAGTTTGTACGACTTTTACAATATTTCATTATGATATTTCCGATATATGTCTTATTTTGGTCCAACCGACATTTCCATCAACACCGACATTTTGAACCTTGCCGAAATCCCAAGGGGAGTTGGGCATGGGAAAACTGAAAGAAAGGAAATTGGGAATTGATGGCTAAGTGGTTGTGGAGATTTTCTCAAGATCAAGGATGTTTATGACATTCGACAATCCTAATTAAGTACGGCTCTCATTCCTATGGGTGGGATGTCAACCCCGTCCATTTAAATTCCATGTCTTTGCTTTGGAAAAATATTATAGCCCTGTTTCCTTTATTTATCTCTAAGGTCCAATTCTTGGTAGGTAATGGAAAGGATCTATAGTGGGGGGATCAATGTCTGTCTCAGGTCTTTCCTAGATTATTCCATCTAGCTTTGAAAAAGGATGCTAAAGTGCCTGAAATTATTTCAAACTCCTCCTTTGGCATTTATTGGAATCTTGATTTCTTATGAGTCCTTTATGATTGGGAAGTGGATGTCCTTTTCTAACCTTAAGAATCTTCTCAATGAGGTCTTTACCTCAAGCTCCTTCCGGGATGAGAGAATTTGGCTCTTGCAGCCCTTGGGTAAATTCTATTCCAAATCCCTAACTTTGGCAAGTCCCCTCTTAGTTTCCTTTCCCTTTAAAAAGGTGTGGACTCCTCCCGTGCCTCCTAAGGTTAAAGTCTTTGCATGGACAACTCTCTTTCTCGCATCAACACTATAGATATGTTGCAAAGATGAAGGCCTTCCTTGCAGATTTCTCTTAATTGGTGTTTTCTTTGCAAGAAAGATGGTAAATCAACTAATCATTTATCTATGCATTGTGCCTTCTCTAATGAAATTTTGGGACCATTTCTTTTCCAACCTCAATAGGAGTTGGGTCATGCCTCACAAAATGCTAGATCTCTTCATCCAATAGAACTCTGGGGTATGGTGATTACGGGTAAATGCTTTTTGGTCTGCTTGCTCCATGTGGTTCTATGGGGAATTTGGAAGGAAAGAATCTTGCGAACCTTTGAATTTGAACCTTTTAAAGTGCATAAGAGCATTGCAGAGGTTGTTGACTCTATTGTCAGAGAGTTAGGAACTTTGTCGATGGTTGCTAAGGAGTTTCATGGGCTCTCTCTTTCTGGATTCGTGAAGGATTGGGTCGCTTCAATTTCTTCCACCCCTTTTGGGGGAGTGAGGATCCTTGGGGATTGGCTGCCCCCTCAACTGGCTCCTTAAAGCTCAATTTTGATGGGATCCTTGAAAGGCAACCCAGGTCCGGCTGGTTTTGGCTGTGTTGTGAGAGATTGCCATGGTGAATGCGGGTCCTATTGGCTACTGTCACTCTATAAAGGTGGAGGTGGTGGGCCTTCTTATGGGGTGTCGTGAACTCAAAAAGTTAGGGGCTTCTAATTCTTTGATGGAACGAGATTCTGCAGTGGTTATTGGGTGGAGCTTTGGGGTGCAATGGTGGCTCTTGGAAGTATGTGCATTTGCTTCACAAGATTTGGTACTTGATGGTTGCTTTGAATACCTTTCTTTCTCACATCCTGAGATCTCATAATATGTTTTGGCTGAGTCTCTAGCTAATTAAGGGGTGGGTTTGGACAATGTTTTTGGTGAGAATGTATTGCCAAACTCTTTAGAGTGATGCCTTTGGGCCCCTCTTGTATTTTATTTTTTCTTCCATTAATAAATTCGTTAATTATCCAATATATATATATATTCACCTGCTCTTATGTAAATTGCTGTCACTTGTCCTGAGTCCTGACATCTTGAAATTTCTTTTAATGAGATAAGATTTACTTTTTTTTTTCTTATCTTTCTGTACTTGTAACCTTTATCTTTTCTTTTCTTAAGGAAAATTATAATGAAGCATTATCTGAAAAAGTTCCATACCTGGTGGACAAGCATCGCTTAGACGATCCACATGTTAAAGCAAATCTACTTTTGCAGGTCGGGATTATCCTTTACAGTATTTTCAGCATAACAAATACGAATTTGATCTTTTTCTTTTATCATTTTTATGTTATTGATCAGTGACTTTGGGGCTTTCAGGCACACTTCTCACAGTTAGAATTGCCGATCAGTGACTATGTCACTGACTTAAAGTCAGTGTTGGATCAAAGTATACGTATCATTCAGGCTATGATAGATATCTGTGCTAACAGTGGATGGCTTTCAAGTGCTGTAACTTGTATGCATCTTTTGCAAATGGTCATGCAGGTATGAGTTCTTGTAGCTTCCTTTTTTTCCTTTTTCTGTTTTCATTTTTGATCTTTCCTTTTCCTTTTTGATTAATGAAAGAGTTTAATAAAAGAGCAGGGAAGCTAGATGCTGCATCCGATATATGAAGTTAATCTTGTCACCCCTTCTTGGGCTTTAATTTTGTTGGACTGATTTTATTAGTTTTTGGGGCAAAAGCCTAAAAAAAATATTAAAACAATAAAGATTGATTCTTGAAATTAATGTATGCTGAAAAATTCAAGAAAGAATTGAAGAAAACAAATCTTGATTAAATAAATGCAAGAATGAAGTAAATCAAATCAATGATGCTTCAATTAATAAAGATGGATGGAGAATTAGAAGAAATTAAAGTAAAATTAAGAAAGAAAGAAGGAATTTGAAGGATGGCCGAAAATCCTCAAATGGATGGATTTTCAAATTTGTTGCCCTAGTTTTGATGGGACACCCAGCCACCCCTCTATTTTATATAGGGTAATAGTTTTTGAAAGAAAATACGTTTATGATGGTACAATTTAAAGGGTTGGGTTTCTTGAATAGGGTTCTTAAAAAATTGGGAGAAAATTTAAGAAAAGAATTTCTAGGATTGGAAAATTGGGGAAAGTTGTATGGAATATGGATAGGTTTAGATGGTTATGGAGGGATTAGGTTTAGAAGGAATTGGGTTTTGGTTGAAAAGGATGAAAGTAATTAGAAAAGATAAATTGTTGGTAAATTTTCTACACAAAAAATTCAAGAAAAGTAAAGAATAAGAATAAAGAAGGAAAAATATGTAAAGATGATAAGGAATGTTGAATAATGATGAAAGAAGAAGAAAGAGGGTAAAAAATTAGATTTTAAAGAGAAGAAAAGAAAGAAAAGAGAAGCGAGAAACATGTAAGAGGAGATTAGAGAGAGAAGAGAGAAGAAAGTGGAGAAAAGAAGATAGATCTCACCTAAACCGTGAAAGATGCTTGGGAAAGATAAACACCAGCCGTCTGGCTCTTAAAACTTCAAACTTTTTTTTTATTTAATTGCAAACTGATCGTACAAGAGCAATTAATAGGCTTTTATAAGCTTTTTATACAAAGTTGGATCAAAATACCCCCCTTTTGTGTTGTACGACCAGCACTAAAAAACCTCTTATAAAGCTTAAAAAAAAACACATGCAAATTACTTTTAAAATTCTCCTAAATTGCTACTAACTCCCTCCCATGGCTCTATGGCCATATTACAGGAAAATGAACTCTCTAAAACCCATAAAACATAAGGAAACTTGGGAAAACTAATCATAAATTTGTGAGCAACAAGATGATTACTTAGATTTCTTGGGAAATCTGAGTTTGGGCTTCTTTAAAGGATAGTTCTTCTCTAACCATTGCAAGGTTGCCACATCACTAATCCTCTTATCTGAATAAAGCTAAAACAAAATTTGAATTATCTTAGAGAAATTGGATATGAGTTTTGTATAAAATTTTGCCAACTAAAAGAAATCATAGAATCAGGGTTTAATAATAAGGAAGAGTCACAAATAAGTAAATGAAATTCATATAGAATTAGATGGGAAAAAACAAATAGATAATACTTAGAAGAATCAATACCAGTAGCTCTAGGTAAGTAGGAATCTGCATCTAGAGATTCTTGAAGGCATTAGAACCTTTAGAGATCAAAAAGCTTGGGAAGTTGAATTACTAGAAGTATGCATGGTTTTGGTAATTTTGTGCAAAATTGTGTTCTTGGATTATCCTTTGATTAATGCAAAATTTACTTGGATTAATGTGCAAGACAATCCTACCATGTGCCATCTGGATAGATACCCACATTTAATTCAGGAGGTACTCCCAAAATTGCTTTGAATCATTTGCCCATTCTTTTAAGCACTTCTAAAAACCACATGTGGGTTGCTTCCTTGGGAAAGATCTTGACTATTGATATGCTATGGAAGAAAGGTTTCATTCTCACCAATATGTGCAGCTTATCTAAGTGGGATGGGGAGTCAATGTCTCATATTCTTTTGCATTGCCCCTTCTCTTGAGAAGTCTAGTTTGGGATCCTTAAAGTTTTTGTTATCCCCCCCCCCCCCCCAGATTTGAGTACTCTCATATTTTCTTAGAAAGAAAATGCTTTCTTTGCTAGAGGGAAAAGGATATGGAGGCTTTTCTTGGCAGTGCCCTAGTCAATCTAGTTAGAGAGGAACAAGAGGGTCTTCAAGGGTCATGCAGAACATTCCTTCCAAGTGCACCAAAGAGCAAAGGAGAAAATTATGTTTTGGGCTTCTCAATGTGAGGACTATGGGCTTTTAAGGGTAGGGTAGGGAATGGAATGTAGTTATTGCCTATAGTCCTTTGTAATTAAAGGGGAGAGGAGGGTTTTTTGTTTGTTTTGGCTCCCCGTTGGTTGGGTTAGGGTGTAGCAATTAACCATCTCTTCTAAAACCCTAAGGTAGTAGAGGTTAGAGTTAATATACTTGATATATTTCAATACTCCCCCTCAGGAGGGACACTCGTGGACAATGAATGCGGGGGAACTAGGTGCGAGACCACGGAACGTGTGGACTTTACACCCATCCTTTAAAGAAAATGTTGGAACTTGGTGGAATGGTGCAAGGTGTTCAGCAAAGAAGGCTTTCATTTCCCAATAAACTTTAGTTTGTCAAGAAAAGTTTCTAGAATGGAATAAAATCACTTTTGGGAGGATTAATGATAGCAAAAGTAAAATCTGGGAGGAGATCCAAGTTTTTGATCACATGATTGAGAGGGATGGAGCTCTTCCGGCAGAGTTGATGGAGAGGCATAACACATGTTTAATGGAGATGGAAGTTTTATTACGGTGTGAGGAAATTTATTGGATCCAAAATCCAAATGCAAATGGATTAAGGAAGGTGATGGAAATATATATTTTTTCTTCATACGGTGGCAAACAAGAAGAAAATGAAGAGTTTGATAAGTAAATTGAATATCCAAGGTTTGGTGGTGGAGGACTTAGAATCAAAGATGAAACAATTAATTCTCTCATTTATATGCGAAGGAGAATTTTGAAAGATCTATAATTGATAATTTGTTTTCATACTAATTGGATGTGGACACGGCTTATTCTCTTGAAGTCAGATTTTTTGAAGACGATGTCAAAAATGTTATTTTTAACATGTGAGTAGAAAAATTGCCGAGGCCTGATAATTTCTCTATGCTTTTTTATCAAGTGTTGGGATCTCATCAAAGAGGATTTGATGAAGGTAATTGCAGAGTTCTTTAAAAGGGGCATCATAAGTAATGGGGTTAATGCTATATTCATTGTTCTCATTCCTAAGAAGGAGGATGTGAGGGATTTTTCAGATTTCTGGCTTATTAGTCTTGTTTGCGACCTTTACAAGATAATTGCCAAAGTTTTATCATTGAGATTGAGGGGAGTTATGGGGAGAGTGATGTCAAATACCCAAGGTGCTTTTGTAAAGGGAAAACAAATCATGGTTGGTATTTTCATCACAAATGAGTGTGTAGGCTGGAAGAGAAAAGCTAAAAACCTAGGTTTGGTGTATAAAATTGATTTAGAGAAGGCTTATGATAGGGTGGATGGAAATTTTATATAGTGAGTTTTTGAGGAGATAGGTTTTGGAAAGAAATGGATTTGATGGAATGGAACATTGAAAGGTTTCTTTGGTTCTTCTAGGGGTTACGACAAAGTGACCCTTTATCTCCCTTCCTATTATATGTCTTTATTCAAGATATCGGCCAAGATCATTAATTTATTAGAGAAGTACCAAAAGGTTTTTAATGTACAACGACTAACCACTTTATCTAAAAGCTCGAATTGATAGAGGGAGGTGAATTAATCCCTTTATCTTATAGCCCATACTAGGTCAGGTCCTTGGTTAAACCCTCATTTGTGGACCCCATCTCATATGGGCCCCACCTCACATGAGTCACCTGTCTCCCAGGGGTTTCCCCAGCCTGAATGTGCCCTTGTCTCATACAAGCTACCCTACTTGAGCCCAATATGAAAATGCCCCTATATTAATCACCTCTGGTGAGGAGTTTCAAACATGAGACTCCTGCTTTAGTACACCACTTTAGTGCAGGACAACTAACCACTTGCTCTAAAAGTTCGAACTAATAGAGGGAAGCAAATCAATTCATTTATCTGATAGGTTAGGCTAGGCCAAGTTCTCGGTTGAACCCTCTTTTGTGGACCCCACCTCACATGGGCCTTGCCTCACACGAGTCGCCCGTCTCCCACGGGTCACCCCACCTCGAGTGTGCTCCTGTCTCACACAAGATGCCCCACTCGAGCCTAGTGTGAAAATGCCCCTACATTAGTTTTCTTATGGGAAGACAATAATGAGAAAAATGATCATCTAGTTAAGTGGTTGGAGGTGTGTTAGCCAAAAGCGTTGGGTGTTTGGGTATTAACTATCTTAAAGAAAGGAATTTGGCGCTTCTTGGGAAATGGTTGTGGAGATTCTCTACCGAAAGGGATAACTTATGGCAATCCACAGTCCTTAGTAGATATGAGATTGATACAAATGGATGGGATTGCATAGCACATCCTACCCCATTTATGTCCTTGATTTGGAAAAACATTACTAATATTTTGCCTCTATTTATTCCTAATACTTGTTTTTGATGTAAGATGGTGGGTCAGATGGCTTGTGGAAGTTTATGAGAGAATTAAAGAATCAAGAAAGTCTCTTAAACACCCTAAACACTAGTAAATTGAATAGAAACTTTAAAACAAAAAGTAAGGAATAGAATTGAAAGAATCTAGACAAGAAGCCAAGAAGAAAGAAGAGGGAAAAACCCAAAAAATCAATTCTGAAAATTTATGGGGTAGAGTTGCAAAATGACCAAAATACCCCTGACCATGCATCAGCAAATTAGCTAATTGGGGGAGTGTATGTCATCCATTTTCATAGGTAGTGACATTCCGGAGATGGGGTTGTAATGGTGACATGCTGTCGTTGTGTTAGCATCTTTTTGTTTCTTCAATAAATTGGTTGTAAATTATCCAAAAAAAAAAAGCTTGGGAAGGATGAGTTTTTCATTCACACACACATATTCTGATCTATCAAGGGCCATATCTGTTCTTAAATCACAAGCACCTAGGTCTTTCTTCATTATTTCAACCAAAGTCAATTTTAGCCTTTCTCTTTTAAATACTTTCAACTTGCACAATGTCATTCCTTCTCGCTGTTGCAGTCATTGGTCTTCATTGCACATGACCATACTGCTTAATTGACTTTCCATTGTCTTTTCACCTAATGATGCTACGCTTAAGCTCTTGCGAATGAATTTTATTCTTGTTATATTATTTTTAGTCTTCCCTCTCATCTATCTAAGCCACACTCATTCTATGTATGTGTTGTTTCTTGGCTGCCCATAATTCTGCTCCATGAAGGCATGGATGATCTTTATAGCTGTTTTATAAAATTTTCCCTTCAATTTTAGTGGCATTCTCTTATTACAAAAAAACTCCAAAAGCACCAATCCACTTCATCCACCTTGCTCTGATTCTATGAGCAACATCCTCTTCAATATGTCCTTTCTTTTGAATGATTGAACTGAGATAATGAAAACAGTCACTCTGGAGCACCTCTTGATTATCAATCTTAACTACTCCCTTCTTTCTATACCTATTTGTACAAAAATTGCATGCAATATATTCTGTTGTAGTCCAGCTTATCTTAAAACATTTCTATTCTAGAACATCTCCACAGAGTTTTGACTTGGTACTTACCCCCGTCTCAAGTCTTGCAAATGAAAACAATATCACTAGCAAACAGCATACACCATGGTACTTCCTCTTATAGGACTCAGTTTTAAAATTATAAGAAAAACCTAATACACCTGGAATAAAAAAGAATGTCCAAACCGACCAACATGCATAAAGCCCAGAAAATATATATTTTTCGAATTGACATTTGTAACCAAATAAATAAATAAATAAGATGAGATAGGCCCAAAATAACCAAAATTCCCTTGCATGGTAGGAGATTTTGGAAAATCTCGAAATCTATTGTGTTCCAGCAATACCTATCGTGTTCCAGCAATACCCTACCCAGCCATAGGGTGTGCTTTGACCCTCTTAACATGATGGAAGGTTACTTGGGTCCACTGGTGACTCTATGGTCCCCACCAGGTGCTTGATCAAGTAGCTTTTCAACCCTTCTTTCTTTTTGTGGTGACAACCAAAAGGGACACGGGCATGAATGCAGTTCAGTGCTGGCAGCCTGCACAATTGAGAAAATTTGTGTAAAGCATGATGTTTCTGTCTAATAAATTTTGTGAAATCCTTTTGATCTATGCCCAATTTCACTTAATCTCAAGACTCAGGATAGTAGTGGTAACTTGAAATAGGAGCAATGTTGTCAAAACACCTAAATGAGCACTCACAATAGACCTGATTGGTTGCCTTGGTGCTCGCCAAGTGACTTAGCTTGGAATAATACAACTTTCATATACTTTCTATATTATATTATATATACATAAATTATATACACTATTTTAGCTAGAGCTGTCAATGAGCTGAGCTATCTTGTCATGAGCTGAGCCTAAGCCTCTAATTGAGCTCATTTAGCTAAGTTAACCCGAGCTGAGCTGCACTAGGTCCAGCTTGTTAAAAGCTCGGCTCGTTAAGGGTGATATATATGTATATAATATCTTAGCACATGTTTGTGTGACCAACATTGGTTGATTAATGTGTGACCACACCACAGCTTGACACGTGTGTATAGTGTTAAAACTGTCAAAAAAAGGTGCTCAACTTAAAAGGTAGGTGGCCAAAAAGAGGCACCAAATTCAAAAACACATCACATGTGATTCTATTGTATGTCACTTAGTGTTCACACCAATTTTGGACACAGAATATCATTTCTTATATATAAATGTCATGTATTGACATCATTCACTCACTCATTTAAATGTATGTTAGAAGAAAAAAAAATATTTGATTTCTAATAAATAAACATATTTTGTAAAGCTGCTTTTGTTCAAGTGTTGATCATGTCAAATCATATCAACAGTCATATATACCTAAGTAAACTTGAGTTTGATGTTTTATCAAAAAAAATAAAAAACTTTGGTGAGCTGAGCGGAGCCTGAGCTGAGCTTGTCCCTCAGGCTCGTGATGAACCAAAAATTTGTGTGACAAGCTTGATCTGAGTTTGGGCAAAGCTCAGCTCATCTTGGCTCATTGATACCCCTAATTTTAGCCATGGAAAATATTAGAGGACCCCTCCTCCCCCCTGCAAATGCATTCCACTATGTGTTTTAATGGGAACAATCAACCTGTGTAGGTACCTTCTTAACTTTTCATTGGAAATTCAAAAAAAAAAAAAAATGTAACATCATCGTCTTTTCATATATATATATATATATATATATATATATATATATAGAGAGAGAGAGAGAGAGAGAGAG
>JAOXJP010000008.1:4943567-4956394 GCA_025762735.1 Platanus orientalis | reverse complement strand
CACACACACACACACACACATATATATATATATATATATATATATATATATATAGAGAGAGAGAGAGAGAGAGAGAGTAAACGAGCTCAATTGGAGGTTCAGACTCAGCTCATGACAAGCAGAGTTCCAAGCCGAGTTGAACTACCTTGGCTCATTTACAGCCCTACCATCTACCCCAGTATAGCACATAATTTATGATCGGATACCATGAACGAAAAAAGGGTCATTACTCAGCGCTGGTGGACCGGATACAGATTTAACCTTTTTGACTTTTTTTGCACAAAGTGAATACTATAAACACATCAATAAAATATTACACCTAACTTGCTAAATAAACACTATCTACACCTAAGTCATTAACATAATACAGGGGTTACAATGGGCAGGCTCTGGCTGGGATGACCAATGCTGTTAAAATGAGCCAGAAACCAAGTGGGTGACTTAATGTAAAAAACCGAGTTGCATCGGGTCCGCTAGAGATTGAACGAATTGGATAAGAGCTGTCCAACCTCAATAAAACACGGATTTAGTCGGACAGGCTAGTGGGGCCAGAAATTGCTACATTGTCACATATATTTGGGTGATGATATCCTCTGGGATGTGAAGATTTATGCTAGGCTTGGAGCCACCATTCATGGGGTGCCAGTGCAATCAGGTACTGACAGGGTGATATCCTCTGCACTTGACAACCCCATGAATGGTGGCTCTTGTCATGACACCCCATGAATGGTGGCTCCAAGCCCAGCATAAATCTTCAAGTCGCAGAGGCTATCAACCCATATCTTTAATGACATGGTAACTTAGTAATCCATGATGAGTTTAGGCTACGCTTGTTTAGCAAGTTTGAAAAAGATAAAAAAACATAATAGGTAAGTGATATTTTTTATTGCATTAAGCAACCAATTAGGGGCATCCATTCAGTGGTGGGTCCCATCAACATTGTCATTTGGGAAGCGGGGATTTGGTAGGACTCCTAAAGTTGGCCTAAAGTATGACTGACATTAGGGGCCAATACATCAGTGTCGAAAAAGTGATTTACACTTCTTGAGGGATGCTTTTCACTTTTTGGCACTGATGTGTTGGCCCCTTAGTCAGTCCTACCTAAGGTAGTCCTACCAAATCCTTAGGATCAAATATGAAGTGGATATATCTAGATCTATATACCAATCGGTTAATATTAAATGTATATCATATTTTATTTTTTGATGAATATTTAACTTATATTGTATCCGTTTAAATATCATATGGATATTTAAAATAGAATCTGTATTTGTACTCCTTTATTTACTAGGTATTAGATTCAAATCTGAACCCTGAAAGGCATTTAATTACACGAACAATTTTCCAATTCTTACAATATCAAAGTTTATCTACTATTAATCAATAAAATGTATATATAACTTAAACGATTTGAATTCATATTTGCTTTAAATGGATCAAATGCAGATCCGATAAAAACCGCTCCGTTTGCAGCCGCAAAGCTCTCAAAGAAAGCCGAACTCAGAAGAAATGGTCATAATCTACAGTTTATAAGGTTAATATTGTAATTCAACAGTTATAGGGGCAGTTGTCGTTAATTTAGTAGTGATTAAGGACATTCAAGTAATTTGGTGAGAATAATTAATTCCAATTATTTCCCATTCATGACCGATGATTATTTGCTGTGTTTGTTTAAATGCGCCAGCCCTGCTGGTTCAGATATTAAAAAAAAAAAAATCCCTTTAATGCACGAAAACGGAATTCCGGAAACAAACAGGGCAGATCCAACAACTGAACTCACTTCTCTGTTAATGGCGAATTGAATCTCCCCCTAGATCACAGTTCCTCCTCCTTCACTGTCTCTCTATCTCCACACTTCGAGGAGGAGCAGGTATGCAAGATATCCATTCCTGAAATGATTTATTCCCTCCGCCTCCTCCATTGTTTTTGATCGCTTTCAAAGTTCATGAGAATTGCTCTGTTTTTTATCCTCTTTTTTTGTATATATTTTTTGGAGATCTGGAGTTGTTTCTACCTCTAGATTGATGAAACTATGCGTTTTTAAGGTTTGGAGGCTTAATTCTACGTATAACTTCTCTAGATGGGTGGAACATTGCAGGTTGATTCGGAGAAAGGCTTGTTGGCGACCAGTGTGGGAACTGGTATTTGATTATTCTGTTGAAGCAAAGGGTTGGAGTATTCGAGATTATGCGGTTCTGAAGGAAATTCGGCCTTATTTTACCTTAAATTTATGTAGTTTGTTGAGTTTTCGTGATCCTAGGAGCCAATCCTCGATCCATTCTTATTTGTTGAATGTTGCATCGTTTGATCTGAAATTTCGTGTTTATCTTATGTTTAGGTGGCTTTGCTCGTATATGTGAGTGTTTCTGAATTGCTAATTCTCTTAGTTGAGATATTTCATCCACCTTTTAGGTCACGTTTTGTAATCAGAAACCTTAATTTTGTGGGGGTAGCTTCAAAATCTCGCTCCTAGAGATTGTTCATTAGTATTTGAGTATTTTTTTAAGTTCAGAAAGAAAATCTGAGGCTGTCATTTCAATGCTTATAGAAATTGTCCAATTTCTTCAACACATAAATAGAAGAGGTTTGGATCTTATGAAAGGTTATGCTTTTCACAGTTCTTGGATATTTAGACTAAGGAGATAATTCTTTTTTTGAATTTCTCAATCAGCTGTTTAAAAGTGGTTGTATTTTCAGTCAAGTTGGACATGAGAAGCCACTGGTCCCACCAACTCTTTGTCCATTCCAGCCGTAGACCGCCGCTCAACTGGTTACTCCTGTGCTTTGTTAGTGTCCTTGCATTAATTATAGTCTTAGGTTCGTCTTCTTCAAACAACTTGAACTCTGCTGCCTCCTCCCCAATTCCTTACATTTATAGGAAGTACAGAACACTAAAGGAGCAAGCAGCAAGTAATTATTTGGAGATTAGGTCTCTCTCACTGGGGATAACTCACCCAAAGGAGCTCAATCTCTGTGGCAAGGAAAGAGAGAACCATGTACCTTGCTATAATGTCTCTGCTAACCTATTAGCTGAGTTCCGCAATGGGGAGGAATATGATCGTCAGTGTGAAACATCACAAATGGGACCACGTTGTTTGGTTCGTGCTCCAAAGGACTACAAGATCCCCCTGAAGTGGCCAGCTGGGAGGGATGTCATATGGAATGGCAATGTGAAAATAACCAAAGATCAGTTCCTTTCTTCTGGAAGCATGACAAAAAGGTATGCTTCTTGATTTAACATTACTCAGATGCCATTTTCAAAATGTTTCTCCCTAGGAAACCAAGGGAGTGTTAACTTGAACCACCTCCTGCTGTAAGAGTGAATTCAAGCCTCTAAGGTCCACACATAAAGTCTCATTATGTAGAAGAGTTGGTTTAAGATTTTTTTTTTTTTTTTTTTGCGTTTTGAACTGGTAATTAATTCATCTGTATTTAAACTCGCTAGGTTGATGTTACTAGAAGAGAATCAGATCGCTTTTCACTCTGAAGATGGAATGAATATCAATGGTGTCAAAGATTACTCTCGCCAAATAGCCGAGATGATAGGATTGGGAAGTGACTCTGAATTTTTTCAAGCGGGTGTAAGTCTTTTTATTCCCTCTTCCCCCCCCTCCCCCGCCGCCCACTTTTTTGCCACAGTTGCCTTTAGGAGGCCCCTATGTGTTGATTAGGTGCCGTAGTAGTCTTCTTTTATGATATATGTTGAAGATTTTCCTGGAGCAAGAAAATCTACAATAGTTTATGCTGTATCTTAACGTGATGAATCAATTTGGTTTTTTTAATGAAAAGGTTAGGTGAACTATTCTTTTTATAAATTTATGTTTTGGCTAGATATATTAATGTTTTCTTGTTTTAATTACAGGTACACACTGTATTAGATATTGGTTGTGGATTTGGTAGTTTTGGAGCTCATTTGTTATCACTAAAGTTGATGACTATCTGTATTGCGGCATATGAAGTATTTGGGAGTCAAGTCCAGCTCTCCCTTGAGAGAGGTCTTCCGGCAATGATTGGCAACTTCATTTCAAGACAACTTCCATATCCGTCATTGTCCTTTGACATGGTTCACTGTGCCCAGTGTGGTATTTTATGGGACAAGAAAGGTACTTAATGGAGTTCATTGAATTAAGCATCTTATCCCCCCCTCCTTGTGATTAACCTCATGTATAAGAATCTTGTTGTTTGATGTCTGTAGCTGATCCCTGAGTAATCTTCTTCTATGTTTTCTTCCCCCATGTCAAACATTACTCCTATCCTTTTATTTCAGAAAGCTGCTGCTACTATTTTTTGCTTAATATTTTGATCAACATAATAATTCTCTCCAGATAATGAGAAATGATCTCTGAAAAGTATTCATGTCTGTCATATGACAGAATAATGCTTAACATATTGGAATTCATCCATAGCCAAAAAAAGTCAGTGCCTTGAACCAATGCTTCATTTTCTGTCATAAACCACCCTTGACCTGAACAATCTAATACCATACTCTTCCTGTTTCTAAATTCCATATATAGGAACAAGGATCATAAAACTAGTAATATGAGAAGACAAATGTGACTCTTACCACCCTTCCGATGATAATTGATTACTATGTAGATCTATAATTGCAAGCAATATAATTGGATGCACAACTGGAGAGGCCCATTGGAAAGTCAGAACTGGTGGGGGGACAACAATAGAGCTTGTTGACAGAATTATACCAAATTAGAAGTATGAAGAAATTGAAATGCACTGCATATTGATAGAATGCTTTAAGAACATGCATAGCATGCACTAGAGAATGAGAAGCTTTGGTTACAAGCCAAGGAAGAGAAAAGAAATGAATACATAGTTTTATATTAGATCGGAAAGATTGTTGTAATAAAGTATATTGAGTCCCCAACAGTTTAAGAAATGCTCTAACATGATGACCAAGTATTTTGGTCTTTTAGGTCAAACATTGGTGAAAAAAATTGCGTAGTGGATTAGACTTAAGAGCGAGAAACATCTAACCATGGAGGCATGAGGGGGACTAGAGTCAATCTGTCTGTGAAATGTTGAAGCAAGAGGTTTAAAGTGTATTAATAAGAATTGTCGTGGTGGTGCTTATATAAAACAATAGTGAAGTTGATGTAGGAATAGGATAGCCTAGGGATTCAAGAAATCTATGATTAAACTACAAGTAGTGGTGGGTTGAATGATAGGGTTCTAATTTAATGAAATAAAATGGGGTATGGGCTTTTTAAAGAAGAAGATTGAGAAATCAAGTAATCAGATTTTTAGTGGATAGAAAGCAAAGGAAGGTGACTAAAGGAAAAGGGAAAGGCAATGGAATGTTTCTATGATTGAAATATTGAAGAAAAAATGTGGTTGTGATAACCTTGGGAATCGGTCATGAAGAAAAATAGAAATTCAATAAATTTTGAAGATGAATAAGATAAAAATCAAGAGAGAAGAAAAGGATAGAATAATAAGAAGTAATAAAAAAAAGAAGATCAAGAGAGAAGGAGAAGCACTTATCTAGGATTACCTAGGATTTCACACAGTTGAAGCCTTTAACCTAAATAAACTCATTCATTCATTTAAAAAAAAATACTTATTCAATAAAACTTGAAATTCTTTGTGTTACACCACTCTATCTCCATCTTCATAAACAAATCCCTTTACCTAACACTAAACAAATTTTCACTGCTAAAAAATTACCTAAAGAGACTCATAATTTAAATAAAATTAGGAAAAAAAAATTCTCATTGTACTATGATACTCCGTTAGTACTCTTCTTACCCTAGTTTTCGACCATGTACCTGGTAAGTGATTCCTTCAAAGCATCGGATGTGAAAACCAAAAGCCGATGATTCTCTGCTGCCATGTCAGTTGCAGTGGGCTATGTTATCAATGCATTAAATCAATGAGTGGGAGAGGGAGGTGTTCTGGGAAACGTTACTTGTCTATCGAATGGAAAAAATTTGAATTCGAACCAGACGATAGATCTTTGCTAATCATCGAATGGGGAAATGGTAGGGTGGCAAAGGTTAATATCCCCTCAAGAATCATAAATAATCTTTCAGTCTTTATTCTCAATGCTGCGAACTATAAATCCACAAATCTAAAAGAATTATTTAGGGGGAATGGGCAAACCATCATAGCAGCTACCAGATCAAATGAGAAGGGTCCTTTCCTCAAAGTGACGGAATGGCGGGCCAATGAATCCAATAAGGTGGTCTTTTTTCCGGTAAGGGATGGATTTTATGGGTGGAGAAGTATTGTTGATTTGCTGAAACAGATGGGTTGGCACGGTTCCTCTACTCCACCCCTAGTCATCCCAAATGAAGTGTACTATGCTAACCAAATCCAATTGGCATGGGTGGAACCTAAAGCCACCGATAACGTGGGGCGAGTTGTGGTAGTGGGTGTATGGGGGGTTACGGTAACTTGGGAGGCTGTAGCTGTGGCTATCTCAGATACCTTCCATAAAAGGGCAAGGGATTTGGTATAGTGTGAAACCTATTGGATTTCCCCCAAATTGAGGATTACTCACTACCAAGTTCGAGGATGAGATAGGCCTAATTCTTAGAACTGGCTCTATGAAGATTGGAACGGAGTGCTATGCTTCCAAAAATGGCAGCCTTTGATCACCAAACTCCTACCTACAACTATGACAGGGAATAGATGGATAAGAATTTGGGGCTTACCTTTTAATGCCTGGAAGCACAAAATATTTCAAAAAATTGGTGATTGCTATGGCAAACTCCTGGTGGTAGATCCAAATACTCAATCCAAATCCTGGATCACATTTACCAGAATCTTGGTTGAGGTTGAATCCATAAACCTAATTCCCCGCCACATGGTATTCTTTATCGAAGAGGTGGACTATGACTTCCTGATCGAGACAGAGATGGGGCTTGGAGTTACAGGCTCTGGGAGAATCACTGGTAAGGGTCCTATCTAGGACGGTGGTGCTAGGGTTGAAGAAGATGCTTACATGTCGTTGGATCTTGATATTTTCTCATGACCGTTAGATATAGGGAGAGTTAGGGTTTCGGCCTCAACCGTTGGATCCCACTCAGATGAGGATTCGATTGACACTAAAGGGAAAAAGGTGGTCGAGGTCGACATTAATCCAAATAGTGACTCTAACCCTAAACCTAAACAACATCTGGGCCACTCATTAATCAGGGGATAACCAACAGTCTGAGTGGGGAATCTGGTTATATTAAACCTTCATGGGTGTGGAAGCCCAAAATAGGTGGGCCTGCTAATTGTAATGTGGCCCATAATACATCAGCCATGCAGTCACAGGCTGGGGTGGGTCAAATCGGGACGGGATTTATTAGTGTAGGGTCTTAGGCATCCAACGATATGTTAGAACCTGATCCCCAAATGCAGGAAAACCCACTATGGGCATTGAATGAGAGGTACTCCAAATCCAGCTACAAAGGCTTAGCTATTCCAGAGAACAGTGCTGCTGTGTCGTCCAAAGTGAATAGGGGTGGTTCGACAGTGAGAAATAATTTGGTGGTGATAGAGGAGATTGAATGTGGGGTGTCGTCTTCGAGAGTCTACTACAGAACAATCGATGAGGTGTTCGAGGTGGCCTGGTGCGTGAAAGATGCCCTAAAAAAGGGGGAAAATGGAAAGCCTTCTGGGGATAAACTATCCGGCAACGACATGCCTCAGGTTCATGTGTGTTCGATGTCTGCCATCGCTGGATCGAGTAAGGGTAATGGTGCTAAGTGCAGCAATTTGTCTGAAAGCTCTTTGATTTCTCAAACAATTGAAGGCTCCACTGGCAACTTCTCTACCCCCTCTTTCTCTAAAATAGCTCGATCTATTGTGGTGGACCCTGCTACTCCAGTGGCTACTGAGGAAATTGTCTACCAACACAGTAACCTCCTTGGCTTGGAGGCTCTAAGCCGGCGGCATGATGCTGATGATCTGGGTTCTGTGAATGGTGAAGCCCTTGGTATGGATGGGAGTGGAGTATGTTCTTTTGAAGAGTCTGGAGAATCAGGATATGAAATTGAATTGGAGGATGGTGGGGATGAGGATGTCGGGACTCACAATTTTTTTCCCTTGATCGTGAACATCGTATCGTGGACTATGAGGCATCTTCTGAACCTTCTTTTTCAACTCTATCCTTGGATTCGGTGGGCAGGGCTATCAAAGTTGTGGAAATGGAAGGCTGGTGCTCTGAGGGTGTGTCAAGTTTAGGTCATCAACTTTCGCTTCAAAGTCCAGGTAATTCTATTTCTTTTGTTGCTAATTCCATTCCAATTTACTTTGATATCACTCCTATATCCAACTTTCCTGCTTCAAAATCATCTTTAGCTGTTTGTTCTGTCAATTTTATACCCTCAAAGGATCAATCCCTTGATATAAATCAAGGAGATATTGTGGAATTTCATGAGTCTTGATCTGGGGAGAAAAAGGATTGCATGTTGGGTGTAGTGGCAGTTTCTGTGGTCGTGAAGGATATGGATTGTGGTTCTTAAAGATCATTTGCAAAAAAAAAGGTGGATATTATGTTGGAGGAACTTGGGTTGTCGGTGCATGATAAGAGTGGTCAAAAAGTGAAGTTATCTGATTACATTGAAGATGAGGATGGCAATTGTAATGGATCGGGGAAAAAAATTACCAAAAGATATCGTGAACTTCGAAATTTGAAATGGGACATGAAGGATAAGGAAAATTTGGACTACAATGTTGGGGAGAAAAGAGTATCGCAGGGGAAAAAAATTGTTAACTCATGAAGATTATATCTTGGAATGTTCGTGGGCTTGGAGGTGTAAAGAAAAAGAAGGGCTGTTCGGAAGTGTGCATCCAAATTCGACCCAGTAATATTGATTTTGCTGGAAACAATGAAAGAAAGTATTTGCATGCGGTTGGCGAAAAGTGTTGCGGGCAAAAAGTTGGCTGGTTGGTGTGCTCTTCCGGCTTGTGGCACATCAGGAGGGATCCTTTTTGCATGGGATCCGATGGAAGTTACCAAATTGGATGAAATCGTGGGAAATTTTACGGTTTCAATTAAACTCGTGGAAGTGACTTCTGGCTTTGAATGGATGATTTCTGGAGTGTATGGTCCTTGTAGACCTCAACAAAGATTTGATTTCTGGTCTGAAATTCACTCTATTAGAACTTAATGGGGTGGTCCATGGGTGGTGGGGGGTGATTTTAATGTAATAAGATTTATGCATGAGAAGAGTCGGCAATCCTCTATTACTCGTAGCATGAGAGATTTCAATAACTTTATTAACCAATGTGACCTTTGTGATTCCCCACTTTTGAATGTGAAGTTCACTTGGACGGATGGTAAGGAGAACCCTTTGCTTTCGAGGTTGGATAGACTCTTGGTTTCCAATTGTTGGGAAGAAGTTTACCCTCATTTCTCTCAAGTAGCTATTCCCAAAATCGCATAAGATCACTGGTCTATTATGATTAATTCTTCAAAAGTTAATTATGGTCTTATCCCGTTTCGTTTTGAGAATATGTGGATCTCTCATCCACACTTTAAAGACCGCATCCAGGAATGGAGTGATTTTGAGGTGGATGGATACAAAGGTTTTTGCTTTATGAAGAAATTGCAAAATATAAAGCAAAACCTAAGGACTTGGAATAGAAAAACTTTTGGCTTTATCAAAGAAAAGAAGGATGCAATTTGGCTTGAATTGGGTAACCTAGATTGCAAACTTGAAGAGGATGGGTTCCCTTGTCTAAAGGATAGGAAAAAACTTCTATCGGGGGAATTGAAATCCATTTTAAGAACTGAAGACACATTTTGGAGCCAAAAGGCTAAGTGCAAATGGTTAAAAGATGGTGATGGCAATACCAAATATTTTCACAAAGTGGCGAATGGTAGAAAAAGAAAAAATACAATCTCATCCTTATCTATCCAAGGTCAAGTGGAGATGAATTTTGGAAAAATTAAAGATGAAGCCATTCGATATTTTGTGTTCCTTTATAATCATGATGGGAAGGAAAAACCATGAATTCCAAACTTATACTCTTCCAGGATTGATTCCATAGCGGTAATTGAGCTTGAAAAACCTTTTTCCGTGGAGGAGGTTAAAAATGCAATCATGTGCATGGGGAAAGACAAATCACCTAGGCCGGATGGTTTTTCAATGCTATTCTATAAAGAGTGTTGGGACATTATCAAAGAAGACTTAATGGATGTGTTTGCTGAATTTTTTGACAATGGAATAATATGCAAAGGGGTTAATGCAACTTTCTTGGTTTTACTTCCCAAAAAATCGGATGCAAAAGAATTGACGGATTACAGACCCATAAGTTTGGTTGGCAGCTTGTATAAAGTTATTGTCAAAGTGCTTTCACTAAGGCTAAGGGGGGTGCTAGAAAATGTAGTCCTTAACTCTCAAAGTGCCTTTGTAAAAGGTAAACAAATCCTTGATAACATTTTAATTGCAAATGAATGTGTGGATGGTAGGAAGAAATCTAAGCTTCCTAGAATTGTAGGCAAGATTGACTTTGAAAAAGCATATGATAGAGTGGATTGGGATTTCCTTAAAATGGGTGTTGGTGCAAAAAGGTTTTGGTGAAAGATGGACAAGATGGATTTCAGGCTGCCTTGATCACCCCCATTTTTTCATAATACTAAATGGAACATCAAAAGGTTTTTTTGCATCATCTAGGGGATTAAGACAGGGTAATCCTTTATCCCTTATCTTTTTCACACCTGTGGCGGATGGTCTTAGTGAATTAATGGTTCGGGCTAAAGCTAGGGGGATTATTGAAGGCTATTTTATTGGCAATGAGGGATTCTCCGTAAATCATTTACAATTTACAGATGACACTATGTGTTTCCTTAAAGAGGATGTGTCCCAAGTCAGAATGCTAAAAGATATTCTTCAAATTTTTTAAACAATCTCGGGTCTCAAGATCAATATGTCTAAGACTTCAATTGCTGGTGTTGAAGTGCAAGGGGATGTTCTATCTCAATATGCTCAGGTTCTTGGGTACAAAATTGTTGAATGACCTATGAAATATTTAGGATTACCTTTAGGTGGTGCTCTTCAAACTTTACCTTTTTGGGATCCAGTGATTAAAAGGATTCAGAACAAACTAGATGGCTGGAAGAGAGAGTACATTTCATTGGGTGAAAAGATCACTTTAATCAAGGCTGCGCTTTCTAACCTTCCGGTGTATTACATGTCCTTATTCAAAATGCCGGCTAAAATAATTTGTCAAGTGGAAAAGCTTCAATGTCATTTTCTATGGGAAGGGGGATTGATTAAGAAGGACCATTTGATGGGTTGGAAGGAAGTATGTCGTTCCAAGTCGGAGGGGGGGTTGGGCATTGGTCGAATTAAAGAAAGGAATATGACTTTGGCGATTCTCAACAAAAAGAGACTCTTTATGGTATTCCACAATATCTCAAAAGTATGGATTGCATTCAAATCGTGGGATTGCTCCACTCATCCCTTTGCTTCTTCGTCTACTCTATGGAAAAGCATTTGCAAATTATATCCTCTATTTTTTCCCTACACTCAGTGGGCTCTTGGCGATGGTCGTTTCATTAAATTCTGGAAGGATTTATGGTGGGGAGAGTCCACTCTGGCCTCATTGTTTCCTAGACTGTTTCTCATCTCCTCCAAAAAAGAGGCTACAATGGCTGATATTCTCTTGGATTCAGTTCATGACCCATCTTGGAACCTCTTGTTTTCAAAAGGTTTGTATAATTGGGAGGCCCTATTGGTTACCTCAGTCCTAAATTCTTTTAATGATATCTTTATCTCTAGAAGTAGTATGGACAAAAGGGTTTGGACCCTTGAGTCATCTGGAAAGTTTTCTTCTAAATCCATTTTTATCGCAATCTCTTATCCCAACCCAGACTCTTCCTTCCCCCACCAGATGATTTGGAAACCTTATGCTCCTCCTAGAGTAAAAGCCTTCTCATGGACTGAAGTGTTAAGTCGGATTAATATTATGGATATGTTACAAAAAGGAAGGCTGTTTATGCATCTATCTCCCCATTGATGTGTCCCATGTCATGAAGGGGGAATCGGCTCATCACATTTTCCTTGACTGCTCTTTTGTAACCAAGATTTGGTCCTACTTCTTGTCACGAATGGGGCTGTATTGGGTAATGCCAGAAAAAATCATCCATTTATTCTCATCATGGCATTGGTATGGTATGAACCCAAAGAACAAGATGTTTGGTGATTGTTTGTTGCATGCAATTGTTGGGGCATTTGGAAGGAAATGAACAATCGTATCTTCCATAGTTCTGTAAGGAACACTAAAGAGGTTATTGAGGCAATCATTAGGGAAGTGGGAAGCTGGTTTTATGTTACCGCAGAGTTCAAAGGACTTTTCCTCTCAGATTTCATTTGTGATTGGGTTACTTCCATCTCATATTCTCTTCTGCCATCCCAATTTAGAGTGATGTCTCTTGGAAACCTCCTCCGCAAGACTTTATGAAGCTGAATTTTGATGGAGCCTCCAAAGGCAACCCGGCTCCAGCCGGGTACAGGTGTTTGGTTCGTAATCATGATGGTATCATTCATAAAATATTAAGTGCCCCCCTTGGCTTATGTCACTCTACAATAACGGAAACTGAAGGTATGTTGAAAGGGCTCAAGGAGGTAATATATGGGTGTATCGGACTGTATCATTGAGGGGGATTTGGAGGTGGTCATTAGTTGGGGTCAAGGTAAGGAATATAACTCTTGGCGTTTGTGGGGTCTGGTATACTAAATTTTGGAACTGACCTCTGAACTAGATTTTTCTTTTCGTCATGTTCCGAGGGAACAAAATGCTCTTGCAGACTCTCTTGCAAATTGGGGGGTGATTCAGCTAGTTCACTTTAATGGCTCTAGTATGCCTTTTTA
>JAOXJP010000008.1:4918064-4943467 GCA_025762735.1 Platanus orientalis | reverse complement strand
TATGGGTAAAAAAAAAAAAAAAAAAAAAAACGGCTCAAAAAATAAAAACCAAAAAATAAAATAAATCAGAGATGAAGAAGATGACGATGTTGACTTACAGAATCAGATGGATGAATTGTCTCCTACTAGCTGCAAAACCAAAAAAAAAATTTAAGGACAACTATAACCAAAATAAATTGAGAGGAAAATAAAAAGCCCATCAGCTGTCCTTGAACGAATTTTTTTTTTAATCAACATTTTGAATCGGCACAAGATGCGATTTGCCATAAATTTTGGAAACCCTATAACTCCTTCCACCGTATCTCCTTTTTCTTCTTTGAACTTTTCTCTCTTGTCGACGTCGATGAAGAAGGATGCAGCACCACCACCAAGAGAAGGCATACCAAAATAATCGATTAGATCTAAAATATTGAAGGAATTTGGCATACCTTTCAAGGGCTTGGGTGTGGACGTGTGAAAGGGCTTCAATCGAGAATGGATGAATTGTGTCATATTTCTTGCAAAATCAAAAACAAAAGAAAATCTTAGAAAAGCAGAACATGAAGTGAAGGGGATTAGATTAAGAGAGAGCTATAGAAACAAAAAAAAGAAAGAGAAAAATAGAAAACAATGGGGAGGGATTAGATTGAGAGAGAACACACCTAATCAGAACTTGACGGAGTGAATGCCTAGCAACGAAACCAACTAAGACTGGTTCGAATGAAATAAAAACCGAGAACCCCCCTAGCAAGAATGAAACAAAAAGAGAGAAGGGTTCGAATGAAATAAAAACTGAGAGACCCCCGGCGTGAATGAAACAAAAAGAGAAAATGAAAAAAGAAAATTAAAATAGAGAAATACCTGTCATCCCAAGAACAAGGGATGGGAGCATTGGAAATTGCGGGACGGGACGCGAGGTCTTTTTCTTTTCCAAAGAATTGGGCATGGGGAGTTTAAAATTTATTATTTAATTAGCCAGAAAACAACTAATGTTACGCTTAATTTTTTTTCAGTAACTATTTATTAGACATAATTATTACGTAATTAAAAATCATAGTAAAAAATAAGATTTTAACTATGGTTTTTTAAATCTATAATAATTTAATTAAATTTCAATTTATATTGTTACACTTATATTAAACATAATAATAAAAGGCTTATAGTTACAATTTCATTTAACCATAACAAAATAAACGGAACTGTAAACCCTTTTTGTTGTAGTGAGATCTTTACTCCGGAGGAGCTGACTCATGTCTATGTTATGACTACTGCAGTCAAAGCAAAGAAGGGGGACGGGTCTAAAAGTGGCTCCAAACCGGCAAGCTCTCGCCCTCTTAGCAACGTTGATGCTGGTATGCAGACTAGAAGGTAAGCTAAACAAAGCGCTAAGTCGCACCCTGAAAACAAATAGTTTCTTATCAAGGATTATTTGGTAGTAGATAATAAAGACTGTAAAAGGGAACTTTAGGTGCATATACTCCCATACTGGACCCTGATACCCTGATATAAGAGCTAGGTTCAGGTTTAGGTTTGAGTTTGATGATTTTGGGCCCGACCTGCCATAGATCGTACACTAGATTAGGAATTGCATACTAACATGCAGATAGGAAAACATCAAAACTTGAATTATATAATGAGAAGCCAACAAAAATAAGAGAGCGCTAAAATCACCAAATGAATTATACTCATATTTATCAGGAACCTAGTAGTGGATTTAAAAAAATCCAATCCCTAACTAGGTTCAAATATATGGACCCAAAAACAGCCCGATTATTGGCTAGGGGTCCTAATAATTGAATTCAGACCCTACTAACCCATTGAATTGGCCTACATGCCCTTTAGTTATCCAGGGGTGAGAGGCATCAACCATTTCATTGATTTAGTGGGAAGAAATGTATGAGATGTCCTATGTTTGGGCCTGAATTTTTTTGGTTATTTCACTTAAACCAACTTTCAACATGCATTAAATAGAATATTACACTAGTTGCAAACGTTCTTACAGATTTTTCAGTAGTTTGGACGAACTACTGAACGCAGTTGGTTTTGCTTCTAAATTTGTGCAAACTACCGTGTTTTTGGAAGGCTCAATGAGAATAGCATTAATACCATGCATTTTTCTCTTTTTTTTTTTTTGGTGTGTGTCAAAGGGGGATGAGATGTTCTCTCTTTCGACAATTTTCTTCCTACTGCAACAAGTTGCTCTATTCAAATATAAGCTCATCCAAACAGGCCCTTTGACTTCACAAGCGAATGTCTTTGGGAGAATGCTACCTATTTGATCCTTGTGGTGCACTCAGTGCAGGAATCTCATAAATCTAGCTATGGAACCCAACTAAAAATGGGGGTGTATACATAGCAACTAGGGTCGTCATAAATCTGCCTAGGTCAAGAAAAATCTTTTTGGGTTGGAAAATTCTTAAGCCAAACCCAACCGATTTTAGAACAATAAACCGTAATCCATAAAAGGTCGGATGGGCTAGCCGAGGCCTTGCAGACAAAAATAGAATAGAAATGTTAGTTCATGTCCACTACAGGTTTATAAAACAAAATGGGCAACTTGAAAATTTAAAACTTGTAGGGATCACAAACCCATGACGGAAAAAACCAAGCAGGTTGGTTGTTCATGTCATTGCACATCCAAAAACAGGAGTTTATATGGCCTTTAGGTCTTTGGGAAATTGAAGGACATGATTCTTTATATTTTTTTTCGTAATATTATTGGTTTAAAATTTCCTAGTGTTTCCGACTTTCCGCTTTTATTGAGGGACGTGAGTTTCTTTATAATTGTTTTTCATAATTTTATTTGGTTTAAAATTATCTACTATTTCCACTTTTATGTGAGGATGGTAGTTAGGTTTTAAACTAATGACCTGTTAGCTTAGTTTCATCTTCCAAGCATGTAACCGCCTGTCTATCCTGAAGTTTTCTGACATCGACTATGGAGAAAGACAATGAGATCTTGTAACTTATCTTTCAACTTATAAGGTAATTTACTTAACTTATGCTATTCTAATGAAGGGCGTTTCATCAAGTACACTAGTAACGGCAATGGTACAAGGGGTGAATACTTACAAGTTATTTAAACAAGCTTGAAAGCTAGTGAATATTCATGAGAAAATTGAGGACTACAACGAGTGCTGTATAAGGAATGAATGTTCAGAGAACCTGGATAACCCATTTGTGTTCCCAACAATTGGATACAGGCTAGTTTAATAAACTCATCTAATGTAAACATGAAAATTAATAAATGTCATGGAACTCATTATATGTAGAAAGAACCCAAGAGAGTTCTCCAATGTACGTAGCAGAGAAGAAAAAGAGCTCTCCAAGAAAATGAAGAAGTGAGAATTCTCCATAAAAAAAAAAAAAAAAAAAAAAAATAGAATGAAGAGGAAAAGAGTTCATGAAGAGAAACAAAGGCCCATGTAGATAGACAAATGCTACTCTAGAGTTAAAAATAAAAAAAATAATAATAATAATAATAATAATAATAATATTATCATTATTATTATTATTATAAAAGAAAAAGAAAAAGAAGAAGAGATCAATAAGTTATACCGCTTAGTCTCAATTCCCAAGATCAATGGTTAGTACCACGGGTATCTCAATGCTGACCTGAGTTGTCAAATTCAGAAGATATCGGTAGATCCAAATGTGATTCAGATATGACCATTAGATCATTTATGAAATCTTGAATCCCCAAATTCAAAAGAGATGATTAGATCTATATGGGTTACCTGAATCGTGAGATTCAGAAGTGATTATTAGATTTGTGCCATCCTGAATCTTCAAATAGATTAGATGACTGTAGCTTACTCGGGGACATGATATGGGCTCTACAGATAAGATGGGCCTTGGCTACACTGATATAGTGTATAGCCTAAATTTAATAACTCGGGAGAATCAGTTTCTTTTTCTAGTTTTTCTTTTATTATAAGAGCAATGGCTTTGGAATCGTGTTTGAGGTTATTACTATGGATAATTAGCCGTCTGATTTACCCATTTTCTTATTGTATTCAAGGCCCATGGGCCAATTTTTGTTGACAATTTAGAAGAGAAATATTGAGGGAGGATTGTGTCTGCTCACCTAAAAACCGCTAACCTCTGCTCCTTGTCAGGGGGTGGACCAAATCAGCGTCGAAAAGTGATTTACACTTTTTTTTTGGGGGTCAGGGGGGGGGGCATATCACTTTTTGGCGCTGATGTACCCATCCTCTGACAGGGAGCGAAGGTTAGCGTTATTTTATTCAGGTTATGAGAAACCCATGAATTCAAAATGTTAAGATCTTGATTCGGATTAAGAGAAATCTAAGAATTAGATTTATTCTAGATCATGAAAGATTAATGAGTTACTTAGGTTTTTTAACTTAATTAATTAATAATAATCCCATTATTTGGGCATTTAGAGGAAGTGGTATGCTTTTTTGAGCTTGTTTGAATCCAGACATTAGTGTAGTCAGTTTCCTTATACTTGAAGTGGAAGACCATGACTATTCTCAAGAAATTAGTTCCATATGAGCCCCTAACATCTGAAATTATGTTGTGATGAACTATGATCGACTTATCCCTCCATTGTGTATGTAGGTAGTATGTTAATCAGGTTTTGATGCAATGCGACACATGGCAGCACATGATTTCAGGGTGGTTATTTTTCAGAGAAAAATCAAGGCAGAGGAGAAATTATTAATATGATTTTTATTTTATTTAAAAATATTTATTTTGTTAAGTTTTTGGGTTTTATTAGGAAATTTTTTTATTTGTTAAGTATTGGTTTTTAGTAGGAGAGAGTTTTTAGAAGATTAGGATTTCTACTTTGGTAAGGAGAAATTCACACAAATTCGGAATTTGAAAGGTTCTGTACAATGTTTAGTCTAAATGGCATAACTTTTTGTACAGATATCCGATTGAGGAGATCTGTATGGCGTTGGAAACAAGACTTCAAGGGCTACAACTTCCATTTTACGAAATTTTTCCAAATTCGACCATTTTCAAAGCACAAATCGTGCTCCAAGATGATGGACGTGATTAAAATCTTTCCCTACGAATTTTTGGACGAATTTATTAGATTTGGTTAAGGTTTTCTATTTTTTGGTATTTAACTTATAAATAAACTCAATGTAATGAAGTATGGGAGTTGATTGATCAATAAAATTTATTCATTGAGATTTATTCTCTATTTAATTATTGATATTTTCCTTTAGGGAAAATCAACAAGTCTTTTTGGTATTTTTAGCTTAGAAAATCAACAAGTTTGTAGAAGATTGTCCCAATTTGTTGGTGAGATTCATCACCTACACTGTCCCTTGCGTCATAAATGAATCGAATATGGATATATATACATCCATTCCGACTAAATATTCATATTCGCGTGTGTGTATATAATGATATATTTAAATTAATAGTCATATTATAATATTGTAGGTTATTTTACTTTATAAATACTATTATAGGTTATGTGACATTATTTTTAACATGAATCCTAACCTAATGGATACAAATAAATTAACTTAACTTAATGAACTTATTTCGATCGGATATATTCATATTTGTATCCGATATTTGACTAACTTAACGGATACGAATATGATCCTATATCTATTTGATTTGATTAAATATCCGTTCGTGTAAAAAATATCCAATTATAAATGAACCAAATATGGATATACCAATGTCCAGATCATAGCCGATTTATTTGCATCCTTATTCATAATTATTTTCAATCTTATCTATTTTATTTTGTTTTACATTGTTGTCTTTATTTTGTTATAGTAGTTTTAATTAAGTGAGGTTGTTTAAGTATTTTCAAGTTTTAGATTAGATTTGAAAAGTAGTTTGCTACTTTGGGGGCTTCTTAACGAGTAAAGCAAATACAATTGAATAATTATTGATTTTTTTTATTGAAACATTTATTGGTGAAAGTGAAAACCATTTTTGTTCTGTGTTGATTCAAAGAAAATTTTATGATTTTATTATTTGAGATTTCAACAGTGTTTGAATTCTACTTGGGCCGTTGGGCACAATAGGCATATGAAATTGTTGTTGGTTGCTCAATTTATCAAATCAAGCCATAAACGAGCTACTTTGCTAATGGATTCAACATGATACAACTCAAAGATGATATTTGTTAACGATAATTCTATCCTAATGCAACAACATGATCAACTCTAATTGAAGTTTTATATAGAAAGTACAAAAAACTCCTACATGATGCTAATCAGATTCTTAATTAAAACTAAGCCAGTCTAAGTTATCTTTAACTAGATTGCAGGAAAATAAGCAAGCAACATTAATACGAATCACACACTATTACATAATATCATAACAAATTGAATATCTGTATGAGTTTGTTGATGATGTGATATGGGTCCATTTGTCTGATTCCTTCTAGTCAAATCATTCCCTAATAAACCTGTAATTTTTAACTCAAAATGGATCTTTGAAGGGACAAATCCATGCCCTAATTGCGTGATTTCTGGTTTTATTTGTATTACATATGTTCATTTTCATCAATGATTTCATTGTTTTTTTTTTTTTATGTTGTATTGTTGAAGAGGATCATGATTAGGGTTTTCTCATGAACATAATGATGTGCAAGACTTCAAACTAAGTTTTAGGCCACTGAATTTTTAAGTTAAAAATTATTCCTTCAACAAAGCATTGAAGAGACAACGTTTCAGGGCAATTAATAAATAAAGTGCACAGACAGCACTAGCCTGATCACAAACCTGTTCATATTAAAAAACATAAACCAAAGCCACCAAGAAGCTGGTTGAATAAATAACTAACAGCCAACATTTTCTTAGTTTTTTTTTTTTTTCCCTTCTTTTTGGTAATATTTTAAATCTTCAGCTTTAAGCATTCAAATGGTAAGGAAATCTGAAATGAAATGATTACATTTCAACTGGTAACCAAACTTGGCCTTTCTCATCAAATCTGTCATTTACCAAGATTTGCTGCACTAACTCTCCCCAACTCCAATAGTGAGAGCCCATAAAGTTTAATTCAATGGTCACAACATGGTCATTGATGCAATAGTAAACGACATTAAATGATGAGATCCATAACCCACCCCCCCCCCCCAACCCCCAAAAAAAAAGAAAAAAAAGAAAAAAGAAAAAAAAAAGAAGGGTCTTTTGTGCTGCACCATATGCTTGTGTGTACGTGCGCGTGCTTATGTGTTGTCACTCGTCACATTGAATATCTATCCTAAAATAAAATATTTAGAGCCATCAATCACTTCCTATACATGAGATGCGGATGGAAGAGGTCTTAACCAATGTTGGATCTTAACCATTTGTATTAGTAGCCGAGTTGTCTTGCAAAGCAATAAATATTCATTCACTACAGCATTAGTTCCAAAAACTAATGCCCATGTGATCGGGTGACTACGGCATCATCCTTTTAGGACCAGTCTGGTTGCCGTGAAAAGGTTTTCTCTTGACAAAATTTTCTTGATAAAAATCATTTTAAAGTTGTCTGCTTGCCCTGAAAGGTTGGTCTTCACATTTTTTTCTTTCCTTTTTTTGTGGGATTTTATTTTCTGTTCTTTTCTTTTTCTTTTCTATACAATTCAAGGCAACCAAAGGGGAAGTTCAGGAATCAAATCCCCATGGTTCAAATCACCTGTCTTCCTCATTGTTGTATAGGTTCTAAAGCTTCCACTCTATGTGTATGGCTGTCAAATGGGGCCAAGTGGACACACACCCACCCACACCGACACCCACTATGAAAGTTTCTAACTACCGACCAATAAAAAATAACAATGAAATCCAAAAAACACGAGCTCTATTTAGCCGGTAATTACGATTACAATAACAACAGCAACAACCATATCTCAACTATTTAGGGTCGGCAACATGAATCCACTCCCCCTCACCAAAAAAAAAAGAAAAAAAAGAAGAGAGAGAGAGAGGCTGCACATACGAGACCACCCTTCAAACCAATGGATTTGAAGTGACCCTTGTAAATCCAACTGTTTCAATGGAGGCTGCATATGCAGACTGCCTGTCTGAAAGATCCATGCTAACAAATACGCCAAATGCTGGACCTACCAATTCATCTCTGCAGTCTCCAGTGCATGGATGCAGATCTCCTAGCTGTCCATAACCAGTTTAACATCAGGAGCGGTTGTGGACCGCGTCAGATTTTGAGTCATTCCAGTTAGGGCCATCCTAGCTGTCATGGGTCCCATTCAGCCCAAAGGAATGTTGACCATCCTTTTCTAAATGCTTGCTTTCTTCCACAACCAGTAATTGATAAGGACCGTTGGTAATCATATTTAAATCAGGTTTAGCAGTTAATCTAAATCAACTACCATGCGCCGGCTCTCCAGTGATGATAGCACCAATCTTGTCATAATCACAATATGTAAGGGTATTATGGTGAATTCATAAAAAATAAAGGGTGGTTTTTGTTATTTTTATTGATGATTAAGGAGTTCCAGGTAATTTGGCGAGAATGATAAACTCTAATTTCTTTCCCATATACGGCGGAAGTGATTCGAGCGCTGGATCAGCTATAAAAGTAAAAAGCTTTCAATTTTTATACACGAAAGGAAATTCCGTTAACAAACGGTGCCGATCTAACAACTGAGCTCACTTCTCTGTCAATGGCGAATTGAATCTCTCCTTAGAACAGTTCCTCCTCCCTCACCGTCTTCTCCAAACTTTACAGAGCTGGTATGCCAAAACCCTAGCAAGATCTCCATTTTCTGAAATGATTTCTGTTGCCCCCCACTCTTTGTTTCTGATCGTTGCCAAATTTCACGCGATTTCGTATCGTCTGAATTTTTTTTTAATTTTTTTTTTAATTTGGAGATCTGGAGCTGTTTCTGTTTTTAGATTGACGAAACGTATGGATTTGATAGTTTGGAGACTTAAATTTACGTGTAACTTGTATTTATTGATGAAACATTGCAGGTTGATTAAGAGCAATGCTTGTTGGAGATCGGTGTAGGAACTGGTATTTAATTGATCGTGTTGGGGCGTAAGGTTGGGATTTTTGAGAGTGTGAAGTGTTGAAGGAAAATCGGCATCATTTGGCCTTCAAATCGTGTAGTTTATTGGTTTTTCGTGATCCCAGGATCTGGAATTTGGTGTTTAATTGCGGTTAGGGGATTCGGTTCATAGATTTGAACGTACTGGCCTTGTAATTTCAATAAACTAAGAGTTTTCTTGCACGTTTTAGTTCACATCTCATAATTAAATACCTTAGTTTCGTGATTCTGGGGTTACCTTTAAGAGCTTGCGCGTAGAGGTTGTTAGCTGATACTTGAGTTTTTCAGTTGAGAAAGAAAGTCCAAGGTTGTAATTTCAATGCTTATAAGAATTGTTCAAATTATTCAATGTATAAATAGAAGAGGTTCAGATCTTATGCTAGGGTATGCATTTTGCAGTCATTGGATATTTAGATTAAAGGGATAGTTCCTTTATTGGATATCTGAATCAGCTGTTTGAAGGAGGTGGTATTACACATCAATTTGGACATGAGAAGCCACTGGTTTCACCGACTCTTTGTCAATTCCGGACGTAAACCACCACTTAATTGGTTACTCCTGTGCTTTGTTAGTGTCCTTGCATTAATTGTAGTCTTGGGCTCGTCATCCTCAAGTACCTTGGACTCTGTTACCTCCTCTCCAATACCTGACATTTATAAGAACTATAGAAGATTGAAGGAGCAAACGTCAACTGATTTTCTGGAGATAAGATCTCTGTCACTGGGGATAACCCACCCAAGAGAGCTTGACCTCTGTGGCAAAGAAAAAGAGGATCATGTGCCTTGCTATAATGTCTCTTCTAACCTGTTAGATGGCTTTCACAATGGAGAGGAATTTGATCGTCATTGTGAAACATCACGAGTGGGACTAGGCTGTTTGGTTCGTCCCCCAAAGGACTACAAGATCCCCCTCAGGTGGCCGGCTGGGAGGGATGTCATATGGAGTGGCAATGTCAAGATAACTAAAGACCAATTCCTTTCTTCTGGAAGCATGACAAAAAGGTATATTTTTTATCGAAGATTACCCAGTTTCCATGTACATTATTTTTCTTCCCAGGAAACTAAGTGATAATTTGAATAAATACCATCTGCTGGAGCTATAGTAGTGAATTCAAACCTTTAAAACACACTTTAAATTCTCACTGTATCAAATTTGTTCTCATATGGAGAAGAACTAGTTGGGGAATTTATTTGTAGATCTGTAGCTGATAATTAATTATCCTCTTTTGTTAAACACTCAAGGTTAATGCTACTAGAAGAGAATCAGATTGCATTTCACTCTGAGGATGGAATCAACATCGACGGTGTGAAAGATTACTCTCGTCAAATTGCCGAGATGGTAGGATTGGGAAGTGACTCTGAATTTCTTCAAGCAGGTGTAAGTCTTTCTTTTTCCTTGTTCCCCTTTGGTTTTACTTGGAAACATTGATAGTTTGATACAATGTGGCTTTAGGAGTCTGCTATATGTTTAATAGGTTCCTTAATTGTCTTCTTGTAAGATATTCCATTAGAGATTTCCTTGAAGCAAGAAAATGTACTCTTTTTATGCCATATCTGAACTGGAATGAAATTATTTTACCCTGTTATTGATAGGATTAGCGGAAGTCTTTTAGTATTATCTTATATTTTTGCAACATATTCAAATTTTTTTTCATGTGAATTACAGGTACGCACTGTATTAGATATTGGTTGCGGATTTGGTAGTTTTGGTGCTCATTTGTTATCACTTAAGTTAATGACTATCTGTATTGCGGCATATGAGGTATTTGGGAGTCAAGTCCAGCTGTCCCTTGAGAGAGGTCTTCCAGCAATGATTGGCAACTTCATTTCAAGGCAACTTCCATATCCGTCTTTGTCATTTGACATGGTTCACTGTGCTCAATGTGGTATCATTTGGGACACTAAAGGTACTTCTGGAATTGGTTGGATTAGGCATCTTTTCCCTTGTCTGTGATTAATCTAATGTATAAGTTTCCTGTATGTGTTTCCATAAGAAAAATAGATGTCTGCTGCTGCTCCCCTAATGATGCTCTCATGTGCTTTTTATATTTTATTTTATTATTTTCCATGTCAAACATAACTCTTATCCTTATAATCCTTCTTCAGATAGTTGCTGCTACTATTTCTTGCTCAACATATTATTTAAACTTAAATGACCTGGAAAAAATTTATTATTGCCTTTTTCCATCACTCTATCTTCTGATTCACTTGAGTCTGCAGTGACAGTTGAGCTGAACAACTTTAGTACATCACTCTTTCTGTCTCTGAAATACAACTACAGGGACAAGGATCATATAGCTAGTAATGTGAGAAGACAGCTGTGATGGCTACTGTGATGGTAATAGAAGAAGTTGTAGCAAGCACCGGATGAGAATCTGTAGATAGAATCCATCTCCTCTGTAGTAAATCCGGGGAAATTAGACATTTTAGATGAGGCATAAGGAGCTGTAGGTGATACAATCTCTGAGGGGATAGTGGCATAATCATTTGAACAGCCCCCACCACCAGAATGGGAAGTATGACGTGGCCACCATCATAAGAACCCCGCTGAGGAGGACAAGTGGACTGTGCCTTGGGATGACCATGAAGGTTGATCTAGTATGTCAGGCATGACCACAAAGATCACAATGAAGGTGATCTCGATCATCAGAAGTAGAATTCTGTCTCCCAGCACCTCTACCATCACGGGTGTTGCTATTGTATCTACCACAATGCTGGGAAAAGGAAACTAATGCAGAATGCTCTACTATGGGAGGTGGAAGCATGGCATAATGACGATGCTCTTCCCGGTGAAGGTGGAAATACACCTCAAAACAATGAGTGAACACGAGGCTGGTTAAGGATTTGTGCACAAACCTATTCATACTTAGGGTTCATGCCAGCTAGGAGTCCAAACATGTGATGCTCGTATAAATAACATCGGAAGGCAGTAATATCGGTAGGATTTGTAATGGAGCAAGTGTGATATAAGTCAGAGACTAAGAAGGGCATTGTAGTATGCTGAGATTAACTGCTCCCCCTGTTGCATTTGCCACACTTGCTAGTGGAGCTTATATACAAGACCTAAATAAGTTCGGACTAGAGAGTCCTAAATGTTATTTGTTGAAGAAAGAAATGGGCATGTCTTGTTGATAGAGGGCTCCATTGAATGAATCAGCCAAGACATTACTAAGGCATTCGCAACTTCCCGCTTAGAATATGTGAGATTATCTACCTTAGGATCTTTAGTTGCCCCATATTCCTGAATTCATGGGCTTTGATTTCCCTGTTTGGGCTTTTGAGTGGGATTTGATGATCTTTAGATAGTTCCCTTGTTGGGGCTTGTACTACTCGTGCTTGCTCTTTAGCTAAATAAAATCCTTTACTTTACCGATCAAAATAATAAAAATAATAATATAACCTTATTTGCTTCAACCCATAATGGTCAACTTGGCAGACTATGACCAAGTAAGAAAGTTGGTACCATCTAACTTTATAGTAATAATAGGAGCACTATAAGCCTCAACTTGCCTGCTCCCTTGAGCACTATTGCTCGCATGGGAAGTAGTCTCACTAATCTCTGACATGTCTACTCTTCTGAAGCTTCACAACATCAAAGGGCAACAACAAGAACACCTTACATTTCGGTAGACTACCTCAAAGCACTACAATAGGCTCAATAAAGTACAATGAGATCTACTGCATGAGCTGCCAAGCACACCACTCCACCACACTGCTCAAACACAACAACACAATGCAAATGTATACTACGAACACAACAAAACAATAGTTATTCAACACAACACTGCTCAATCACATCTCATCTTAAGGCAGAACTGAGATACTCAAAGCATTGAAAAAATTAAACAAAAACACATGTTGGCGAGATCGAAGGCACCACAAGCCATTCGAAGCTTTCCAAACCTTTGAAACATCAAAAGCAGGGAGAAACTAGGGCCCCATAGGTCACGACAACCTCACACAACATGAAAAAAGTTATTAGTCTTGAACAAATTTGCTTCACAGGAACCAAGGCACACAAATCAATTTCGAGCATAAATCACCTAAAAGAAGTACCAAACAGTAATACTACTTCAAAAAAATGCTTGTTGAGAGCTCACTTCTTAATGGGTCGAGCTAAAACTTGAGGCAAAAAATCCGAAATATAGACTGGGTCCAAAACGAAACAAGATTAATAAGCAACAATCTCCTCACTTTTTATCCCTCTTTGTTGTTCCTAGCTCTATGGCAAAACGAACATATGTGGATAAGTGAGATTTTATCGAAGATTGGGAGAACTCCTCTAGCATTCTGATGCAGAATAAGAAAGAGCCCATATTCAGATTTGATGGGTTTATGCATGGTATTTTGAGAATTTTGGATTTAAAATTTTTGTACGGCAATTTCTATTTTATGTGATTAATTATAGGTTAATCAAGGTTAGTTTCTTGTCAGTCAACTTAAGGGTTTTTAATTTATTTTTAAATAGAATATGTTTTATTTAATTTTAAAGAAAGTGAAAGATGTATTTTTGTCACTTGTTTTAGGCCCTATTTTGGAAGGTCAAAACTTACCCGTTTGGGCTGATATTGGTGCCATTTGAAAGATTATTTAATTACCTTTTTAATGAGACCAAGATCTTGAGAATCCAATGTGATTTCGGAAAGTTATGACCAAAATATTAACAGGGTGTCACTTGGTGACAAAATTTAGTTATTTTAGAATTTTATTTTTTAGGAAGTCTAATTAGAGTGGGATTTGAAAAACTTGGAATGTAAAGTCTATATATATATGCTTGAAACCAAAATTATATTAATGAAGGATGATTATGATGAATTCAAGGATACAATTGCTTTGTTCTTTGGTGTGACTCCATCATCTTGAAGGCGTGATGCTTTCAACCCTAGGTTAGAATCTTAGGAGTAGGAGGCCATTGGTGTGATTCCATTGGTATTTTCCTCTCTTTCTCTATTCTTTTTCTGTTATTTTCTTCTTTATTACAAATTATTCTTTAGAGCCTTTTCTTGCTTCATGTGCTAAAAGTTTGCAAATAGATTATTTAGCAATCCATAAAGGAAAATTGATGATCTTCGATAGATTGCAAGCAATGTAATAGTTTTGACATTTCCTTCTCTTCATAAACACAGGTTCCTTAAATCGAACGAAAATATTGATGATATCTTTGGGGCCCCCCTCAAATATTATTCTTTGAGTTTTTATAGTTGTTGGCTATTTCCTTTGGTCTATCTATTGCTGAGTGCTATTATTTGAGTTTAAGGCTCTTATATTGTTTGTGGTACTACTACTTTTACTTATGCCTACCACCTGTTCGATAAAAGTCTAAGTGAAAATTTGTCATGTTACTTTTGTGGGCCCATAACCCATAGGTTAGCAGCCATCTCTAGGTTGTTTTGAATCACATTCGTTTATTGGCTTAAGATGTAGTATGCAAACCTAAGAGGTTGGCAGCATTGGCCTTTGACCAATCGTTATTGACAGTAGGGCTCTTATTTGCAAATGGTTATGGCTGTTGGGGCCTCTCAAAAGGCATATTTAAGTATTTGAATTTGTTTAAGGAATGCATAAGTTTGAAAGTGAGGAATGACAATGTGATTTGTTTTTTTTTTTTTTAGGGTGGGGGTTGGGGGGAGATAGGTGTTCACATTAAAGTCTGAATTCCCATGATGAGGACATCGGGTCCAGGCGCGAGTTTCAGGTCTACCAGAGGAGGCGCATGATAGATACATCTATGTTTTGGTTCCATTAGAGTTTTATTTTATTTTATTTTATTATATCTCTTTATGTCTCTTGTTGGAGGGGGACACATGTTAGTGAGGGTAATATTGTCTTTAGTAGGTTTTAAGGGGTATTTTCGTTAATAATAGTAGTTTGGGGTTGATTTAGTCATGAGAGTAGTAAAAAGAGGGTTTTTTATGTCCAGTTTCTATATTTTTGTAAAAGACCTGGCCGTGGGACTTTATTTATAGAGCCCACGACCAGCCAAACAATTTATGCAATATTATTCAAAGTTTGATTCACGGTTTTGGCTCTCTAATGTCTCCTTCTTCCTTCTTTGGATGCAGGTTGAAGAACCCTAAAACCTTAGAATGGGTTTAGGTCTCCACCTAGTTTAATGCTAGTGGTGGAGGTCACTCCCTCCCCTTGGGTTAAAGATTCTTCTTCCCCTTCTTCCCTTCCATTTTTTCATATTTTTTAAAAAGTTTATTGTGCTGAAAGTGATCCTATTGTACGGGATTCATCAGACAATAGGGGTCTTAAGTTTTGTTTGAAGCTCATTGCCCAGGCCTTTTTAGGAGTGGAACGATCCTTTTTGTTGCACACCCCAACTGCATACTGATGTTTTGAAGTAGTTACAAAAGCTTAAGTTGTTCCCAAGCGTGACCACCAGATTTCAAGTGATTTCACGAGAAGCATCAGTAGATCCAAACAGTAGATATTTTTGCTGGTTCGAAGGCTTCCTCCAGTGATACACTGTTGGACAACCCAACATATACAATCCTCCAGCCTTAAAATTCTATTTTGAAGAATATTCAGGCTGTTTATTGAGTGCTAGGCGTAAAAAAAGTGTTGAACCAGTTTTTGGAAGATCATTCACTACGGCCAAACTACTTCAGATTTTGGTGATTCGAAATTTTCAGGGTGCTCTAGACTCATGTACAATCCTCATGGTAGCAACCAGCCTCCTGAAGCTTCAGCCAAATCAAGTTTCCATGTTGTTTTAAAAATGACAGACGTTAAATCCTATTTTTGAGCCTCTTCACGAGATTGCCTTTTATTAGCAACTCTCTAAGGCTTTGAAAAGTCGGTCTTACCCAGGCTATTCTAAACCCCTGGGCGACACTAGAAGAGGATAAATCAATCCTAAAAAGTTCACTAATTTAAAACCCAAGCCTGGGTAATTTGGAGCTGGCGGTATTATTGCAACGAGGAGTGGTTTTTGGGAACTTTTTCAAAAGTCCAATTTGAAGCATCTTCGACCATGGATTTTGATTGCAATCAACCCTACAACATCTAAGAGACATTCTACATCAAATTCAGGTACTGGTTATTCAATTTTGGCTCACTTTTCGAATCCCCAAAATTTAGGGACTTTTGGCATATTTGGCACAAGGCTTGGACCTGGGTTTTCCTTTTCCTAACCTAAATTGACCATCCCTAAATTCTCAGTATTGATGAAAATTGTCTTTGAATTCATCTTTAGACCTTTAAACTTTCTTTAGGGTAATCCAAGTTGTTTCTTTTGACCTTGGCCTAATTTAAGCTTTTTGGGGAAATTTTCAGTCATAATATTTTGGCCTAAGCCTAAACCTAATTTTTTATTTTTTCCCCAAAATAACTCAATAAAAAAACATCACAGTTGGGTCTTTGATTGTTTATTAATTTTGAAATCTTTAAGTCCTTTATTGCATATGAACCTAATTTAAAGAATTGTCTAAATTAGCATGTGAACTTGTGAGTAGGAATCTTGGTTATTTTTCTTTATTACTTTATCAATTATATTCCTATCTCTTGAGCACACACTTACTATCCTACATGTATGTTGCATCGATAAAGAATATTAAGAAAAAGAAGAGAAATACAACTCCAATGGAATAACATCGAGAAGATCTTATCTGGGAAGCTGGACTCTGCTGCACTTTTGTTGTGAAAGAGCCTTTTGTTCCTCTCTAACCACAGAACCCAACTAACAACAAACGGCACCCAGTCCCAAAGTAATCGGCCCAGAATAAAGAGGTCATCCCTTGGCGAATCAGCCCACTCCGAGATGAACTCCCTCCAACAGCGGCTGATAGAGATGAACAGTGTGCTTCATGTAGGTTTAATGGGAGAAGTAAAGAAGAAGAAGAAGAAGAAGAAAAAGAAAAGAGGAAAGAGAAGAGAAAAGAGTGATGGAAAAAACATGTGTAGTGTGTCTCTCAACACTTCAGATATTAGGTTTATACTATACGGTATAGTATAGCTTGTGTACACGACACTTATACCCTCAATACAGTGTATCTCAACACTCCCCCTCAAGCTAGTGAATAGATATTCAATATTCCCAGCTTGTCTAGAAGATATGAAAACTGAGCACCACTAAGTCCTTTACTAAACACATCTACAACTTGATGTTTTGTCTGAACAAAAGGCATGCATATGCAACCTGAGTTAAGGTGATCTTTGATGAAATGCTGATCTATTTCCACATGCTTGGTTCAATCATATTGCACTAAATCATGTTCAATTCCTATGGCAGCCTTCTTACACAAAAGAGACTTATAGGTGCTTTCACTAGAAACCCAAGTTCAGCTAATAACATTTTCAGTCATAGGAGTTCACATGTTCCATGGGCCATAGATCTAAATTCAGCTTTTTCACTCAACCTAACAATCATTGATTGCTTCTTGCTACGCCATGTAGCAAGATTACCCCAAACAAAGAGCAATAGCCAAAAGTAGATATACGATCTATCAAAGAACTAGCCCAGTTTGCATCCTTGTACACCTCCACGCTGTGATGATCATGTCTCTTATACTTATAGAGAACAACATTCCCTGGACAGCTCTTTAAGTACCTTAGAAGTAAGAACTTTATATGTCACTTCCATATGATTTTGAGGAGCATGCATAAATTAGCTAATCACACTCACAGCATATGTGATACTTGATATTATCAAAGACAAGTGATGTCGGGGCATGTTCACACCGGACTCGAATGGGGCAGCTTGTGGGAGACGGGAGCACACTCGGGGTGGGGCAACCCGTGAGAGGTGAGCGACTCGTGTGAGGCGAGACCCATGAGAGGTGGGGCCTACAAAGAAGGGTTTGGCCGAGGACCTGGCCTAGCCTAGGCTATAAAATAAAAGGATTGATTTGTCTCCCTCTATCAATTTGAGCTTTTAGATAAAGTGGTTGGTCATCATACATCAAAGTGGTATAAGAGCAAGAGGTTTCATGTTTGAAACTCCTCACCGAGGGTAATTAATGCAGAGGCATTTTCACACCGGGCTCGAATAAGACAGCCTGTAGGAGACGGAAGCACACTCGGGGTGGGGCGACCCGTGAGAGGCGAACAACTAATGTGAGGCTGACGACTCATGTGAGGTGGGACCCATGAGAGGTGGGGTCCATGAAGGAGGATTTGGCCAAAGACTTAGCCTAGCCTGGGTTATAAGATAAAGGGATTGATTTGTCTCCCTCTATCAGTTCGAGCTTTTAGAGAAAGTGGTTGGTCATCCTGCATCAACTTCTCTTCTTTATCACATTTTGAACTTCTTTGGTTTCATTCCTCCATGTTTATACAGATTGAAATCTAATTACTGCTAAATTAAATAACAAAGGAGCTAACTTTTCCTATTTATGACATAGACACTACTTTCTCCAATGTAACTCATTTCATCCTTTGTTTTCTTTGTTTCTTTATATTTTTTCTCCTCATCCGGAATCAATGGTTCATATTTTCTCATAATTTTGGCGATTTTTTCCAAAAAAATATTGTGTTAGAAAAGGTATTCACAGCCACACACTGACATGTATACATGTAAGATGGAAAAAGGTGGTTTCTTTTCTTTCTTCAAGAAATAGAATTGTAAGGTTTAATCAACTGGCCAGATAGTTGGTGTACGCATCAGGTTTTCTCATTAATACATAAGGTGTACAGGTTAAGTCAAGCATATGCAATGCCATTAGATATTGTTCTAAGAAAAAATTATCACAAATTAAAAGAAGGAAAAGAATCTCCTGTGACAAAGTACAAGAACTATAACATATGAATAAATACAAATACCACATATCTGTTATTATAACAGATATTTTAAACATCAAATAAAGATACACCCGGATTTCCATACTTGAACAAAAGAACTACAATAAAAAGGAAGAGTAACAGCGCATACAAATGTTACCTAATCTCAAAGTTGTAGATGCACCTAAATGTTCGAAGGGAAGCTAATACACTTCCCATTTTGAAATCACAAGGCCGTAGACTGCTTGATGAAATATTGGAACCCAGAATGCAATTTCGGCAGGTCCACCTATTCAACTAACTTTGAATCAATGTGATGATCAAGATAAAGATTTATTTGAAGATATTTTGAAATTTGAATATGGAAAAATACCTCCTCGGACTATAAGAAATGTGAATGAGAAGCCTTTCATCCAAATCACTCTCATGTAAGGGTGTTGCTTCTGCAACTCCCTTGACAGTCTGCAAACGCCATTAACTTAATAAAATGATATTCTCTCAATCAATTCACATAATAGACATAAAAAAGTGTTGGTCAAGTTCAAGATTTTTGACACACAAATTTCATGATTACTAATTGCAACAAAAGCAGTTCCAAGATAAACAAAGAAATAGTTGAAATACTTGGAAAAAGGAAAGCCATTAAATTTATTGTAGGAGCAGAAAACTTTAGTATTTGTCACATAGATGATGAATTATTAATAAAGTTAGCATTCATATAGATAGAGATGATTGAACCCATGAAAAATAGAGGACAAAAGACAAAAATTACAAAATCAAGAAAAATAAAATTAATCAAGTCATCAGTTGGTTATTATGACACAGAATCGTACTTCAAGGAATTCATTAATGTGATTTTTCATGTTCTTAAGATGTTTTAACTTCTTGAGAATATAGACAAGTTAAATCACCCAATTGGTCCAGGGATTTCTCAAATTACTTCTATTACGTGAGAACTTCATCACTATTTAAATCACCCATGATTTTGTGGACTTTTTTTTTTTTTTTTTCTTGAAAGATAACAAAGACTTTATTGAAAAAACAAAGAGGGAAGCATGCATGAGAGATACAACAACACCCCCCCCACACACACACCCCCACCCACCCACACACACACACACAGAAAGCAAAAAGCACCCACTAAACAAAAACAAGGTTACCCCAATCAAAAATCCAATTCTGAAATTTAATCCCTTGGGACAATTTGGAGGACACCCAACTCTACAGTAACCAACCCCATGACCATGTCCTGGATCTGACCCTTCTTAGCACCTGAGTCCTCAAAGATACAGGTGTTTCTCTCCTTCCAAAGGCACCAACAAACAGCAAAAGGGATGCACCTCCATATGGTATTGCCTCTTTCAGATAACACCCTCCCCAGTCCATCACTCCAAAGCCAAATGAGGTCAGACATCGACCTTGGAGTAACCCAATGGAGGTGAAAGTGACTCAAGAAGAAGCTCCAAACAGAAGCTGCCACCTCACAATGAATGCATAAGTGACTTATTGATGTGGCATGCTGAAGACGCATCGAGCATCTATTGGGCATATGCAGCCCAAGGGAGATCAAGCGGTCCACCATTAAAACTCTATCCCAAAGCACCAACCATAAGAATAAAACCACGTTAAAAAGGAGCATGCAACTTCCACAAGAACTTGAAAGGGAATGGGCCTCTCCCAGCCTAAGAAAATGCCAAGTAGCAGGACTTCACAGAGAATACTCCATCAGCACTTCCAGTACACCATCTCCCATCCTCCCTATCTCTATCACCAAGAGAAGCCTCATCTAAGCATTGCAACAACCTTTCTTCCATCTCCCAGTCACAGATGTTTCTTCAAAAGTCAAGGTTCCAAGAGCAAAAACTGCGGCTTCTAATCATGAACTCCATCACAGTACCTCCCTTGTTCGAAGCTAAGCTGAAAAGAGAAGGAAAGAAACATTGCAATGGAACCTAGCTGCACCATAGAACTGTCCAGAATCCCACTCTCCCACCATTACCCACCTTGAACGAGACTAAAGTAGCAAAGGAATCATAACCATTAAAAATCCAACACCAAAGACCAGTCCCATAAGCTCCTTCAAGAACACAAGTGATCCATCCACCATCCTGCTCTCTGTATTTGGAAGCAACAACCCTTCTCCAAAGCGTATCCCTTTCCTCCCCAAACTGACACAGCCATTTGGCAAGGAAAGCTCCATTCATGGCCTTAAGCAACTTCACTCCAATCCCCCCTTCCTCCGTAAGACAGTAACTAATGCTCAACTTTATGAGATGAAATTTCCTGTCACCATCCGCATTGTGCCATAAGAAATTTCTTTGAATCCTCCACAACTTCTCAATCATGAAAGTCAGGCGGAAAATAAAGAGAAGAGTAGCAAACTTGACAAAACACTCTTCACAAGCGTAAGTTTGCTGCCTCTAGAAAGATACTGGCCATTCCACGAAGACAACCTTATTACCATCCTATCAATCACAGGATACCAAATCGACTTTGATCTGTACTTAGCCCCCAAAAGCAAACCGAGATAAGCCGAAGGCAGGGAAGCCATTTTGCAACCCAGCATGTCGGCCAGATCCCCCAAGTTTGACAACTCTCCAACTCCCACGATCCTGTTTTTTTGAAGATTAATCTTCGAACCAAAGGCCGCCTTAAACAAGAGCATGACAATAAGGTTTTCCAAGAAAACTTTCTTAGCATCAACCATGAAGAGAGAATCATTTGTGAATTGGATAAGAGAAATGCACAGCTTGAAGAACCCACCTTAAATCCTTCCAGCAAACCATTCAATTCCACTTTGGCCACTATAGCTTGCATAACACTTTTGTAACCATGATGAAGAGAAACAAGGAGAGGGGATCCCCTTGTCGAAGACCCCTACTCCCCTACTAAATTTTTATACCTTTTAAACAATCTCCTAAGAGTTTTTGTAATTTCAAATATACACATAAATGATAATAATTCCTACAATGACTTATCAAGAGGGGGAAAGAAAAGATAAGAAAAATATGTATATGTTGGATGCATACATTATTTGGATGTTCTAAAATAGACATTATCAATGTAGTATGATACTGACACTGCTAGACACACTACATGGATACTTTCATGGTCCAATTTTCTCATTTCCTATTGCAATAAAGATTTTTTTGAACTTCTAACAATATTGCTAATATTTATCAATACAAATATATAAAAAGTGTATTGTAACAAACATCAGAGAAAAACTTTCCAAACAGTAGACGTTTGATTGAATTTAGAATAATTTATAGACCAGAAAATGATATTGAGGATAATGGCTAACTAATAAAAGGAAGGGATACCTATATCCATATCTTGGAAAAGGAAGAGGTTACTAGCATGTCGTATCCCCATTTTCTGGAACATTATCCACACCTATATTATTGCAGGATATGACAAATTTAGATGACTAACTGATGTGGGGAACCTAGGCTTGTACATCTTGCTTGAGTAGGCCCAATTTCAAGTGCAGAAGCTTAGGACAGATTAAAATAAACCAAGAATTCAATTGAAACAAGCCTAAGTAATCACAAACTTTAAAGAGCAAGAGAAATTAACAAATAAGGAATAATAGAATGTTTAGAAGAAAATTAGAATAGAAAGAATGGAGAAAATAGGAGGAAGAACCCAGTTTTAGGATTTCTGGAATTTCTTGACAGCACCCATAAAATTACCAAAATACCCCCGCTGACACATCAGAATTTAACCAAATTTCACAGATGTTTAGATGGTTATATAAGTGATAACCTATTAAATTTGAGCTTATTCTGACAAAAACAGTGATGGAATCTTTGCTCAGAACTTGATCAAATCAGAGGGGGGCTCGGATTATGTGCAAATGAACCTCATGAGAACTGTGCAAACGGCACTAGAGGGGCTGACGCATCAGTACCGAAAAGTGATTTACACTTTTTGGGGGGCACTTATCACTTTTCGGTGCTGATGTGTCCGCACCCTGATGCCGTTTTCATAGTTCTCACGAGATTCGTTTTCACATAATTTTTTTCCATCAGAGGGTCATCTAGAGGAGTTTTTGAGGATTAGAAGGGGACCGATAAGGGACAAAACCCTAAAATAAAAGGAAATAGAGCTGTATAGATACCCAGAAAATTCTAATGAATATAATTGTGGCTTCACAAAACTAATAATTATTAACAGAATTTAGAAGGAAGAAATAAGAGAAATTTAATGGACAATATAGAGGATAAGGTGGAGAACTTAACCTAATAAACATTGATTAAATACCTTCAACTTGATGGTGCAATTTGGCCTAGGATTAGTCCCTGAAGCTCTAACCGATAGGTGTTGTATTGTATCTCTTTAAGTCTGATTTCCAGCAACAAGATAAGAGGGAATGATGGCTTTGATAACTGGAGATATGGCAACAAAGAGATATGGAAAAGAGAAGAATAAATTAGAAGAGAATAGAAGATAGGAGAAGAGCTAGGGTAAACCCTACGGGAGCCAATGGCTACACCAAAGAGAGAAGGGAAAGATAAGGGAATAGAGTAGCGGAGCCCAGAGCCACTACCCGAAGAATGGGGAGGGGATGAAGGGATATGAAACCCACAAGGGATAAATCCAACACAAAATTCTTTAATTCATCTTCACTATATTAATTTCAATCGTTGGGGTGCCTCTTATAGGTTTACAAGACTCAAAATTAAAGATACTTGCTAAAAATAGCAACTTCTAAATACTCTAACTTAAGACTCAATACTTTCCTAAAAGCTATGGACTTCTAAAAACCTTTTTCCTAAAATTTTAAACGACTAAAGACTTGGAATTTGGAATTCTAAGGCTGTCAACCAACACATGTGTGGGCCCTTTTTGTTGACTTTTGAAGTCTACAAAAGGACAAAAACACTAGTGGTCGACTACCCCTTATTTTCTCAACTTTACCCCTTGGCCTTTAGCCTTGTTACATAAAAACCCTTACATTAAAAATAAAAATAAAAATTAATCTACCCTTGACACAAAAGGCCTTATTACATTATTGTCCCACCCCTAAGACACCAAACTAACCCATGTTACACGCATAACTTATACTTGGTCCTCTTGTGGGGTCGCACATACATCAACCTCTTCACAATGTCCGCATCATATATCCATATCTGGAATCCTTACCTTAACTACCTACGCACTTACTATAAGAGTTGCACACACCCATCTACAGACACATTACCTTTCTCAAAAATGGTAATGATACATCATACTGTACCTTAATAATGCCAATGCACAACATTTCAACCAAATAGAATAACAAATATACCTGCCAAAGTATGATGTTAGAACTCTTGAATGAGCTTTCGGAAGCCCAGACATATATCCCAACTACATTCATGCCACCCAGAAGCATTCTGGAGACCTGAAAACAAAATACTCAGAATCAGAACCTTACGCACCATGAAACCATTCTACATAGAAACAAAATAAGTTAAGGTCTTCAAGTCTAGGAAAAAATTTTCTGAAGATCACATAGGATACCAACACTATTGATGCACAAACAAATTGACAATGAGTCTTAACTATAAGCTTCTCAAATCAATAGATATCGAGGCATAGATCCTTGGATGCACGGATATTTAATCCCTTCATAGTTGATATTGTGAAAAACCAATTTACTGTAGTTGAACACCAAATATACTGAATCTAACAAATAAACAAACCATTGTTCTATTACGTAAGGAGCATACACATTAATTTTTGAAGGCCATAGAGGTTATTTTCAGAAACATAAAAGTTGAAAGAAAAAAAGTTTCAAGTTATGCAACTTGAAGTGTTCATAATTGATTTCTTCTTTTTTTATCCATAAGGAGGAAGATTTCATAATTGAATTAGGAATATTTAATCTATTTAACAGAAAGTAGTTGACCAAGCAAATTTCAAGCTCACAAGTTTTTTCTTCTCATTTCTTTTTTTTTTTTTTTTTTCTTTTTGTGGAAGTAACTTTCATAATTTCTTTCTCACACTCTCAAATTCTTTCTTTCCTCTGTTTCATCTATCAACCATGAGTCATAAATTCTTTAAGATGTGAGTCTCAATCGCTCACATCTTACAGCAAAACCTTAGACATTAAAGTTTTCAATCTATCCATACCCCAACCCCACCCACTATAATGATCCAGTTTTTTTATTCATTATTATTTGTTTGTGGAGAAATTAGGGCTCAAGCTTCTGGTGGAAATCAAGATGTAGAAGAGAGGAAACGAGGGAAAACGAAGAAGGAAAGAGATTAAAGACCTTTGCTAGGATTTTGTGAAGGGTCTTGTGCAAAATCAGGTAAGTGGTTCTCTATTCTTCAAGTTTATAGTTAGGTTTTTAATTCATAGAGAATACTTTTTATCTTATGAGGTTTAACTCGTTTTTATTCTAGTTAGTATTTTTGCATTTGATAAAGTTTATTTGATGTGGGAACTTGAATGAATGTTTAAAACTTGCTAAATTTGTTTAAATTTATGAAATAAAAATAGTATTTCATTTTTGGAATGGTGTGAACAATATTGCATGATTAATTTCTTTTACGTGAATGTATATTGAGGATTCTATGAAGTAGAAAAGGATACAATAAGTTGCATGTATAGAAATAGAAAGTTTGGGAATTTTTGGGTTAAAGTAGAAAATTTCACGATAGTTACACCTCCAAAGGCAACGACGCGTTTTAGGGAGAGAGCACTTGGCTCAACC
>JAOXJP010000008.1:4895570-4912280 GCA_025762735.1 Platanus orientalis | reverse complement strand
GCCCATTAGGACTCCCAATACGCTTCCTCTCATACTTGATCGAGGTTTTGCTGGTGTTTTGCATGACTGGTATGGTATCATTTGAATTGTTTGCGGATTGTTTTAATGTCTAAATTGATAACATGGATCTTTTGGCCTGGTCAAATATTTACCTAGAAGATCTCTATGTAGCCCTCATAAGTTTCTTGAACATAAAAAATCTCATGATATTTTACTAAAAAAAAAAAAAAAAAAATGCTGGTATTTTTGGTGATTATCTGTGGAAAGTTTGTGGTTTGAAATTTCTCATGGAAATTGATATATTTTTACCAATATCTCATGGGTTTAATACGTGCATAATTTAGTGAGTAAAATATTTTTCTGTTATAGTTTTATTCCATGCATTTTTCTTTTTCTTAAATTCAGATAAAACCCTGGAGAAAACTAATTTGAAATTCTATGCAGTTCCTTGCCAAAACATTCCTAAGAATGAATACACTGTACTTAGGACCTAAAGGTTTCCCTGAACCTTTTTGCATGTGTGACTAAATGATACAAGTAAGGAAGATGGGTTCTTCCTGCTTTCCTTGCTGATAGAAGTCCTTTATCATTATTATATTATTATTACTTTTGGTTCTCAGAAGTCCTCTTTATTGCATCTTTTCCAGCCTTTATCTCACTAAAGACAGTTCAGAATTTCATCAATGTAAGCTTGATTTATCTTTTTTGAAAATAAGGGGTGTTGATAGTATACTGATTTGTTTTGGTACTGATATCTTTTTTATACTTTATTGTTTATTTTCATTTTCTCTTCTTTTTTAATTGTCTTCTTGTATCTTCTTTTTCCATTTTTCGTTTCCTCTTTCCTTTTTCAGTTGCACTCTTTTTTCTTATGGGATCTCCAAGACAGAAAAATGATGGGCCTCTTTTTGAATGAGAGAAGGGTCCTTTTCACAGTGGGGGTAGACCCCCGTTTTATAGCCATTGTAATGGCTAAGGGGCATTTCAGTCCATTCAAAATATTATTAAAAGAAAGCCCATTAAGGCGGGCAATTTTGTTCAGTCATAAGACTTAAACAAAAAGCAAAGCCGGCTTAGTAGTAATTTTCATTTTAAGCCGAATATTCTGGAATTATATTGATAGTGTGTGTGGGTGTATTGTATTTAGGTACACCCTCATTTGCTGGGCCCATTGAGGCTTCTTCCATCAAATCAAGCTGTACAACCCCCCATCTCATTTTTAAATGGTGGGGATTGTGAATTTGTGATGGTGCATTCAAGCTCCACTTTTGAGCACGTAGTTTTTTAAAAACAAAAACATTAAAGGGACCTATGCTAGTCATCAGGCCCAAAATTTTACTATACCCTATCCATTTTGTTCCTGGCTACTGTTTGGAATATTATGCATAACTCTATTTTTAAATTAATGATATAATCACTTTGTATCTGTTATAAGGTTTAAAACATTGACCTTGTTATTTATGCACAGGTGTGAACCCTTCCCCACGTACCCTCGAACATATGACATGCTTCATGCCAATGGGCTTCTCTCTCATCTTCTCAATTCAGAATGTGACATATCAGACTTGCTCTTAGAGATGGATCGAATTCTTCGCCCTGAGGTAGATTGTTTGTATCACGCTTTTTTTTTAATAGCTTGAAAAAGATTATCTTATGGTGGTTGATAAAACTTATTTTATTCAGAGCCTTGTAAACCACAAAATGTCTAGAAAATGCCTACAATACTCCTCTTTATGCCATTTTAAGCGGTGTGAAAAATTAATGTGTATTTGATTAATGTTGATACTAGATTATCCATTTACTCAACTCCAACTCAGCAAAGCTTTATCCCAGCTACTTGGGGTCACTGCATGAACCTTGTTCCGCCATGTTACTCTATCTAGAGCCATATCTCCTGTTAAATCATAAACATTCATGTCTATCCTTGCTATTTTATCTTGTCATTTTTGGCCCTCCATTTCTTTTCATGCCTGCAACTTGCACTATATCATGCATTCTCACTGGGGGGCATTAATCGATCTTCATTTCATATGACCAAACCATCTCAGTTGATTCATCCTGTCACCTTCGGTGCTACTTCTAAATTCTTGTAAATGCATTTGTTACTGATTCTATCCTTTCTACTCTTGCTACTCATCCATCTCAAGATCCACATCTCAGCTACAGCATTCTATGTATATGATTTTTGGTTGTCCAATATTCTGCTCCATATGGCATGGTTGGTCTTATAGACATTTGATAAAAATTTCCCATCAATTTTAATGGTTTGTGTTGATCACACAGCACTCTGGAAGCATCTCTCCACTGCATCCACCCCACTATATTTTACAAGCAACATCATTTTCAAATTCTCCCTCCTTATGATTGAACCAAGATAATGAAAATGGTTACTTTTCAAAATACCCCTCCGTAGTTCTAACTTAACATTTACCTCCTTTCTATTTTTGTCAAACAAAACTATATCATCAGCAGACAACATTCTCCATGGGACCTCCTGTATATGTCAATTGTCAACTCATCCATAACAAATGTAAAAAGGTAGAGGCTCAATTTTGAGCCCTGTTGTTAACTTGTTGTGATTGACAACTCACTCATTGCTCCCCCAATTGTTCTAACACTAGTTTCTGTTCCAATGGACAAATCCTTAACTAAATTAATATATCCACTTGAGACCCTTTTTCAGAAACTCACAATGGGATTGGGCAGGGGATTACTGTGTTTAACACCTATTTGGCTATGTTTAATCCAAGATACATGCCTATAGGTTATAATTAATCAGATCTTTCATTTCTGACTTGTATATGCAGATCACAAATCTGTTTTGGGTATTTGAATATTTCATCTGATTTAATATTTGGACTATGGTTGGTAGGGATGGGTTATTCTATGTGATAAGGTGCAAGCTATAGAGAAAGCACGTGTGCTGGTAACACAGGTCCGTTGGGAAGCACGGGTTATTGAAATCCAGAATGATAATGGGCAGCGGCTACTCGTTTGTCAAAAGCCGTTCTTGAAGAAGTGACCGCTTCAGAATTAAGAGATAACAAAATTTGCAGGAAAAAAAATCAAAATTTTAATCTCTGGTAATTTCTTTTGCTTATTCTTTCCTTAATTAGGAAAAATGCTGCCAAAGAATATAAACTTTCAGCCATTAAGTTCTGGGATTGTCTCTAGGATACTGAATTGCAGTACTGTCCCTTGAAATTCCCACATGGTAAATTTACCCTTTCTGAAAAGAAGTGCCTCGTGTGCCCACTAAAAAAAAGTAAAAGAATTACCTTATGAAGGATAATATCTCATTTTCTTGGGTGTGTTTTTATTGTTATTGTTATTGCTATTTTTATTGTTATTGTTGTTGTTATTATCATTATTTTGAGTTTTATGAGATTTTTGTGACGGAGAGAGATCTCAGGCATGGAAGAAGAGTTCAATGTGAACCATGGGGACTGAGTTCCGGCATAAATCTTGGGCTCCTTAAAAGGTGCTATATCATTTGAGTGCATTTGAACTTCATTGAAGACAGACTCAATTCCATTCATCAGGAATTGATTACCTTTTACAAAAAGCCTAAGATGATTGTAAGTCTTACTAAAAAAAAAAAAGCCATTTTGACTTGAGGTAAGTTCATCTTGAAGCATCACTTTATGCATTCAAATGTTATCAGAATTTAAAATTAAATGATATCGTTCTAGGTGGCGACCAAACGCAGCTTTAACTATTGAGTCCATTGAGAAGCGGAATTTAGACCTATTAACCACATCTGTTTGGAAACTGAATCAACTCAGGAATTTGTATTTTATCACCTTCTAAGATTCTTTGTCAGTATGTTATAATGGAAGGCTACCTGCATAGCATAGGAATTGGATGCTGGATCTGCTTTGTCAAACTAAAACTTGTATTCTTATTTGAAACTGCTGTATGGCAGAGCATGAACCAGTCAACAAATTTTGATCATCATTTGCTTGGAGTGTTCAATATTCAAGGACATCTGAGATTGAAACGGGGGCCATGCTGAAGTTGCACACAATAATTTGATTCCCTGATAAATAGCCACAGGTCATTTTTAGTGTTTGTAACAATTCATTCATCCCATTCTTTCCCCTATTTAATTTCATTAAAACTGATTGGTGTTGTATCGAATAACTGTTTTTGAGAACTGTTGGAGGCGGCCACGGAATGTGCGTTTGTGATGTAACTTTGTTTTGCTGCATCTCTCTCTCTCTCTCAACATGCATTTGCACATCATTTCAACTGTTCACAACGAAACTTGAACCCTAACCCTATGCTATTAATTAGTCTGGACCGTTAAATTAGTGGACCATATGAATGCAGGTTTTCAGCTAGGAAGTTAATGGTTCATCATCCTTGATGAATCCCACATCCCCATGCTGTTCATGTGGCCACCTTACCAAGTCTGATGACCAGTTAAGAGTTACAAATCTCTGATTAAACTTGTGGATCTTATAACTCCAATGAGTTGATCGGATTTTAACAATTAGCAGTCTTAAACTCACTGAAGTTTCAGCTCTAAGGATTCAATTATTGCTTAAAACAGCTAAATTGGTATTTCATGCATAATAAGTATATGAGGTTTGAAATATATGTCTGATTTTTAATTATGTAACAACTTCACGACCTCAAATGCCAGAATCAAAATTGGGGATCTTGATTCTGATTTCACTTCCAAGATGGATTTCTAGTTCCAATCACTGGATTTAAGTATATGGTTAATTTTTGAGTTCTGATCGAATTTAGAAGAATTGCATTCTACCTCGAACCTCTTGAAAGGATTAGCATTTTCATATTATTGCACATGCATAGGTGAAAAAAGCTTGAAAAGATGGAGAGCATCTTATGAAACATAGTTAGCAATTGGGTGTTGGGTACAAGAATGAATTTTCTTCCTACGAGCAATAGGAATGTAAGAATCTGTCACGCCTCAAACCCTGAATACACAACAGGTTTCGTGACATGACAGATCATCTTCCCTTGCCTTCCTCTCAATGCATAGGTTAGTGAGGAAAGGAATCCACTCCAAAATTTCTACTGAAATATCAGTAGCATAACGACTGTAAAGTGGACACTTGGAAACTTTCCCTAGTCCATTTATTTAGGTACTTGATAATCTACAATAAATATAACACTCTAAAATAACCATACACTCCATCATTCTACATCCCCGCATCAACATTCATCACCCATCCACGTCCATAACCATAAACAACGAATAATATCAAAATCAAATTATTTAATAAATCTAAATGCAATAATCTAGCTAAAGAGGTTTCCAAAATAATAAGATCTAAAAGGTTTGGTATCGAGCCACTTATCAAGTAAACTACTCCATCAATAAAAACAATCCATAAATGAACTCGCCAAACACCTGTCATCTCTAGCCTGTGTTAAGTTGAAAATCTACTCCCCTTGTCCTAGTCTTTGGCTAAGACTATCTGCAGTTTTATATTTTTGAGTCAGCTTCACAAACTCAGTAAGAAGGTAAGTTCTAAAGAATTTTTCACATAATCCAATATACCATATCATTATAAAAAAAAGAAGAAAAAACATATATAATTTGCAGGATTCTTTAAGAATAATATGGAAAAATATGCATTTGAATAATATTTCATACTATATATAAAACAAAGTGCATGAAACTGATTCGTTAGAGACTAGTATAATGCAACATCCCATATCATAGAGATTAAACCATTATAACTGATTTCCGATCCATTACATACAAAATAATGTCATAGTTTCACCTACCCAACTTGACATACAACCATGCCAACATATACCAATAGCCTGCATTCAACCATATAAATAAGTGGGCCATCATTATACTTTTAGTGAGTATCAACCCCAACCTAAAGTAAATCAAACTTTGGTTTGTAATAGCTGCTTAGCTCAGTTATAAAACATGTCATCATTTTAACTCTATTAGGCATTGAATCATATATAATAATATGAAATTATTCGGCCTATTGTAATCATTGTTCTAGTGTACAACATACCGACATTTGGTTTCAATCATGCATAAATATAATTATGAATAATTAGCCGCCATTGACCTTTGATTACTATCATAACAACACTAATGGAATCCTACCAAGTATTTTCTACCCTTTCCTAATATGTACATACAACATAAACAATTATTTGATAAGGCATTCTTGTCAGGACCTAACTTCTCTTATTAAAAACATTAATCCGAATTAGTAAGCAAGTTTAATCCAATCTCCTTTAGACATTAATTAAGGGAAACAAACACAAACCCAATATATTTTTTTTCCAAAATATGAGAACTATACTTAAGCCCAACATTCAATAAGTCATGATCTAACAATTAACATCTTCTTTCATATTTTCAATCTCTTCATAATAAACCCTTAAACCTTAATCATAGCAATAAAACTATATTTTCTCATCATTTTTTTTATACATCCATGGCTAAATAGAGTATTAATACACTCATAAGAACTAAAATAGGAATTTTCAGCAATCATGTAATCTCAGTACCATAAAGAGACAAAGAATTCTCATGTTACCCAATTTAAAACTAAGTATTTGCATTCCCACACACTAATATATTAATTATCTCTTAATTCCAAAATGGTCCCCTTTTCTATTAAAATTTATATAAAACATACATAATCTAGTCAAAACATCTAAAGATTTGTCCACAACTGAAACTCTAAATTTCTTTATTTATATTTTATGAAACTTTCTTAACAAGGCATCTCAAGTCCACCATTTTCAGCCATCCAAAACTTATTAACATTGTCTAACTCTCTACCTAAAAGAGGGTATAAAATAACCCACGATTTGTTTTTCCAGAACCTTCCCAAATCATGTGGGAATTAGCCCAAAATGGGCATAACGTTTCCCTAATGTTTTACTCATGTAGCCCAAAAAAATCTTGAAAGTTCTCATTTAAAATCTATGTAAAATCAATCCCTATACAACAAAGAAAACCCTTACGTGCATCATGCATGATAGAGAAAAATGAGAAAAACCATAACTAAAGAATGAATCCCACTTACCTATGCCGTGTCTGGGCTATTCTACACCCTAGCCGACTTTCACGTCTGATTCTACTCACAGTTTGGGTTCTCCACGAGCCCTCTTACTCTTTCTCCCTTTTTTTTTTTTCTTTCTTTCTTTCTTTCTTCTTCCCTTTCTTCCTCCGTGGGTTAGGGGTTTTGGTTGACGAAGGGCTGAAACCCCCTCCCCCTTTGGTCTCTTTTATAGAGTTTACCTTCTATTTTTTTTTTCCCTTTTCCTTCTCTTCTTCTTTCATTTTTTCCCATCCTCATTCTTTCCTTTTCTCACTGGGTGGGTTTTAGTCGATGAACGACTTAAACCCCCACTCATTCCATTTCTTTTTATTATTTTATTTTATTTTATTTTTTCCATTATACCTCCTACTAGGAGGGGTATTAAATAATCATCATGGATAGGATCAAAAGGATTGCCTATGCTAAATAGTGGCAATGGATTAGAAGACATTTCTTAGAGAAGCACATTAGGGATGTCCGATAGCAGTTTCTTCTTTCTTGAGTACACTGTGAATGAGGGCCACACATGAGATCGCACGAGACGACCTTAATCATCAACTTCATCACTACCTTCACTAAACTTGTTATTACCATCAAAGAAGTATGATAGAATAGACAAAGGAATACGTCTTCATTCACTAACATGGTCCCCCTGAAGAGGTGTCTTCTAGGAAAAGAAAAAATAGAGTAGACTCATAGAATGTCACAATTTTGGTGACAAAGCGTTTATGGGTTAATGGGTGGTAGCATTTATACCCTTTTTTTGACTGGGAGCATACCCTAAAAAGATGCATTTAAGGGCTTTGGTATTTAGTTTGGACTTTTTAGACTTTGGTATATGAACAACAAATGAATCCAAAGATTTTGAGAGGAATGGAAATAAGGATGAAATTGCAAATGGTCTCAAGAGAAGATTTGAACCCAAGCACACATGATGGCATATGATTCATAAGGTGGGTAGCAATTATGAAGGAATTGGACTAAAACACTTTTGGTACATTCACAGCAAGGACAAGACTCAAATAGTATTTAAAAGATGACATTTTTTCCCTAGAAATTTCATAGTGTTCTAGAGTGTTATGATAGGTGGCTTGGTAAAAGATACCATGCTAAGAAAGATAAGATGAGAAGCCACTCAACATAAACTAGACACCATTGTCAGAATGAGGGACCTTTATCTATCTCATATTGAGTTTCAACCATCTCATGGAAAGATTGAATAATAAAAAATACATCACTTTTAAATTTCAACAAATACGGGTGGGATTTGGTAGGACAACTTAAAGTTAGCCTAAAGTAAGAATGACATTAGGGACCAACACATCAGCGCCAAAAAAGTGTTATACACTTTTTAGGGGATGCTTTTCACTTTTTGGCACTGAAGTGTCTTCCCTTAATGTCATTCTTACTTTAGGCTAACTTTAAGTTGTCCTACCAAATCCACAAGGCAACAAATGGACCAATTGCTCAAAAATAATCATCAGTGAAAGCAACAAAGTATTTGAAGCCAAATAAGGAAACATCAGGAGTTAGCCCTCATATATATGAATGTACAACTGAAAAAAGAGTAGTAGTGTGACTAGAACTAATAGGATAGGAGACTCAAAAGTGCTTGGCATACTCACATGTCTCATAATGGAGATTAGGAATAGATAACGAGTGGAAGAGTTGAAAAAGAGTCCCTTCAATAGAGGAAAGTGACAGCTGGCCAAATCTACAATGCCACTATTATAACTAAACTTGTTGGGCAGCAATAGAATCATGACATGGAGACAGTGAGTGCTGGACTACTACAGCCGTATGTAAGACATTGTCAAAAATATAAAGCTCCTGAACGCCATAGCTTATACCAATCACATCCTTCATTTCTAAATCTTGAAATATATAATGAGAAGGGCAAAAAATAATACTATAATTCAAGACTTTATTGAGGCAATTAATAGATAACAAATTCAAAGGTAAGTTCAGAACAAGAAATACAAAAGAAAGAGACATAAAAGGAGAAACCAGTACAAAACATTTACCGGCAATCAAGGAGAAAGATCCATCCACAAGTCATATTTTCTCTTTCCTGGAACACACATGATAAGAGGAGAATAAAGAGGTCATATCAATCATATGATTTGAGGCTTAGAAATTAGTGATCCAAGAGTAATTGGCCAATGCACTATGAGAGGGGGCTAAGGCCCAATAAGAGAGAAGACATTGGAATCTTTATCTAGGATAGGAGTCTCTGTAGAGACTCTACTTCTTCTTGAGTGAAGTCTGGTTTGGTATAAGGTTACATGCTTGATCTTTGTCCCAAATCCAAGTTCGTTGAGTGTAGTTACAGAAGACTTGTCACAAACCTCCACCAACTACTACTAAATAAAATTATAAATAGGATGGTTACATTAATCGAATCATGGATATTAGCTCTTTCTGTGGGTCAACAACAGGGCTGGCTGTGACCCCTCCATGTCTTAGTCAAGAAACAAGGAGGATAAAGCAACATCTTCGCAAGTATTCTTCTATGACAAATTTAATTATATGTTTTTCATGCATGTACAAACAATACTTCCAGCTGATTGTCTATTGGATAGAGCACCTCTTCTTCTATGGGGTCACTAGAAAAAATTTAAAGAAAATTAAGAAAAGATGTGCTTTTTTTTTTGGTAAATAGAGAAAATGATGTTTATCAATGACTTTTCATCGTGATTACATTACAAGGGACACTTGAAAGATGAAGATAGAAGCTACATCAAATCCATTCTTATGTAATCAAATCCTAATATAATCCAATCAAATTATAATATTATCTTTACTTCCATATATAATAAAAAGGAAGACCAATGAAGTGATCTTAATTAATTAAGACTACAACTGTTCCAATAAAATTATTATTTTTATTAGGCAATCTAGGTCGATAAGTAATTACACTTATAGGGTGTGAAGGAGTAGTGCCCAAGGTACATTGGTTCTCACTTTATGACATGCCAGGGGTAATGGTGAAGGACCTTGACCATTTAACCAAATGACAATGCTCATTTTCTTTAGTCTCCATATTTTATCTCTCTTGAGGCCATGTGTTGCTCCATGGAATAAGGCTAGGCGAAGGGGCACTTCTTATTGCATCAAATTCTTTGATAAAAAGAAAAAAAAAGCCTGTGAAGGTCTTAAAGCTCATGCTTGTCTTGCCCGTATTCATGTGGAAGCTAAAATCTTTTAGGACATCAATATGCCATCGCAATGCTATTAGTAGCAGTTATAACACAGTGTTGATAAAACCATGGGTTTAAGACAAGAAGAAACACTGGGAATATGTTGAAATATAATTACTATATTAACACATATCTCTCCTAATACCTTAGGGTTTTGGGAGAGTTGGTTAATTCACTTCTTAAAATGGAATATACTAGGAAAGTGTCTCGAATTCAACCTGAGATGTAACCTAGGTGAGCGTTCCGGAGAAAAATCCGAATGGTCTTTTTTCTTACCCAATTTGGGTCTAGCCTGACCTACACAGAGAATAGGGTTTTTTATAGGGTTATATTTGGGTTCTTCGGATTTGTGCCACTACACTTTTTCTCTGTTTTTCGTTCATAATAAAATCTCTCTCTCTATTTTCACCCGTAGATGTAGGCTTCAAGCCAAACCTCGTAAATCGTTTGTGTTCCTTGTGTAATTGTTGTTCTTAATTTTCTTTCTTCTATTTTGTAGCATATGAACTCCAGATCTAGGGATTCTGCATACAAACTGGTATTAAATTCCTAGGTTGTTTGATAGGGTTTTTTTTGTTCCGTCATGGTAGCAAAGTACAAAGTATACAAGTTCAATGGGAAGAATAGCCTCAGTCTATAGTGCGTGAGCATCTGTGCTCTATTGATTCAACAAGGATTGTACAAAGTGTTGGTAGGGAAGGAAAATCTTCTTGTGGTGATGACCAAGAGGAACTCGACATAAATACACTCAACACGATTCAATTGTGCTTTGCTAATGAGCTATTGCCTGTTATGAGAGGTTGTGGATGAAGTTAATGTGGCTTGGTTGTAGCACAAGTTGGAGAGCTTGTACATGACCAAGTCTTTCATGAATAAGTTGTATTTGAAAAAAAAACCTTTATACCTTGAGGATAAGAGAGGGTATATGTAAATGCATATGTTGTAAATTTCATGATTATGAAAATATATGGGGTGATAGACTGGGATTTGGCATGTCCAAAGAGTGTCATGTTAGAGTCTAGGAGGTTTTTGTGTCTCACAAGCATAAAGATCAACTCCAACGATCAAAAAATCTCCAAAGAAGCAAGTCGGGATTATGTGAGGACTGTTATGAAGTATTCATAGCCCATTCGCGTCTTTCCGCACTAGAAAAAGTAAAAAGGGTAAGTTATGAGGTATAGAGGCCATTTAGCCTCCCTAGCACACCTCCCAAGGGTTCTAGAATTTTTCTAAGAGGCAACCTGAAAAATATTGAGAAAGTGGAGCGCTTCAATAGGTGGAACGCTCCATTAATATCCCAAAGTGCTCCGACTAGGCTCGGGTCTACAGAAGAATTACAGAACTGACATTGGGGATCACTCCACTTGAAGCTGAAGTACTCCAACTGAGCGACAAAACAAAAAAAGTTAAATGTGCAAACCAAATTTTTGCCCATTTTAAAAGATGCCAATCCAAGGGTTGTGGTGAGCCATGACTTATATAAAAGACCATTTTTTCTCTTTTCAAATTAAAGGGCTCTAAGGGTTTTAGAAAGGGATTTTAGGCAAGTTCTTGAGCTCTACAAGCTACACACACTCTCTATAAGCTTCCAAGCAACCAAAGAAGAAGAAGAGTGTAGGTTCATTTTCTATGTGAGCTATAAGCAAGGCTCCATTCTTAAAGGAAAGAGGTGGAAGGTCAATGAAGCTTGACTCTCCACTCCAAAGCCCACAAACTCTACTCCTCAAGGTTGAGGTAAAAACTATAGTAGTTGATACTTTTGTGGTTGGTTTTACATATTGTTTATCTATACCACTACACTATTTGTGAATCTTTAGAAAACCTTTTCCAAGTGATATAACCCTTGTTTAAGCTTCACTTAAATTTGCCTATGTAGAGGCTTACTTGTTGTGTGATTTTTATGTATATTGGTCTCCATTATAGGCACTCACACATAACCTGAGACCCCTTTTCTTGGGTAGAGACTATTGATCATATTGACATATTTGGCTATTAAGATCCACTTTCTATATTGGGACTTTGATTCCCACACTTGGACCAAAACTACTACATTTGGTATTTTATACCTTTGCACCATTGTGTCAATATTGGAAGATGATGTGTGACGATTTGTAAGACCTTGGGTTGGAGACAACCAAGGCCGTTCTTGCCCGAGACACCAAGCACAAGATTAGATAAAGTCAGCTCGATTACCTTATAATCATTGTAAAAGATTGATTAATAAAATTAAGTAATTCAAAGTGAATGTAGGCACTAGTGTGGTTGAACCACTTTATATCCTTGTGTTGTGGTTGTGTTCATTGCCTTTACATTTTCTTAATTGCAAGTGTTAGTACTTGAGCTCCAAACATAACAATTGAGTTAAATGAAATTGAATATTAATAATTACCTCATTAAAATTAAAATTGGGGTAAAAGAAATTAAAATTTTAATTATATCTTATCTAGCCTCCTCTAGGATTAACACACTTAGAATTTCAGTATGCTTCTTAAGAGCCACCTTTATGAATTTAATAATTATGGATTTGAAGAATATAGATGTCAAAGTTGATGATGAGGATTAAGCTATTATTGTTGTATGCTTTTTACCTCCATCATATGGACACTTTGTTACTACCTTACTCTATAGAAATGATACCATCTCTATAGAGGATGTTACGGCATCTTTCCACTTTAGGGAGTTAAGGAAGAAGATTTATAGAGAGGAGGATGAGGATCATGCTGAAGGTTTGGTTGTGAGAGGAAGAACAAAGGAAAATGGTTAAAGTGATGATAAAGGTTAATCTAGGGTGAAGTCTATATTGGAAAAGAGTAAATGCCATTACTGTCACAAGTCAAAACACTTTAGGAGATATTGTCAAAAGTTCAAGAGAAGTAGATAAGGAAGTTGTTGGCATTGTAGAAAAAATTATGATGGTTCTAAAAATGTTCTTTCAATGACTTATTGTAATGTATGCATAAATGATGAGTGGTTTCTTGACTAGGGTTGCTCTTATCATATGTGTTCAATCCAAGATAGTTTACAACCTATAAGGTGGTGAATGCAAGTGTTTTGATGGGGAATAACATGCCTTGTTAAACTGTAAGAATTGTATTAGTTCAAATCAGGATTCATGATGAGATTGTTAGGACTTCATTTGATGTTCGACACGCATTAGAATTAAAAAAGAATCCAATTTCTTAGGTGCTCTTGAATCCAATGGGTGCAGGTACACTATTGAAGGTGGAGTTATGGGGTTATAAAAAGTGATTTGATAATGTGAAAGGATAGAAGAATGATAATCTTTATATGCTTCAAGGATGTACAATTTTAGGTGCAACAGTAGTTTTATCATCGATAGATTTAGATGTTGATACTACCCCCTTATGACATATGCAATTAGGGCATATGAGTGAGAGGGGTATGATAGTTTTAAGGAAGTAAGGCTTGTTTTGTAGTTAGAATACAAAGAAGTTGAATTTTTGTGAATATCGTGTATTTGGGAAGCAATTAAGGTTGTCAATTTGGACAACTGGCCCAAAGCCTGGCTTATTCAGTTCAGAATTTTAATAGGGGTTAGGCAAGTGTAAAAAATATATCTGTTAAAGTAGTTTAGGTAGCATGAACTTGGCCCGATGTCTGACATTTTATTATGGGCCAAATTTGGGCTCACACTATCGAGATTAGTTTGGGCTCATGGCTAAGGTTGAGCTTTATTCTTGTATTTTGGGTTGGGCTTAAGGTGGCCTTAGTTTGACCCAAGTTAGCTCGATTGAATCCCTAAAAGCAATGTAGGGTTAAATTCAATTTGACTGTTCATAGTATAAAGGGTACAATTGATTATATTCACTATGATCTTTGGGGACCATCTTGTATTACTTCAAAGGGTAGTTTTCGTTATCTTTTAACTTCCATTGATGATTACTCAAGAAATGTTTAAATATTTACTTTGAAGCATAAGGGTGTAATGTTTTTTAATCTTAAGCAATGGAAGACCATGATTGAGAAACATATAAGAAAGAAAATCAAGTGATTGAGAACAGATAATTGTTTGGTGTTTTGTTTAAGTGAATTTGATTGTTTCTGTAAGAATGAGGGGATCTTGAGGCATCATATAGTTAGAAAAACACCCCAATAGAATGCTATGGCAGAACCTTGAACATAACTCTTCTTGAGAGAGCTTGTTGTATGCTTTTTAATGTAAGTTTGAGAAAGAATTTTGGGTTAAAGTAGTTTCCATAGCTTACTACTTGGTGAATTGGTTTCCATTGACTTTCATTGAGTATAAAACTCCTGAGGATGTATGGTCAGGTACTCTTATAGATTATTTTAGCTTGAGGGTTTTGGTTGTTTTGCTTATGTTCATGTGAATGAAGGTAGGCTAGAACCTGGAGTTAAAAAGTTTATATTTTTAGGTTATTTATCTGGGGTGAAGGTATATAGGTTGTGTCTTGATCCTAAGTCATCTAAATTTCTTATTAATAGAGATGTTACTTTTGGTGAGTTTTCCATGATTAACCCAAAAAAAGAGAATATTGATGCAGATAACCTATTGAGGAAGATGTGCAATATCCTAGTGAGAAGGAAGATGCACCAAAGGACGAGTAGTATAGTATTACTATTGGGAGAGAGAGACAAGAGATTATACCACCTCAGAGGTATATTAGCTATGCAGATATGGTTTCTTATGCGTTTGCTGTAACACAAATTATTGAGTGTGAAGAACTTTTCATATACCATGAAGTTGTCACAAGGTGGATTATTGCTATGAATGAAGAGATTGAGTCTCTCCATAAGAATTAAACTTGGGAGATAATAAAACTATCTAAGAATAAGAGAATTGTTGGCTACAAATAGGTTTTAAAGAAGATTGAAGGAATTCTAGGAGTGGAAGATGTAAAGTACAAGGCACTCTTAGTGACAAAGGCCTAGGGTCAAAAAGATGATGTGTACTTCAACACATTATTATTGCTAGTTGTGAAGCATAGTTCTTTTTGCATAGTGCTTACCATGGTTGCTATGCTTAATTTAGAGTTAGAGAAACTTGATGTTAAGACAACTTTCTTGTATGGTGAGCTTGATAAACATATTCATATGCATCAGTCAGAGGGATTCATCATTTTAGGTCAAGAAGACCATGCTTACTTGTTGAAAAGTCTTTGTATGGTGTGAAACAACCACCTAAATAATGGTATAAGCGGTTTGATACTTTTATGCTTGTGCATGACTTTTTTAAGAGTTAGTATGATGTGTTTATTTAAGAAAGCTCTTAAATAGTTCTTTTGTCTACTTGTTGATATATGCTGATGATATGCTTATTGTTGCCAAGAACATGTCTAAAATCAACAAGTTAAAGGCTCAACTTAGTGGTGAATTTGAGATGAAATATTTGGGTTCACTAAAGAAGATTTTGGTTATAGAAATTTGTAGGGATAGAAAAATAGGAAAGTTGTATTTATCATGGAAAAATCATTTCGTAAAGTTACTTAAATGTTTTGGAATGCAAGATTCTAAACCTGTGAATGCTTCACTTGTTAATCATTTTAGACTTTTAGCAAACTTATCATCACAGGTTAAGGAGGAGAAGAAGTTCATGTCTTATGTTCCATATGCTAGTGTAGTTGGGAGCCTCATAAATGCTATGGTTTGCAATCATTCAGATTTTTTATATGCTGTTAGTGTTTTGAGTAGATATATAGAACATCCAGGGAAAACACATTGACAGACTATGAACTTAATACTTTAGGATTTGAGAGGTACATGTTGGTTTGGTGTTTGATAAAATTAGTGGACTTGATGATTATGCAATTGGATTTATAGTCCTTGATTATACAAATGATCATGATAAGAGATTTTTGACAAATTATGTCTTCACTCTCTTGAGTTGCATAATTAGTTGGAAGACAACATTACATGCTAAAGTTGCTTTGTTTACTACTGAAGCAGAGTATATGGTAGTGAAGGAAGCTATTTGGTTGAGAGGCTTGCTTGGCAAGTTGGACCAGAAGTAGGTTTGACTGTTGTATATTGTGACAATCATAGTGCTATATATTTGATTAAAAATCAGATGTATCATGAAATAATCGAATATATTGATGTCATATATCATTTCATTCATGAGATCATCTTATAGGGCCAGATTGGTGTTTGTATTATTTGAGAATTACCCTTCAGGGTTTTATGGAGAAGATGGGATAAGAGTATTTTGTACTATGAAGTTTGATGAAATTCAAGCCGAGGTAGAGATTTGCTGGGAAAGTGTTTCGAATTCAACCCAACATGTAACCCATGTGTACGATTGGAAGAAAAATCCGAATGGTCTGTTTTGACTTGGATCCGACCCAACTTGCACGGAAAACCGGGTTTTTTGTGAGGTTTATATTTGGGATTCATGCCGCTGCACTTTCATTGTATTCTTTGTTTTTTGTTCATAGTGAAATCTCTCTCACCTTTATTATAAATTTTGTTTTACGTTC